>PVKZ01001729.1:0-332403 GCA_004027375.1 Macroglossus sobrinus
CTTCTTCTTCTTCTTCTTCTTCTTCTTCTTCTTCTTCTTCTTCTTCTTCTTCTTCTTCTTCTTCTTCTTCTTCTTCTTCTTCTTCTTCTTCTTCTTCTTCTTTCTTCTTCTTCTAATAGGGAAACTTGAGTTTTCAGAATTAAAGGAATGTTTGGCTTACATTGTCATTCAAATTGGTTTAATTTCATTGAATTTTATTTTATCTCTAGTAAAACATTTTGAAATGGTTGTATGAAAGACCCTCTACAACGACGCTATTGGTTGATCAATTTGATTAGCAGTTAGGAATTATAAATGAAAGATTAAAATGAGTCTTTTTTTGTTATGCAGTCCTGGTAATAAATGGCAAGTACATATTTTTGTGAGGCTTTTATTCTTAGAAAGAAAGCGAAAGGATATAATAGGTTTTTTTAAATACATGCCACATAATTTATTCTGACAAACAGATGTATTTTGTTGTTGCTATTATCATTTGATGAAATACTTTAAAACTAGTCCAAGGTGGTCCATTTTTAAATATAATACATACAGTACATCTAGCAGTTAACAAAATTTGGATGTGTAGCATAGAATGGTTATTATTTTACTGAAAAAAAAATAAAAGGCACTAATTACTTACAGACAAGATACTTAGTACAAACAGATAAGCTTCAAAATGAAAAATTCTCGGTTTATGATAATTATGTTCTCTGCTTTGTTTTCAGAGACTGATAATTTGAGACTTTAAAATCACCAGGAAGCCATTAATTGGAATTCTTCAATAAAAAATAAATTACATAGAAGTTCATGATGAGTTGTAAAAGCAGAGAGACTGTATTATACAGTGAGTGACATTGCTTCACTATTTATAGCCTCATGCAGATATGTCTAACAGAAAACTGTAAAGAATTTGAGGTGTGCAGATAGCAATTATTCACAGATCCAGTCTATCTACAGATATTTCAAATAATAGCTTTTAGCAGATCTCTATACCAGTAAAGGCAGGGCTTTAATTTGAAGCAGGTTTAGCTAACGTGTTGTTACTTGTTTTTGACATTTTCCATGGCCACTTAAGGCCACTTCAGATCATAGCCTCAGGAGAGACAGATCTTCACATCACATGGCACACAATACAACCTCGTGTAAGAATGATACAGCCCTGTGTAAAAGCAGATACATTTTGGAGATGGTGCCTGTCACTGGAGTTGCACTATCTTTGCAGGTAGCTGAGCAGTCTCACCTTTAGAATACTACGCCCTTAATCCCGCTAAACAAACAAACAAACAAACAAACAAAAAACAACCAAATTACCGTAAATGTTAATCTACCATGCTCAGTGCTAGAGGCCAGGGTTAGGGGAGAGGTTGAGGTGCAGGATAGCCTTTTGGGGTTGTTCCAAGAGAAAAGCAAATCTACTCAGGGTAAGGGAAACAAACAGGTAAAGATAGCAGGGATACATGAGTGAAGATCAAGGGGTAGCCCTTTTGTAGCAGTCTATATTTGGGTAGTGAATTTGACTCTGATACTGAAGTCTGGATGCTTTGGACCTTTCTTTCATCTGTTGACAGCATGGGAACATTGGCATCACTCATGCCCCTTGTATAGAGAATGATATAGATTTCTATGATGGTGGCAAATAAACACCATCCTCTAGTGAAAAGAGAAGGTAGGATTTGGAGGTGTAAGAAGGAATTTAGGGTTCAGTTTCAATTTTTCTTAGAATACTTGTCTGAACTATTCATTCTATAATTCCATAGTGTATACCAGTCTATTAAGAATTGTTGGAGATTCAGTTAAAATGAAATACTAGAAATATGGGAGACTAGGAGAGTAGTCAGATGCACTTGTAGGAGGCATCTAGGTTCTGTGGAATGAGCACAAACTTTATAACCTATATTTGTCAGGATAGGCTAAGTTACACTTCAGTAACAAACAGTCCCCAAATTTCATAGGCTTCATGCAACAAAGTGGACTTCTTCTTCCTGCTATGTGTTTAGTACAGGTTTCCAGAATTCTCTGCTAATCATTGTCACTCAGGGACTAAGGATGATGGAAAGCTATCTTTTGACACATGCTTCTGTGATCACCACAGCAGGGAAAAGGGAGTCTGATGAATTTTCACTGACTCTTAAAGCTGCTACTCAGATATAACACATGTCTCTTCAGGTCACGCTTATATGAATCAGTTTGGTCCCTCATTTATAATTTCATATCAGTGATCTACAGATGTGTTTTTACAGAATTAAGTGAATAACTACAAAGAAATAAAACAGAACAGCTTATCTCAGAGGGAACATCACTAGTGCATGGAGCAGAAGAGAACATTAAGTATACTAATTAATACCTTTAGAATGATTTAAGAGTACATTGCATTCATAACATAAAGAAAGGCTACTATGAAAAATAAGAAATCAGATAATAAGAAAGTGTTCTTAAATTAAATTTATAATTTCTGCAATTATAAAGAAAAGGCTGAATAGTTGATTAGAAACATGTGAATGAATGATCTAAAAGAAATCTGCCTATATTTCATAGGATAAGGAGCCAAAAGATAAAAAAAAGATAAAAAGATGTAAAATATGAGAGCAAAGTAAGAATAATAAAGAATAAATCCAAGAAGTTCAATATATAATTAATAACAATTATAGAAGGAGAATCAGGGATTAATGAAAAAAAACATTTTTTTTCTGAGCTGAAGAAAGTACGTTTTTATTTTGAAAGGATTCATTCAATGCCAAGTAGACTTAATGAGTTAAAACCCACATCTAGCCAGAACCTGGCAAAATATATTGGAAAAATTATAAAGATATAAAGATACAAAAATATAAAAAGTCTAAAAGTTTCTATTATGACAGGGAGGAGAAAAGAAGAAACCTATATATAAAGCAGATTGGCATCAGACTTCTCAGTTGCCACACTGATAATAGAGGATAATGGAACAATATTTTCAAGGGTTTAAGACCTATAACTTAACCAACATTTGAGCCAAACCAATATTCAAGCAAGACAGCAAAATGTAGATTCTTCAGATAACCTACAAAACCTACTTTGGAAGACTGACTCAAATGTACAATCAATTTAGAGAGGAAAAGGACAATGAGTAATATAAAAAATAATATTTAGAAAATAAACCAGCGTACATTTAAGTAATTGTTGACTCATATACAAACGAATGAGGTCACAGTTATGGTGGGCCATGAGGTAAGGAAGAGGGAAGAGGTCATGGTCTCTGAAGATAACATAAGGAAAATAAAATTCTGCTAAAATTTTGGTCTTGATATATGGAAGTATATTAGTATATATCAATATATCTAGGTATCAATTAGTATATGTCAATATATCTAGGTATTGATATATATCTTAACTCTGTGGCTTAAATCTTTGGTGGTAACCATTAGGAATAGGATTTGTAACTTTGAAACTAGTATAAATTAAAAAATAGAGCCAGAAAATATAATTTTAACAAAAGAAAAAATAAGAAAAACAAAAACCTAAGAAAAACAAGAATGCATAGTTCACTGAAATGTAAGTACAATGGAAAAGCTATGTTCTCAAAATAAATTCTAAGTCATAAAATCACTAGTCCAAATTCTCTAACCACAGAAAAATAAAATTAGAAATTAATTAAGAAAGAATAGATAAATGTTCTCTTTACTTATAAATTAAAAACTGAAATAAGTAAATTTTCTCATTTACTTCAGTAATAATTGACAGATGTGAAGGTGATTTCAGAAATTGTGAAAGAATATATGTATATTATTTTAATACATTTGGAAACTTGGATGAAATAGGTGATTTTCTAGAACTGACCCAATAAAATTGTCCAAATAAAAATTAGAACGTTGTAATAGGCCAAAATGATAAAAGTAACTGAAAATGTATTGAAGTTTTGGTTCTACAAAAATCATTAGACCCAGGAAGTTTGAGTATATTCTAACAAAAATTTTAGAAATAGATAATTCCCTATGTTTTAGAAATTCTTTCAGAGCATTATAAATAATGGAAGGCTACCCAAGTGATTTTTCAAGCTCATAAACATGCATAAAAGAGTAAAACTATAAGCCAACATTACTTTCTTCTATAGATGTAAAAACTTTAAACAAAATGGCAAAGCAAAATAAAAAATAAATTAAAATCAGTAGTATTTCAGAAGAATTGTATATCCTCACCTTCTTAAGTTCATTCTGAGAACACAAGGATATGCAGTGTATGGAAACATATTAATTAAACTTACCATATTAACAGATTAAAAGGATAAAATAATATAGTAATCTAAGTAGTCTCTGCAGATGGCAGGGAAAGGAGTTGATAAAATCAGATCTTATTAAATTGACATGAACTACTTGCACGACCATTTGGTCGTATTAATCAAAATGTAATGTTTGTGTATCTACTATCCCAGCAATTCCTATTTTATGTTTATACCTTTTGAGAAAATGCTTACTAGTGTGTGGAGAGAAAGATGAACAAGAATGTTCATTTCAGTATTATTGGTAGTAATAAAGAAATAAAACTGTAGAAAATGGCTACCAATGGGAGACACTAAAAGACATGGAAAATGACCAAAGCATTTTGTTTTGTTTAAAAAAAATGCATAGCAGTTCATGTAGTACGATTCTTATTTATGTTAAAGAAAGACAAAAACTAAGCCAATATATATAAATACATAAAGCTTTGAAGGATATATGCCAAACTGAGAACCTTTGCTACGGAAAATGGGATTTGAGTATGAAGGCAGGGATACTATGCTATATACTTAATTTTTGTTTAATATCCATAACTATAACTATATTTGCTTTTTTAAATCACCAAGATTCATTTAAATATTAATTGCACAAAAATAATTTTAAGAAGACACCAAAGGAAGAGGGGTTTCAGTTGTAAAACCCCCATTGACACAGGCAGAAATAGGTATTTCTTCTGTGGAAGAAGACTAGCCATCAGTTCCCCAGAGGATAGGCAAAGCATTTTTTCTGAACCTGTACCTGCCATTATTGGAATTCTGTGTCCATCAGCATCATTACAAGGTATATTTGAATTTCTTGAGTGACTCTTTTCATCAGAAGAGAATGCTCTGTTTAATTGCTTGGTTCTTATATGAAGTGTATTATCTTTATTCTAAATGATTAACCAAGTCACTGGTTGGTTTAAATAATGATTCTATGTCGACCAAAACCACACTCTCTGAATTCTCAGTGTTTGACTTTTTTGCTTTCTATATCTTTAAAGGTTTGCTGAACACACAGAGTTGCTTTTCATAATGTTTTACATGTAATGCTAATTTCTCTGTTACCTAAATATGATGAATTCACATATTTTCATGACCTAGTGACATAGCCAGTGCAAGTTTTTGGAAATAGGGTAACAATGTGAAAATAAAATGAAGCAATATTGGCCAGTGTCTGTGAACACATTTTAATGTCAAGATGGAGCAGGGCAGAATTTGGGACAATGCCACAAAATAATAGTGGGTCTCTGCAGGCGTGGAAACCTCTCATAATTCTGTTGAATAAAGCCCACAGTAAATCACATGAAATCAATTGATAAGAGATCCTGTACAGGTTAAAAATGGTCTTCTTTCCTTTCTTAATAAGGTGACTACGGTCCATGGTTGATTGTTGATACGACTCATTTTGATAAAGACCTTCTTATTCACCAAAAAGAAATTTTCCATATGAGATTTTTGTCTTATATTTCACTTACCATACACCCAGCAGCTGGGAAATGAGGGCCTCATCTTGAAGAGCAGGACCTGGCCACCACAGAACCTACTCACTATCTAATATTAGTTAATGCTCCTGCTAATAGAGATGTAACCTGAGTATTTTTTGAGATATCACTGCATTATCACTTAGTTAAGCCATTCAACCTTTATCTAAAATGAAAAGATTAAAATCATGACTAGGTCATTCAATCTACGAATTCTGTGTACTAAGGATTTTATTGCTAGAACGTTTAAGCACTGGTGTTTAAAATAGAAGTGCAAAAATTGATGTAGTTTCTCATGTCTTTGGTTGACAGGGCCACTTCATTCTTTTTACATGCTTTCGCTTAAACCTCTCTTGGTGACTCAGGTGAAAAGAAGTCACATGCATCTTTGACAGTCTGAAATTTTCAGGAACAGTTCCAAAATTTAATTAAGTACTGATTGTTTTCTATGCACATGAGAGAGAAGAAAAAAAAATCTTCAGAAATAACAGAATTAAGCATGCTCTATTTTGTAGCCTTGTAATGACCTCAAGCAAATGCCTGACCTAGTTCTGAGGGCCTTGAGTCCACTTGCATGAACATGATGCCTTAAAAAGCTGACTTGGAAATCAAAGTCAAAAACTGGCACCATCCATGATAATGGAGCAGGGAGAGATGTCCTGTGCTGTTGGAAGAAAAGACAAAATTTTAAATAGAATGAAAATTGCCTCCAGGCACTTAATTTTGAGGCAGCAAAAGAATTGTGCAGCATTTCAGTCTGATGGTACCTTGAATTAAAAGAACTAATCTGCAGCGATTTTCTTATTACCCTGATGGTGTTGGGAACAGATATTTTCCTAGTTATTATTAGTGCTATACTAGGGACAGCAACTCGTGCCTGCCCCCAAGAGGTTAACTAGTAAGCAGTGCTTTGTGAAGACCCCAACATGTTACCTGTGTCAGACTCTCATCTCTTCTGCTGTAACTGAAGATGTCATTGGTCAGCAAAAACAATGCTTTTACATGAATAGGAAAAGAAGAGATTATGTTAGAGAAGTCTTGGACTCCAAATTGATCCAAGAGTTTATTCCTTTGCATCATAAGAGAAGGCCCAAGGGGAAAGACTGTTTTACCTTGTCAACCCTGGCTAAAGTTACTTATTATGTACTAGCAACTTTCCACCACAGCGTGGCCTATTGCACACTAGTCTTATGAGTACTTCATGAAAAGACTTTTCTTCTGTTAAACAAATTTGGGGAATACTATCTCTTACACCCCTGTCTGCAGATTCCCAATAAACATAGTATATTAAAAGACCATGTGGTCCTGCCTTAAGAAATTCTGGGGAATTCAGGTTTTTCCAATCTTATTTGATTTATAGTCCACCTCCCCCTTGCCTCTTTTTGGTTATACCTTATAATTCCCACAAAATGTACCACAGAACACAATCTGGGAAATGCTTCTTGAGCTGAACTAACAGATTGTCCAGCAAGGTCCCAGGCTATTTTAGCACTTTTCTTACAAGCCTAACCGCCTCTGCCTCTTCCAGGAATACTCTGGTCACCGCATTAAGATACACTTCAGGTTAAGAGATTGCTCATGACTAATAGTCAAATCTCCTTTTCCCTCCCTCTTCTCTCCTTCCTCTTTTTCCTTAAAACAAAACAGTGTTTTCATAATCATAAGATCATCCCAAGTTGTTTATAAACCCTCAATATATTACAGACATCTTTAGTTCTGCTCTCTGTTTTGCTCATAGTAAATCCTCAATAAGTATCCATACTTGAAGAATTCAAAGAGATGACTAGGTGCTCTGACAGAATTCGTCCCTGAGAATGTGCATGGTTAAGAACGCAGAGCATTCAGAGACAGAGGAGTCCTGGGGATGGCCAGGGATCTCAGACAAGGAAGTGTGGGATTCAGAGCTGCATGACTGGGACCCTGAATGACATCGGATCTCAATAAACATGTATTACCCTGGAACAAATCACAGTCCATTTGACTACCTTTACTCTTTTATTCAAAAAGGTAAAAGAAAATATTATTAATGTTCATCCCACATCTAGTTTTTTATCCTGCAAGAATGCTATGCAATTCTGAAAGCTCTTGAGAAGCTCCCCAAGGTACACTGTGTCTTGCTTTCACCACTTCCCCCGCTTATAACATTTTCTTATTTTGGTTCCTTGAAAAATGCTATAACAGTCTCTTACTGTAAATAGTGGCCAATACCCTCAAATTTACCTCTCCCAAAAGAAAGACACAAAGGCAACTCTATTGTGAAGTATAAGGAGGACGTGGTGACTATTACACCACTAGGATTCATATGGCAATATAAATGTCTATGAAAATGGGAATTACAGAGAATCTGCTCTGCTTTCAGGCAACCTGGTTACCTTACAGAACATTCTGTATCTTTTCTTTTCTGCAGAGCATAGTTGGGTAGTGTTTCCAGCCATGAATCTACTAGATTTCTCTTTAGATAGATAAATAGATATATCAATAGATAAAGATATACAGCTTTATATACTCTGGGATTATCATATCAAGTTTTACTTTGTAAATATAAATGATATTTCCTGTATTGAAAAAAAAATATGTATTGAGTCTATGAAAGCACTTACAAATAGATACATGAAGGCATAAAATGTTCAAATGCTTTCAATAGAGTACTTTTGTCACAGATATTATGAGAAATTTTATTTTGTATTACTCACTGTGGAAGAAAAATTTAACAAAAAAGATGCAAAATTATGAAATTCACCACTGGACTCTTTACATGGCAAAATGACCCAGCCCAACACAACCATCTAATTTCTTCATTCATACTATTTTAATCAACCAAATGATGCATATTGTATGCAATTCAGTGCCTTCTCTGTGTGCACAAATTGTGCTGTAGGCTTTCAGGTTTATATTGCTGAGATGAAGAGTTTGGACTGATGTCATCAGGGAAGGCTTCCTGGTAGAAGAATCATTTAAATGTTGAATGGGGTTAACATTTGGATAGTCACTGGATTGGAATGGAGTCGAAGGTGTTTTTAGGCTTTGGGAATGCTGTTATCAATGGTGTAGAAGTGTTAGGAACACTAATCTTGCCAGGGCAATCCTCCAAACCATGGCACAAAAATGTAGCTACTAAGTGAAAAGTAATGGAAAACAGTGCTGGGCATGTCCATTTTGGAAGGCCAGTATTGCTAAGTGACTTTTCTCCTATGGGCCAGCCACTTTTATCTGTAGTATTGCAACATGCTAATCTGTCATGATCCATTGTGAGGTGTGTCAGAGTAATTTGATTCTGGGGAAAATAACTATAAGAGATTTTGTTCGACTTACATTTGTTTTATGTAAATTGAACTTGCTACTTTTATAATCATGTATAGTAGGGAACTTAGTCCATCATGAAGTCTTCTACTATTCATTGCTGGGATTAGGCATGGCTGGGCCAGCCCAGTCAGTGGGTAGAATAGTTTGAGTAACATGCACTGTCATATGCATACCACACATCTGCATGGGGTTGAAAAGCATCAATCTAAAGGAGAATAACTCACATATATGAGTGTAAGCCTATGCCAAAGCCTTCATCACCAGACAGGAGACTATGTTCTGATGGTGACTTTTCCTGGAATCTGCCCCTGTTTCAACCCATGATGTATATTTGAGCCCTGAGATGACAGAAGACTATAAGTACATGTCACACATTGGGGCTAAAAAATATTACCTTTGGGCTTTTCTAGCAGAATGCCACATAAAGTAGAGGAAATGCCTTGCCACATATCTCCCCACTAGTCCAGGGCAGCCAGAAGAGAAGTGCTATGTCTAACAGAATAGCTGGAAAGACAGAGGCATTAGGAACAGCTCAGATGCTGCAAGATACTTTGGAGGTTTTCAGAAGTACTTGAGGCAGGGGCTTCAGCAGATAGAGAGGATATCTATATATCTATATCTATATCTATATCTATCTATCTATCTATCTATCTATCTATCTATCTATCTATCTATCTATCATCTATCTATCTTTCTTTCTACCAAAGCAAGTAACTGGTTATTGGGTTAAGCGGTGTCACTCTCTCATTCTCTTGATTCTAATACAATCATTGAATGGTAAGAAAGGGCCTTAGAGCAAGGCTTATTGTTTAAACACAAGAGATCCCCTGCCAAATGTGTGAACATCACTCATCAGATGTACAATGGCAGAGGAAACTACTTAAGAATCTCAGCTCTAAGTAACTGGTTTTGAAGCCACTGAAGTTTCAAGTTGGAGGTCTAGAGGAACATGATCTTCTGTGATGAACCTAGTGGCCAAGTGAAGAAAGGATTAATCAGAGCATATACTGCAGGTCAGGAGGCCAAGTCAGAAAGGTGAAGTTTAATACAACCTGTGTTGCAGTTGAAATCAGAAAACATATGGTCATGTTCTGGTTCTCCTAATTAGTTCCTGTGTGCTCATGGTAAGTTTCTTTGCTTTTTGACTCCACATTCTCACATACTGAGTGGTCCATAAGATGAGAGTCCTTGTTTGCCTCCTCTTCTACCCTTCTGTATCACCATCACTAGTCCTTCTACCCAGAATGTTCTTCATCCGGGGCATATGGGATACTCTTACCTGGATTTTCTCTGTCTCCAGTTATCCCTTTGAAAGTATAAAACCCTTGAAGAATGTTCTAAGAGTTTTTCAGCTGTTACCACTGGGGTACACACAAAGAAGAATATATAACAAGTAAATGAGAGTTTATAAAGCAATATTTTGTAAAAGGCTTCTCAGTAATTATTTTTTATCATATTAAAGTTTAACCTTCCTGGTACCCTTGCAGATTACCTGGGTCTCATCTGTTAGTTTTTACCTGAAAGTCAGCCCTGCCCAACCCTGCAGTGAGTGCTCAAAGAATGATGGTGGCCCACGAGGCCCAAGGAGGAAAAGTGTGACCTCCACAGGGAGCTTCAGGCCATACAGATTCCCAGTCATGTCTTTCTGCTTCATACAAGAAACATGGGGTCTCATGTAGGACAGTTACTACAGTGATTTCATGATGGTTTCAGGACTGAGCACATATCACTCCCATGGCCTTTGGAGTATTCTAGACTGGAATCTGCTGGGTATGAACTAGGGAAAGGGAACATGTTTCCATTCTTAGGTAATGTAAGATAATCAACTGGGCCCACCACATAGTAAGGAGCTTAGGACTCTCGGTTCATTTCCCAGTGAAATTAATGATAAGAGTGTGAATAGGTCACATATACTATGATTCTTGTTATGTATTGAAATATATAGCACAAATCCTAAGACAAAATATTAAAAAGTTATTTTCAGCTCAGATTCTCTAGTTCCCTTTGTTTTTCCCCCTTCCTCCTGCTTTTGTTTTGATGGACTGGGGTCGATGCTGTTCTTGAACATAGATCATGTTCTCTCTTTTCCCTATACTTAATGCATTGCCATTACTGTGAAGTAGTCATACTTCTGTATATTGGTTAAGTCGCTTAGAACTTTATGGCCATGCATGTTTTCTGCAGGAAGTTATTTTTCTCTCCTTGTTTGACTTGGTGGTGGTGGGTGCTTCATGAAGGAATGTGAGAGCTCATTAGAGTTTATTGTATGGTGCAGCAGGGGGAAGTGAAATTATAGAAGCTGGGGCGTTGGGGGAGAGGCAATTGCTAGACCAGCGCTGACACCAATAACTTTTTACGAGGGTGAGTCAAAACATCAGGGAGGCTGGAACCAAGTTTCCGCCCTCTTGAACCTATTACTGTAGATCATGACAGAGAATGGAGGGAAGACAAGCCTCTCTCTCTCAGACTGGGTGGGGAGAAAGACCAGAGTTATGGAGACATGTCAAGGTATTTAAACTCAACTAGTGGTTAGGGTGGGAAAACATATTAGGAGCAATTGTTAGTGTAGCAAATATAGTAAGAGTCAATACCTAATCACCTAGAATAATGGGGGAGGTGGGCAGGGAACACATCTCTAGTTGAAAAAAAAATAGCTCAGTGGGTGACTTCATCAGATACCCGAGACTGTAACTTCTTTCCTCCATTTTCATCTCCTTATGGTAACTAGAAATTACTGTAATACTCAGCCTGCCAGAGAAATATGGTAAACCTTGGACAGATATGGCGTGAAAACTAGCCTCCTTGATGGAGACACCATGGTCTCTTACCAGCTCTTTGACCTTGGGAGTTGACAGACAGAGCAGCATGAAGAGACCAAGCTGTGACCCACTCTGCTGGTCTAACCTAATGCTCTCTGCCAATTCCCATGCAACTCATTTCTTCAGTTACTGCAGAGGCCACAGTTAGGAAAAGTACGAGTAGGCTAAAGGTTGACTCACCTCTCTGCCTCTGGCACTCAGATCTTTGCATTTCTAAACCCCGAGGTTGCTTCAGCTGTGCCAGGCTCAAAAGAGAGGAGCAATTTTTTTAACCAAACAGAAATAGAAATAAATTAGTAAGAACTTGCCCAAGGCCGCAACTTCTAGTGTATGTCTTTATACTTTCATCTCCTCTGGTGTCAGTACTCTCTGCATTTGTCTGCTTTGTTATTTTTATTATTTTGCTTCTTTTTTTTCTCACTAATTAACATACCTGCTTCTGGATAATACTGGCAGAAGATTATTAAAGACCCTTTAAGTGAGACCTTCAACATATTCGCATCACCCATTATAAAAAATTCAAACTGTAGCCACAGCCAACTCTGGAGAGTGTTTCTGTGTCACAGAAGGTATCACATTGTTAGAACTTACCTGCTGTTCCCAACTCTGCATGGCCTGTGAGCAAATGCTGTAGCTGTGGTCAGCTTTGGCTATGGCAGCTGGATGCTGGCAGGGGTGTGGAGTTTGAGAAGTGAAGGGCTCTCTCTGAAATTTCTTAGAGCAGCATCCTGTCCTATATCAAGAGAATGTGTCATTGTGTGGGAGCACAGAGTGAGGTTCCAGGCACCTTCTGGGACTGGATGGCAGATCTCTGTGCTTCCCACTTGGTCATTGTGCCCGCCCTGTGTGTGGTCACTATGGGGCTGCTCCATTAAGGTTCTTGGAGAGCAAGCGCTTCTTGGATGGCACTCAATGGTCTTTTGTGTGACCTGGAAACCAGCCTTGGTGAGGTTTTTATGCATGTGAAGAACAGGCTGTGTAAAGGAAGTGGTGAGATGGAGCTGATTCCAAGGCCCTGGGGTCTAGACCTTCTTTCTTTAGTTTACACTGTAGTATTTGAGAGTCTCGTTTGATACATTTCTTGGAGACTGGTGAACTGGCCCTATCTTCTGATTTCAGGATAGCAGTTTATACCCCCTGCCGTGTTCCCTCCTGGACTGGGGAGCAGGAGCAATCCACATGTATTTGGCAGCATCTTCCCACTGACCACCAGGCCCTAGTCTGGTCTCCCTGAGGACTTAGGGTGTTTGCTTTGGGAATTTGCCCAGATGAAATGTTTCTCCATATGGTTGCTATGGACAAAAACGGCAGTGGGAGAGCGCCCCCTAGAAAAATAACTGCTACCCTACTCGTCTTCAGGCTGTGTATCTTCTTCCTAGCTCCTTTTCTGCAGAGGAACATTTTAAACTAGATCTATTCTCCTTTCCCTAGACTCTCTCTGACCTTTATTGTAAGTAGCTCATGACATGTGTACATGTGTTTTTATTGCAAACTGCCTCAAATTCATTTGGATATGGATGCTATACAAATTATAAATAAATAAATACACGATAAAGAGAGGATCTCTTCCCTGCCAGCTCGTTTCTTAAAAAGCAGCAAGTTTGCACTTGTGTGACTTTGCTTTTGCTGGGCCCCATGCCGGCAGCCAACAGGAGTGAAAACAAAATCTGTCCCTTTCATCACCACACATTCCTCTCCTGAGCCTAGGGAAAGAGGTGGTAAGTATCATTTGCCAATCAGAAACCAGATAGCCTTTCCTTTACTGTATTCCACATCTTTAATGACATCTCAACCACTTTTAGAAGGTAAATAAGATAGCCACGGCCTCTCTTCTCACATGCGGGACATTTTTATCCCATTCCATCCCTATCGCCCCTGACTTACTCTCCTGTTCTGCCCTCAGCCTATCTCTTTGGAACTTTGTTTTTCTCAAAAGCAAATGAATGCTCCACTATCCTTTGTTTATTCTACATGTGAAACTCTCAACACTTGCTTCCGTGGATCTTCACATTACTTCCACAGAGGGCTTCTGTTTATTGTTTTTGGTAGTTCCTTTATTCATTTCTTACTTACTCTTTCTTTAGCTTACACTCTCTTTCAAATCATTTTTCTGCTTTTGAACCCTGAAATCCACCTCTTCTCTTTTTATTTTGAGAAGAGAACATTGGGCCCACCTGACAGACTGTTGAAATATTTTTGAGTGATGCTTCTACATCTTATATTTGGGCTTCTCTTCCTCCTGTCTCTGTTTCGGAAGTGGTCTTCCTCCTTCCTAAGGCCAGACCTTCAGTTTTGTCATGGATTTCAGCCATTTGATTCTACTCCAGTTCCCTGCCCCCATCAGTTTAACCCTTCTCTTCTTATAACTTCATGTATTTTTTTTTTCTCCATTGGTTCTACCCCCCACCTTCATATTTAAAAAATATTAGTAAGATAGAAACCTTCATTCTGCCTTGTTGCCTCCACAGGCCATTTTCTTCTTGTTTGTTTTCTTTTCAATATTAGCCTTTTAGAAGTAATCATCAATAGTTGACATCCTTGCCTACCTCACCATTACTGTGACTCCCAGTACCACCACCACAAAGAATCTACCTTCTTTAATATTATCTGTAGCCCCTAATTTGCCAAATCCGAGTGACTTGTCCCACTTTACATTCTATGAAGTATTTTCTGTTCCTCATTCTGTGTTTGTCTTCCACACTATCCTTTAGGACCTACCACCTCTAAAATTGTTTCATTTATGTTCCCTTTACATGTCATTTGTTGCATCTTTGAGTCTTTTGCTCTGTCTTCTCTCCTGAGACTCAGTTCTTGAATCCCAATGTTTTATTTGACATCTCTCATTTACGGTTCTATCCCACTAGAACCTCTAACTCCCCTTTTCTCAATTCTGTTCTCACACTGAAACCAGCTGGCTTCTTTCACCAGCACACTCTTCTTCTGGTCTCCAGAATTTGGGTGACTTCTTAGAGCCTCTCTTATATATTTTGCACACCTAATCTGTTGATAGATATTGTCAGTTTTCTCTCACCACTGTCTTCTACATTTCTCCCCTACTCTATATTCCCACTACCAACCCCCTGTTTCAAATATCTCTGCCTCCCCCAAAAGCTATTCGCTAAATATCATGGTTATTTGGAGGGCAAAATTCATATGGAACCTGAACCAAAGACATGTAGGTGATTCTCTTCTCAACACCTCTAAACTCACTATGCATGTGTGGACTATGAAAACAGTCAGTTATGTATTCCTAATAATGATTTTGTTGTGTTGAGTAATACAGCTTTATTTAGCTTATATTAGATTTTACAGCAAAATGAAATGGTTTTTAAGTCAGATCATTTTGTGCTGAGCTCTTTACTCAGAAAGTACAGAATTATTTAGGGAGAGCTTGGGATAGACAAAGCCTACACAGGTTGAACAGATGGAGAAACCTAGAAAAAGAGGTGTCCACAGAAGACAGGAGAAAGCAGGAGACATTCTAGCAGTGGTAGGCTTCAAGTAAAATAAGAAAGATTCTTAATGGAGTCCATTGAAACATTGCCCCTAAGTGACAAAGTAGTGTTGATGTTATATTTAACTTTTAACTCTATAGCGAAGAATAAATAAGGAGTGGAGAAAAAAAAATCATGAAAAGATTAGAGACCACAAGTGGTAAAGAGCAGGAAAACCCATGCAAAATTGTAACAAAAGCGGCTTTATTATAGCAAAAACATCATATGCCCTTTGCTCTATGTTTAAGTGAGGTGTTTATATTTGTAGGTTAATTTTATTTATTTCTATGTTGCTTTATAGATAAATGCATTTCTGAATGCAAGAGAGTAGGTCATTATATATGTATGTATATGTGTGTGTGTTCGTGTGTGTATGTGTGTGTGTATAATTATATTTTTTTGGCGTCTTTTTTCATTGCTTTTCTTGTGCTAGTTTAAGGAGAACCTTGCTAGATTTTTGGATGTGCTAGAGAGGCACCACTAACCTTCCAGTGGTACAACAAAAAATCAAGGTGAAGTACTAAGAAATATCAAACAGCTTCCTTAGATCTTCCTTAGATCTTAATTTTTTTTCTTGTGGTAAAATGTATATGCCAAAATTTGCCATTTTAACAATTTTTAAGGTGTACAATTCATTGGTATTAATTGCTTTCACAATGTTGTACAGCCATTTATCACTATATATTTCCATTTCTTTCCCCTTAATCCATACAGAATCTTTGTAATCATTAAACAACAACTCTCTCTTCCACTGTCTCTGGTAATATCTAGTTAGTCTATGTTCTATCTCTATGAATTTGCCTATTCTAGATATTTAATATAAGTTAAATTATACAATATTCGTCTTTTTGTCTCTGGCTTACTTCACTTAGCATGTTTTCAAGGTTCATCCATATTTTAGTATGTATCCAAACTTCTTTATGATTGAATAATATTCTATTGTGAATATATATCGCATTTTATGAATCCATTCACCCACTGATGAACACTTTAGTTGTCTTACCTTTGGGTTATTACAAATAATGCTTCAATAAACTGGCACACAAGTATTTGTTTCAGTGCCTATTTCAATTTCTTTTGGGTATATTCCTAGTACTGGAATTTCTAGGTCATATGGTAACTTTATGTTTAGCTTTTATTGTATTCCACAGCAGCTGCACCATTTTATATTTATATCAGCAATATAGGAGAGTTCTATTTTCTCTACATCCTTGCCAACACTTGAGATTTTCTGGTTTTTAAATTATAACTGTCTTAGTAGGTGTGAAATGGATCTCATTGTGATTTTCATTTGCATTTTTTCTAGTGATTGGTGTTATTGAACATCTTTTCACATGATTGGCCATTTGTGTATCATTTTTGGAGAGGTATCGATTAAGTCTTTTTCCAATTTTTGAATTAGATCATTTGTCTTTTTTGTTGTTGTTTAATTGTAGGAGTTATTTATGTATTCTGGATATTATACCCTTAACAGATATAAGATTTCCACATATTTTCTCTCACTTTGTGAGTTGGCTATTCACTTTCTTGATAATGTACTTTGATACAAAGAAGTTTTTTAGTTTTGATAAAGTCAAATTTATTTATTTTTCCTTTTGTTTCTCATGGTTTTGATGTTATAGCTAAGAACTCACTGCCAAATCAAAATCCTTTTGTGTTTTGAAAAAGTAACAATTTACCCCTATGTTTTCTACTTTGAATTTTATGATTTTAGCTCTGATATTTAGATTATTGATCCATTTGGAATTAACTTTTGTATATGATGTGAAGTAGGAGTCCAGCTTCATTCTTTAGCATGTGGAAATTCATCTTTACAGCAGTATCATTGAAAACTGTTCTATCTCTTTAATAGATTTGGCACCCTTGTCAGAAGTTAATTGGCTGTAGACATATGGGTTTATTTCTGGATTCTCAATTCTGTTTCACTGGTGTATATGTCTACCTTATGCGGGTATCAAATTGCTTTGCTTACTGTAGCTTTGTAGTAAGTTTCAAAATCAGGATTTGAGTCCTCTAATTTTGTTCTTTTTCAAGATTATTTTGACTACTTGGGGTCCCTTGCACACCTTTATGAGTTTGAGGGATCCCATTAGTGCAAAATAGGCTGATGACATTTTTGTAGGGGTTGCATTGAATTTGTAGATTTCTTTGAGTATCATTGCCATTTTAGCAGTATTAAGTCTTCTTACTATTGAACATGGGATGCCTTTCTTTTCTTTATGTCTCCTTTAATTTCTTTCAGCAATGATTTGTAGTTTTCAGTGTACAAGTCTTTAATTGTTTTTTGTTGTTAAATGTCTTTCTGAGTATTTTATTCTTCAAATACTATTGGAAACGCAATATCTTCTTACTTTCCTTTTGGGATTGTTCATTGCAGGTACAGAGATTTTCTATTTCTTCTTAAGTCAGTTTAGATCATTGGTATTTCTAGAAATTTGTTTCATTTTAGTTATATGATTTGTTGAAGTACAATTGTTCATAATTTTCTCTTATAATATTTTTTATTTCTATAAAGTCATTTATAATGTTTCCTCTTTCATTTCTGATTTTAGTTACTTGTGTCTTCTTTGTTTCTTTGTCAGTCTAGCTAAAAGTGTATAAATTATGTTGACCTTTTCAAATAACCAATCTTTAATTCATTGATTCTATCTATTGCATTTCTATTTTGTTTTTCATTTATACTGCTGTGATTTTTATTATTCCCTTACTTCTGCTAGCTTATGGTTTATATGCTCTTCTTTTTTAGTAGTTCCTTAAGGTATAAAGTTAGGTCATTTATTTGAAATTTTTCTTCTTTTTAAGTGTGTTAATGACCATAATTTTTCCTCTGAATACTGCCTTCACTGCATCCCATAAGGGTTTATTTTTTTTTTTTTTTACCACTAGCATTCCTTTTAATAAAACATGGAAAGTTGTGTGACAAGAAAAGGTGAAAATGAAATATGACCATTTACAGCTAGTACCTGGCAGAGTTGAGAGCAAGCAGGAAAGTGGAAGACCAAAACCAGTTCCATTTGTAGATATTTTTGTGTCTAGGCCAGTAGAGAAGGTAGAACCTTATGCTCTGAGCCCTTGAGGAAGATGTGTGTGTGTGTGTGTGTGTGTGTGTGTGTGTGTAATGTTGCTGCCCTTGCTGTGGTCCGAGTACTTTAGCAGCATGGCTGTGCTGTGGGCCTGGGTTAGTGCACTAATTATTTTCTAATGGCCTTCATGATTTCTTCTTTGACCTATTGGTTACTTAAGTGTGTATTGTTTAATTTCCACACAGGGTGAATTTTCCAGTTTTCCTATGAAACTGTAACTTCATTGTAATCAGAAAAGATATGTTTTATTATTTAAATCTTTTCCAATTTATTGAAACTTGTTTTGTAGCCTACTTAACATATGGTCTATCCTGAAGAATGTTTCACATGCACTTGAAAAAGTATATGTTCTGAATTGTTGAATGGAATATTATATATATATATATATATATATATATATATATATATATATATATATATATCTAGGTCAGTTAATTTATAGTATTGTTTAAAGTCTCTGTTTTCTTACTGATCTTCTCTCTAAATGTTATAATCATTATTAAAAATGGTTTATTGTAGTCTCCAACTAATATTATATACTGTCTATTTCTTCAACTAATATTATATACTGTCTATTTCTTCATTTCTGCTGTTTGCTTCATCTATTTAAAACTTTGTTATTTAGTACATATTTTGGTAAGTGTTAAATCTTCTTCATGAAATTACATTTTAATCAATATATAATGTCTTTCCTTGTCTCCTGTGACAGTTTTTAACTTGAAGTCTATTTTATTCAATATTAGTATAGCCACCCCAGCCTCTTTGGTTACTATTTGCATGGATTATCTTTTTTATGTCTTTTCACTTTCAGTCTATTTGCATCTTAGCATCTAACGTGACTCTTGTAGATAGCATATAGTTGAATAATTTTAAAATTTATTTTGCCAGTCTCTGTCTTTTTATTGGAAATTTAATCTTTTTACATTTAAAGTAATTACTTACAAGCAAGGATTTATTTAAGCCATTATGCCGTTTGCTTTTTGTATGTCTTATGCCTCTTTTGTTCGTCATTTTCCCTATTATAACTTTCTTCTGAGTTTGGTAGATTTTTTTTTTTGAAGCAAACCATTTAATTTTCTTCACATTTCCTTAGATATGTGTTTTTGATATTTTTAAGATATTTCCTTTGTGGTTACCATGGGGATTATATATAATACCCCAAATTTATAACAATCTAGTTAAACTTTATACTTATATTTCTTTAATAGCATAGAAAAACTCTGTTCCTATATAACATTATCTTCCAACCCCCCTTGATGTTGTTGTCACAGATTATATTATGAGCACACTAATACTATAGATTTATAATTACTTTTTAAGCTTTCATCTTTTAAATGTTATAAGAAATAATAGATGGAGCTACAAACCAAAAATACAATACTACTGGATTTTATATTTGCCCATGTATTTACCTTTACTAGATCTCTAGTATTTTTTACTAGATCTCTTTTATTTCTTCATATGTTTTTGAATTACTATACAGTTTCTTTAATTTCAACCTAAAAGACTCCCTTTAGAATTTCTAATAGTGCATGTCTAGTGGTAATGAATTCCCTGAGCTTTTGTTTATCTGTGAATATTTTACTCTTCCCTTCTTTTATAAAGGATGGTTTTGCCAGATGTGAAATTCTTGGTGGACAGTTCTCTTCTTTTAGCACTTTAAATGTTATTCTGTTGTCTTCTGGCCTTCATAGTTTCTAATGAGAAATCAACTGTTAATTTTATTGAAGATTCCTTACATTTAATGAGTTGCTTCTCTCTTGATGCTTTTAAGATTCTCTCTTTTCTTTGTCTTTTGATAGCTTAATTATAATGTCTCAGTGTGTATCTCTTTGAATTTATTCTATGTGAGATTTGTTGAGCTTCATGGGTTTACAGATCCATGCCTTTAATCAAATTTAAAAGGTTTTAAGCCAGTATTCCTTCAAAATTATTTTTACCTCTTTTTCTCTCACTTTCTGGAGAATGTATATGTTGGTCTGCTTGATTGTATACCGCAAGTTTCTTAGACTCCATTCACTTTTTTTCCACTGTTCTTTATTCCTACTCCTCAGAAAGGGTAATTGCAATTGTACTATGCTAACGTTTACTGGTTCTTTCTTCTTCTGACTCAAATCAGATGTTGAACCCCTTTATTGAATTTTTTATTTCAGTTATTGCAATTTTCAGCACAAGAATTATTTTGGTATGCTTTTGTAATTTATTTTTATTGATAGTCTCATTTTGCTTATACTTTTTCTTTCTGATTTCTTTTAGTTCTTTGTTCATATCTTTCTTGAGCTATTTGTGTATATTAAGACAGTTTTTGTTTTAAAGTCTTTATCCCGCAGTTCTAATACTTAGACTTTCTCAGTGGTTTCTTTCAATTAATTTTGTTCCTTTGAATGAGCCATACTTTCCTGTTCCTTTGTATGCTTTGTGATCCTTTGTTGAAACTGGACATTTGAATACTAAAATGTGGAAACTCTGGAAATTAGATTAACTTTCTTTTTCCCTAGGGTTTGATGCTTTTTTGATCACTGAACACTGTAGCCCTTTGTTTAATGACTTTCCCAAATTATTTTTGCAAAGACTATCTTCCTTATGTGTGGCCACAGAAATCCATGTCCCTTAGCTTGTTTTCAACTAATATTTTGACAGATATTTTCTTTAATGCCAGAGATGAACAAATAAACAAACACCTCTCTGAATCTTTGCAGATTGGCTCTATGCTAGGGCACTCCTTAGTCAGACTTGCACTGAGCCTAGCAATTAGCTTGTGGTGTATTCTCAAACCTATTTTGAGCATTCATCATGCCCTGGGCACGCATGTTGGTTTTTAAAATTTCTCTATATATTTGACTACTTTTGCATGTTCTAATTTACTGGAAAAACTCTCACCAGCTTTTGTTCCTAGACTTTCGGAGGTCTGTTGTATGTTTTGACTGTAATCTTTTGCCCCAGGCATCAGAGGGTTATTAGTTTGGGTTGCAATACTTTTAAGAAATGCCAAGTGCTTTTATGGCCTGAGTACCTAACTGGCAAAAAAGAGATGAACAACTATGTCATTCCTTCCGGTCACTCTCGGTTAGACCATACATACACAGCCATTTGTGAATAAACTCTATTTTACTCCTTTTTCAGCCAGGGGCCAGGGTCCTGCAATTTGAATCTGGACTGCTGCTGCTCTAATATCACTACTGTTCTATGGAGGGGATAGCACATGGGCAAATAAAAATGCCACAAAGCTTTCTTATTGTCTTTTTCTGTTTCATGATTCAACATTCACTTGGTTGTTGTAAACTTTTGATACTTCCAGAGTTCTGATAAAGTTGGTTCTGTTTCTGCTCATTTTTCAATGTTTCTGTGGGGAAGTGAGAGCTTGGAACTATCAACTCTCCCATTTTGCTGATGTCACTCCCACTCTAAAATTAACCACTTAATCTTTCTGGGAAGGTTTCTGAGAATCTTGCAACTTACATTTGGAAGAAGTTTTTGAGATCATGTTGTCTTATGGTTTATAATTCTTCTCCCCAGAGCACCAGGGCTCCATGGAATTTACCTAGGATCACCTTAGAATGTTTGAAGCTCTATATTATATCTCTTACCCATCTTCACCTAGAATAACGGAGTTTGCCACCCACATTTATAATTTTTTAAATGGCAAAATTTTATTTTAATGAAGAACTTTTGGCTTAAAAATTTTTTAGAAATCATTGATTTATATCAAATGCTTATTAGTTCAGAGCTAAGCAAAGAAGGTTCAGGCTTCTAATTCAAAGTCATTCAGTTTCCCTCTACTCTGCTAGGGAGCTGGACTAAGACATGTAGGCATGCTTGGCAGACTAATAACTTGGTGTTCTTGTTCAACATTTAACTAAAAGCTCTGTGCTATGTAGAGGGAAGTAAGAGAAGAAAATTACTGGTAATTACTGGTAATTTTTAATCTTTTTCTGTCATCCTGAACACTCTAGTTCTGGCTCCACATTTTCATTCTCCCTTGACACAACCAGGTCCTGCAGTTAACCAGACTGAGCCTTCTTGGAGGGCAACTGGTCAAGCATCTATTGATATTGTAGAATGCCTCACGTCTACTTCTACCATCATCCCAGTGGTTAGCAACGTGTTTTTTCTTACCACATATAATTCTCTGCCCTAGGGGATCTAGAAAATAAAATTTTCTCCATCTTGTTACAATTACAGTTCCATTTATATGTGGTCACTAGCTCTGAATACTTAAGAATATCATATGGTGATAATGAACCTCTTTTTCATTTTTCACTGGCAACAGAAAGAAGCCTAAGTGATTACAGAATAAGCCTCAGGAAGGACATGGGACATCAGACACGATATCAAGGTAGACCTAAAAAGAGGCTAACACTGGAGAATTTTCAACTGAGAGAAAACAACTGTCTTCATTGGAGTGATTTTACTGCAATTCTAGGAAGAATTGAGATCTGATCTAGTTAACCTCTCACAGATTCTCAGAACCCTAAGATTCAACTTTTTGTAGTAATTAAATAATTTCTGGTTCTGCATATGTTCTATGGATCTGATAAATTCTATTTTTTGATATAATTATATGTACATACTTAAATATAGAATATTTATATGTGTATATACATGCATATATTTTTATTGGGATTGTATAAAACTATGAAAAACATGGTGATAGGACTCAAAAGTTTGTAGGAGCAGCAATTTTCAATTCATGTAATATTATATCTAAATAGAAAACAATCAGCTTGGAGGTTTTCTTGCTGACTAGTATATTGACATGATTGTGATAACTCCAGCTGGCTTTTTCACACTGAATGACAATTACATGCATACCCCATGATACTTGATGCTCACAGAGCATAAAGAGAAAGGAAAACAGTGATCTTAGGTCCATGAGGGAAGGCTATAACCACGGACAAAGTAAGCAAACAGAAACCTAGCTAATTGAAAAGGAGGATAGTTAAAATTTAGCAATGTTGAATTGGGAATAGCATCAATGTCAAAAGGAACTTGAATTTTACTGGGTGATTGAAAATAACATGGCACATTATTTCTTCCTCCAAATTTATGGCACCAAAATAAGCCAAGGATTTTCTTCTCCTCTGTGTCGTAAAAGGGGAGCCATTGAATATATAAGTTTGCAATGATTTTGGATAAAAGCTATTATTTTCTAAAATTAGAGATATATTTTACTTTTTGAATATTTTAACTGTGACATTACAGGGATGTGGCTTTGCATTAATATGAGCAGTAGTGGCTTCTATTTGAAAATTCTAAGTATGTAAGTCTTTTCACCACCATGTAACTCCCTCCCTTGGCCACAGTATTAATACTTCTGATTCTTAAGGGGAGGAATAATATGCACCTGTTACATTAATAGTAAACAATGAACTGTGGCATATTAAAGGAAAAAATATTAAGAACCTTCCTTTGCATACTTCTCAGAGGAACCTGGGGTATAGTGGAAAGATATTGGACTGGAAATTCAGAGAGCTTGGATTCAAGCCTGCACTCTGCCACTTACCATGTGATTTTGTCAAGTTACTTTCCTTCTCCTAGCTTCCCCGCCACACACACTAATTTTCACTATGGGGACAGGGATTTCACTTTGTAACCCATGGGTTATTTTGAAATAATATATTGAAAACCATTTTTTAATTTAAGAGGTATTATGTAAATGATGAGGATGGCAATAGTACCAAATAGAAATTAACACTTTCAAAATGATTATTTTTATATATTTTTAAAGATGAAATATGACCAATAACCAGGCCTCTTTCCATAAAATAAGAAACATTTAGTTTCCATTTTCACCTGAATTGATAATGGGGAATAGTAGACAAAGAACTAAATAGAAGCCAGAATCAACTACTAACAACTAACAGAGCTTTGTATGTTGCTTCATACCTCTGAATCTTTGCTTTTTTTTTTATCATTTAAGTATTAATAAATACTTTATTTTCTGAGTTCCTTTACAATGTTAAGATTTGATAAGTTTTATCTTCATTTATCCTTTCACCCCCGCTTTCCATCCCTGGCCCTACCATCACCACTTTTTCGTTCTCCTGGCTAACTTTAACAAGGTTTTTGTGACTCAGCTCAGATGTCATGTCCTTTAATAATTCTCTAATTTCTTCTCCCAACCTCAGTCTGGCTTCACTAGATCTCCTCTGTGTTGAAAGGGTTTATGTGTCCTATACCCCAGGTATATTCTAAGCTTCTTGAAGATAAGGGTCATGTGGTATACATCTGGGGGACTGCATTTAGTAGCTTCTTAATAAATGATTGTTTACTGAGTGAATAAATGAATAGATAATGTACGAGGAGCTTTTTGAAAATAATAAGATACAAAGTGTAATATGGTATTTTTCAACTATAACTATAGAAGGAAGAAGCATTTTTCTAGTGAAACAGTACTGTATTTGGAAGGAAGAAATCAGTGGGCCTTTTCTACTAATTTGGTGAATAACTCCAAAAAAATCACTTAAGCTTTTTTCACCCAACTTCCTATCCAAAAATGGGGCAAGCGGCATTTTTCGTTACTTGCCTCATTAGGATTGTTACAGAGGCCAAAATTAGAGCAATGATGTGATAGTTGCGAATTTTTTTTAAATTAAAGTGAATTATACATTCTTGGAGAATATGTTAATGCCTCTTTGTAATCAAATATATATCTCTCTTATACTGAAAATATTCCTAAAAATTTTTCTCTAAACAATGTAAAATTAAATAACATTTTAAATGGACCAAAGGAGATTTATATTTAAAACATATTTTTGTTTCTATTAGTTTTGTAGAGTATAGAATCCTCTTGAAGGGGAACAATTATTTCTAATTTGTTTTATAATTTAGGTATTTTTTGTAATACCAACCTCTTAATGCAGCCTTCTTCTGTATCTCCGTTTTCTTTTCTGCTCATCAAGCCATTGTTGACTGGCAGTGGGAAAAAATATCCCCCACTGAACACCTTTATTGTCTTTGTGAAGCAGAACTTTTGTTCATGAACACAACCTCTGTCCCGCAAATGATGATTTTCAGAATCGTGCCCAGATATTTGTCTTTGAGAAATACATAAAGAAGTGTTAAGGTGATGCTTTTAACAACTTTGGGAAGTGTTCTTTCTAAACTAAGATAAAAGGCACTTCTTTTAATAATTCCCTAGAGGATTTGAGATGTTCTTTTCCTTTTAAAACAAAAGCAGTTTGTTTTGTTTTTAAACTGATTCTAGATAGAGTACAAAATTCAGCGTTGGTTTCTCAAGTAATTGTGATCTACTTATCTCCACTTTGTGAGGACACTTCTTGTCCTCACCTGGGCAGGAATGTAATTTAGGCTTTGCTTATTTCCAATTAAGAATACAAACTATGTAATGTTTAGATTTTCCTTGTTATGTAATTGATGTGAAGCAGGCCTCCTTCTTAAGTGTTTTACTCTGCTTCTGTATGAAATTCTGTCTCATGAGAATAGGACAACTCTGTCTTGATAGCTTTTTTTAAATCAACTTGATGGAATTATACCACATGTATAATAAACTCTGTGTATATAAAAGTCATGTAACCACCACTGCAATCAAAGTCCAGACATTTCCAGTTACTGCCAAAAGGTCTCTCACACCTCTTTGCAGTCACTTCCCATGTCATCTCAGCCCTAGGCAACTACAGGTCTGCTTTCTGTCAACATAAACTACTTTGCATAACTGTCTCTTCTTGAGGCACCTTTTCGCTGGGATTGAGTTCCTTCATGGGGAGATAAACTGTACGGTTGGGATGAAGGAGAAAAGCTGAGGCATTTATTTAAAGTACATCTTTTTTAGGTCTGATTAGCACTAAATTTTTGTGGAAACGGTTTATCTGAAGTCACAGGCTGGTAGTTAGTTACCTTTAGAAAATGATGAACTGGGAACAACAAAATTGGACTTAAATTCACATCTGGGTCATTTAATCCAGAAACATCCTAGGAAATAATAGTTAAGGGTTTGCTGCTGCAGCTTTGATGAAGTTTTTCATTTCTCATGTGAACATGGCCCCGTAGTTTTAGCATTACTAAACCAAATGGGGCTCTGATTTTTACTTTTTACATATTTACCATTCAGAAGTGAATTAGTTGGTGGTTTTCCTTTGATTGTATAAATTATGGGATATAAAATCTTATATCCCAAAGTGCAGAACTTTGTGTTATTCCAATTTGAAAAGTGGTCAAGGGACAGGACCAAGATTATTCATCCCCACTTGGCTTTATCTCAACAGATCTGATTACTGGACATTTGACTTGATATGGCCAAGAGTTGGGTGCTGTTGGTGAGATGTTTGCAGAAGTGGCATGAAGTTGCCTGACTAGTATTTTATGATTGTGCCACAGTCCATAAATAAATGTTACATTTCTTTCTCTATATCTATTTGTGTCCTGAATAGCCAACTGACAACTATTGTCTTTTTTTTTTTTTTTGGTTTTCCAGTTAAATAGCAATTGCTCTGGATAAAAGAATGATGCTGTTTAAAACTCAGTCTGGAAAGTTTCCTGGATAAGAAGGCAAATAGATTTCCAATCTTAAGTATCAATGTCATTCTAATGATTTACCCCCACACATTAAATTTTTGTCACATTGGGCTTTAACTTTTTTCAAAATAAAGATGAAAAGCTCCTATATCAGTACTGTCCTAGACACAGGTACCTTTCTAGTTTATAGAACTACCTTTTTTTCATAACATTTAATGGAAGAAGTGAATTTTAACCTTTTGATACCCTTTATTCTTTTAAAGGAGGTTAAATTAACCCATCTCTTTTTAATTTAACCTAATGTTTAGAAATTTCTGGAAATCGAATTTACTTACAGCAGTAAGTCAGATATTTTTTCTTTCTCCTCTCTTTTATTTTTCCATAGGCAAGAACTGCAATATATGCAGATTATTGAGAAAGGAAAAATAATATCTGAAAAGGTGGCTTTCTTAAAAGGCACCAGTAGCATTAGTGTCATGTCTAAAGCACCATTTGTGTCAACTGTACAGACCTTTCAATGGAAAATTGTGCTGTGCTACCTTTTAAAGTATGAAATGCTAATTTGGGATTTACAGTTTTTGAACTGGAGGGCTGCATTTTGCATGGGATTTTGTTTAATTTCCCAGTGAAAAAAAGGCATTTGAAACACAACTGCCTACAGCCAACTGTCAACAAAAATCAACTGTAATAGCACAGAGCCTGTCACTGATGTATGTGGTGATGTGGCAATCTTCTCAATTTAGCTGGATATTTCTTTGTACAAACTAGCTGAAAGTCTTGCTAGGCATTTATGAATATCGGGAGGTATTATTAGGTTGATAATGGGGCCAGATTAAGGAAGTGTACACTGGTTCAAAGTGTCAGTTAAAGAGACACAAAATGGGATGAAACATGGCCCTTGATAGAAGGGACTCTTCATTTTTCAGGTTTGCTAAAGATTTGGGCGTAGCATGCTGAGTTCCATCTGCTGTGAAAGTGGCTTTCTGGGGGAAAAAAAATAAACTTGTTATGCTATTTTTTCCCCAGAAATCTGTTTTTGTTTACCAAGAGGGTGAAATTAAGAATCTCTGAAAATGGAAGTGAAGAGGGCAGAGAGCAGGGTAAACTGCTGGGGTGAGACTGGTCAGTGCTCTTCTCTCCTTGATATTGAGAGCCAGTGGTTGAGGGCTGGCATCCTTTCTAAGTCAAGTCTATCTAAGAGCTGGTGAAATATAATTCATTTGGAGTTGTTGTATTTTAGTAGTAGGGCTTCCCCTCTCCTCCTTGTATTTTAAACAACTGGCAAATGCAAGGCAAAAAATAAAGCTGCATGTAACTTATTCTTTGGCAAAGCACAAAATTGGCACTTATTATTAGTTGTCACCAAAACATGGCATTATTAAAGCTTATATCCAAAAGCGGTTTAGAATCAAATGGCACTTTATATAATCAGTTACATATATACATATATACATACATATATATATATGTAACTGATTGTGTGTGTGTGTGTGTGTGTGTGTGTGTGTGTGTGTGTGTGTAGGGTTTTTTTTTGGTATTTAAAGTGAGCCATATTTTAAATCTGGCCCTCCCATTTACTAGCTGTATTGTGGCTCAGCTCTGTGTGATTAAATTTCTTCATCTCAAAATTGGATTAATAATCATGCCAACCTTATAGGGATTTTGTGAGAATTAAATAGATGTAAAGAGCTTAGGACACTGTTTGACATATAATAAGCATCATAGACTAGCTATTATTTATTATTATTATTATTATTATTGTTATTATTATTATCAGTACAAGCAACATATCTATTATCCAGTGAATTCTATCCGAAAGGATAGAAAGAGGAATATACTAGCACATATGCTGCATCCCCTGTTGTGAAAGGTGTATTCATTTTTTTAATCATTATTCTTTTATATGTAAGTAGGAGACGAGAGTAGACTACATTACCTGAGCTACATGGAATATGTCTAAGATACGTATTAATTACACCATGGCTAATAGAAACTTGGCAGTGCCCCACCCTGTTTTGTGCAGTACCTGCCCACTGCCTTTTTTCTGAGCCTCTGTCCTTCTGCAGCTCTTGCTTCTTCCCATATGACCCTGATCTATTCCCTTTTCTACTTGCCTTTGCAAGTGATGATAGACTGGACTTCTCATGGTGGGCTGCGGCTCCAGATAGGTATGTCAGTGACATATCTTGGCACTATAAGAACCTAGGTTTGAGTCAGTGTGATTTCTTTCTCTGCAATTCTATGATTGAGTACTGAGGTATCATTATCAATTGTCAGTAGGTGCCCAAATTTAAAGACTAGAAAATGAAGGGGAGGGTAGGGTTCGCTGTGACCATGGCAGTTATGCACAAATTAAAGCTATAATAAAACAATGCAACAAAGTAACAATGCCATGAGAATCTCTGAGGCTGCCTGATTTTCTGTGTTTCCTAAGCTCTCATGACTGGCTCTACCGTTTTTCTGGATCCCAAGAGACCTCTTTATGTCCCTGCAACAAACATCCCTTCCTCTTAACTTTCCACTAGTACAAAATTTTTTTCTCTTCTTTGCAACCAGTTTGGGTGCAGAGGGTCTAAGTATCCATGTGTGAGTAGGAAATAGTTTTCTGCTGATGAGTTAAAAGTACTGCTTGTAATAAAATTAAAATTGAAAAAGTGGTCAGTGAGGAAAATTTTTATTCTCCATATTTAAAGTATTGGGAATAAGAGGTGGTAGAAATTAGGGAATGGGCAATTATCTCTCTGTTCTAGTGGACTGACAAGGTCTCTGCACACATGGTGATTACTTTTTAATGAAGTAGACAGATGATCAGCAAGTGAATACCAATAAAGATGGTAACACAATAATTGTAGACTCAGAGGACTTCTATGGAGGAAATAAACAAGGTATAATTTTGGAAGATTCGTTGGAGTTTTGATGAAATGTGTTCCCTAGCACCAAATGATTTTACTAGGTAACCATCAGTATCTCTGAGTAAAAGATTCTCTCATGACCTTGATCCATTCCCTTCCTCTGCCTTGGCCAATGATGATGGACCAGGGATGGATCGTTCATGGAAAAGTGCTGCCTAAGACAGGCATAGATATGGGTATAGATTTATTCAGTGTCAAGATATACTTTAGATAGATATGGACTATTCAGAATAAGACATTTTTCTGCCTATTATATTCAAAGATGACACCAAAAACCATAAATATATTATTGAAGGTATTTTTTCTCTATTTGGAAGGGATTGGTATAGTGGATAATGGAATAACAATTTAATGAGGCCTACCTTCTAGTAGGCAATGTGCAAGATCTTTTTTATAATTCTCTGATTTAACCGACAAAACTATATACTCTCACCTTATAATCATTGGCATTTAGGTATTTAGTGACTGCCTGGGATTCAGGCTTCTGTCTGGAAGTTCTAGTGTGAATACTAGACTTTTAATGAGCAACCCATATATAAATAATTAGTATAAAAGAGGAATTAACTGTCATTTTCCAATTGCTTTTTTTTCATTTTAGAAGTGATTTGCTATTCAGTTTTAAGCTTTTCAACTATTGTGACGGAGATCTAAGGTGGAGAAAAGAAGTGGATTTTGTTGTTGTTGTTCTTATTATTACTTTCTATTAAAACTGCATAGTTAATTTCCAGAGGTAGAACATCTTGAATACTCATGATATAAAGTAGAGAGACTGCTGTTCTATGCCTTCAAGAGCACTGAATACTCAGAATAAACCTCCTACAGTGTACCAGACCTATAATTGCAAAAACAAGGAGGAATCTAGAGCATTGGAGAGGGAATACACCATGCACAAGGTTGCATTACAAAACAGCAGAATCTATTGAGCATGGAAAGTTCTGTCACTAAATAGATGAGCAGTCCTCTTGAGTCCTTCCCAGGATGCCAGACAAGTTGTCTCTCTCTTCTTTATGGTTTTATTAAAAAAAAAAAAAAGAAGTTACACAGATACGAGCATACTGACACATAAACCTTTGGATGGAGAAGTGAGGCCAGGAACACCATGGGCTACTTCTCCAGAAGGTGATTAGAGTGTTTTTCCAGGGATGCTTACCTTGACATCTGAAGAGAGGGGGTCCTTTGGTGATGATGTTTTTAGTTCTTTACTGTGCACTTTTCATTCAAAGGCACTTAAATATAAAGATAAAGAAATACAATCACCACCACCTCTGTTTTTCCATCATAAATAACATGTCATGAAATAATTATTCAGGCAAAATGGTGATACTCTTTACTCTGAGTCTCATTTTATCCCAGTGAGAAGATCTATATCTGCTTCTCTATATAGAGTTAGGCTTGGTCAGAGTATGAGAGCTGTGCACACTTCTCGTGAGCTCAGTACTCTCTGATGTTCATTATACTTCTTTTCAACAAGTACTGACCTAGAACCTACTTCATACCAGAAACTACTGGACATAAAGCAATAAACAGGATAGACAAGGTTTCTGCTCACACAAGATTATATTCTATAGCAGATGACAGATCATCAAGTAAATATAAATAAAGTATTTATAGATTGTGATGATTACCAGGGGAAAAAAAGAAAGAATTAGTTTTTCAAAAGCTTATTTGTTTAATGACAAGGACAATCCCTCCTTAGATCAAGCCTTCAATATAACATGCCTCCTTCGTCTTTAAAGTGCATGTCTGACTTTTTCCCCCAGTTTATGTACATAGCTATGTAATTGCAATTCAAGCCCTTTGTTTTTCCAAACAAATTCTTATCATTAAGAGTCTCCTAGATAGACAGTTTAGAATGGCCAATAAGCCCAGTATTAAGCGATTTCCTTAGCAGAAAAGACATAAGATACAGATTCTATTTTATCAATCTGGAACTCAAAAAGGACAAGTAGCTGTGTGGTAGTTGTTTGCGCACTTGTCTGCTTTGTCTTCCCTACTAGGCCATGAACTTCTTGAAGGTAGATACTAATCTGTTGTGGGTTTTTTTTTTTTTGGGGGGGGGGGTCTCCTATGATATTTAGTATCATGCCATGCACATAGTAGGAACTTAGTAAATTGTTCACTAAATTCAATTGAATTAGCAAAAGTGCAGGCTCTTGCCAAAGGTATTAGCAAATGCATGTTTGAAGAAAATTAACTAACAATTAAGATAAAAACGTCAGTATTCGGATGAATTTTGGCTGAGCAGATACATTTCCTTGCTGGTGAACATAAGGCTTTTCAGACCAATGAATCTGGTATTCTACAATTCCTTGCCAGCAAGGCATGGCAGGGATGGATGAAAAAGAGTGTGGGCTGATCACAGACTTTGGCAAATAGTAAGTGCTTGAGTCTCTTCTGCCAGAGTCACAAGCTCTTGGTCTTAGTGGCAGGAGTTATGACAGGGATAAGCTGAGAGGTCCTAGGATAAATCTTCCTTATGGAGGTGCAGAGACTATTACCATTTTGGCTTGAAGTTTGTGAGAAGGCTGCACTATGTGCCCCTACTGAATGATTTTAGCCTTCTTCCCTGAGCACTCCTTTTAGGGACCTGGTTCAAATGATCTCCTTGCTGAGACCTTACGATGTGCAAGCCCTACACAAAAAGCTGGGGATACAATGATGGATAATCAAGATCCTTGCCCTTAGTAATCACTATTACTATTTGGGAGTCAGGATTTAACATGTACTTAGTAATGGAAAGCCAGCTGTAATACCTTCCCTGCCCTGAGAGCTCACCTTTGATGTGCACATGCATGTATATGTATGTGCACACACATGTACTGGCCGTACACACGCACAGCAGTACTTTCCCACATGGGTTGAATCAGAGTGATCACTTCAAGCCCCTCATTTTGGTAGTGGGACTTGGGGATGGTGACAGACTGGCAAGAAGCAGGTTATAGGGCAAGGATTGGCATGGAAGAGAGATGTAGTTTCACTAAGCTGGCCCGGGTTTAGACTGAAGTCCTTCCCTGAGATAAATTCCTATGAAAAGAACAGCAGCAATACACAACTCATTCAATTATTCATTTGTTCTTCATTCAAGAAATGATTGCTAGTACCTATTATGTGTGAAGTACTAGGGATACTATAGAAAGAATAAAAACAAAGATATAATCTACAGGGAAACAGATATTAATCAAGTAGTTCCACAAATATAAAATTGCAATAGTGACAAGGGCTAAACAACTTGGTGCTGCGAGAGAGTATAACAGAGGAATTGAGACTGTCAGGGAGGCCTTTTTTTTACTTACCTGGATTTGCTTATATGAGGCTTTTGCAGGCCTGGGGAAACATTTCATGTTTCCCAAGGCTGATCTTTGCATCAGTATAGGAATGCACACAATTTAAATGGACTGGGTCTATCTTTTTATCTCTTTCCTTATCATTTCATTTTATTTATTTATTTGTTTATTTATTTATTTATTCACACACCATTAGAATTAATTTTAATGTAATCATGTTTACTCGTCATCTTCAGGAGACTGTGAGAATCACACTGAAAATGCAATTTCTTAAGTCACTCACCAGACATGGGAGGATGTTTCCAATGAGCTGGAAAAACAGAGCTGAGTGATGTATCACAAAACTTAGCTTTCATGTTGAGCAATTCTATTTTGAATTGAGTTATATTAAAACAGAATGTACTGGCGGCAGCCTGGTGTATGGAAAGAGCCAGGATTTGAAGTTCAAGAGGCTCCACCACTGGTCCATGGGAGCCTTAGATAATTTATATGTTTTTCCTGAGACTCAGTGACTCTATCTACAAGATGGAGATTATAATAGTAGTTCTAAGTTTTTTTGTGAGGATTAAGACAGACTATTTGAGGGCTATAGGACAGTGCCTTGCATTGGTGAAGGCTCAATAAATATCTGTTTCCCTCACTACATTCAGATTCTTGGGCCCTTTATAATAGATCTATATGAAGATACCCTGCTGATTTCAAAGATGACTTCCTTTACCATAGAAAGGGGGATGGAGGGAGAAATTCAAAACTATTTCCATCTTGACCTAGGAAAGATGAGGTGCTTATACCCCAGCTTATAACAAGATTCCATAGAAAAGGGGGTGGAAGATGAATGTACAATAAAATGATTCAAAACATGAGCAGACTCTGCGTATGTTATGCACAGATGAGTTAATTGTTTTGCCTTAAATATATTTCCTGAAGAACAGAAGCCCGATCACAGCATATATCGTTATATATTTTAGACAAACAGCACTTTGAATCAAATTATAGTACATGCATGAAATATTAAAATAAGACATTTATAACAAATCTTTCTAACTTAGTGCTAAGCCCTAAAATAGATTTATATTCAGATAAGCAATAGGTGCAATAAATGTGGTACAGATACCATAATTTAAATTGCAAATCAATGGGGCATCTTGGGAAAATGGAATGCAGACTTGAACTACTGAAAGATCCAGCTATGCAATATTTTTAGTTCTTCTGCCTGATTTCATTTTGCAATGTCTGTGTCTGGTCTGGACTCTACATTTGATAAATTTCAATATCTGCTCTCTAAAATAATTTTTTTATAATCTCAGTTTAAATAATCTATTTAAAACCTTCATTTGTTGTTTCTTTTGTTTATTGTTGAACTGTTTTCACTAAACGGTTCCCCAGAGTTTTCAAGTTATTTAAGTTAGTTGAGAGATTTTAGAATATTATTGTTTCTCGGTTAACAAAATAGGCAGATGAAATGAGCAATAATATTCTTACATATACTGGAGTGTTGCCCACTTTGCCAAATCACCTTGCACTCATTTTCTGCACTGTGCTTTTTTTGGACAATGTGTGTTGAATGTGTCGGCAACTTGTCTCCAGGAAAGGACCTTGTCCGAGAATGTTAAACTTGATTCATTTATTTAAAAAAATTTGGGGCTATCGAGCTGAATGTCTACAGAGCTAATTGTTTCTAGGCCAGCTGTCCTAAAATTCAAAATGATTCCCTCTATATCAGAAGCCCTTGGAAGAACGTTAAGGGGTGACATTGTCCTGTGGGACTCTCCTGGTATCCAGTTCATGTTGGGAAAGTAGAACCTTTATGCCTGGCACCAATGTATGTAAATGAACGGAGACTTGGTCAGCAATTCTTTTCAAGGCTAGAGTCCTGTGAACAGAGGGGAGGAGGGGCAATCACAAAGAATCAGTGACAAGATTTCTGAGTGCTGATTACTAAAGATCCCTGTTAGCCAAAATTTTACTTGTAGTTACAGCATTGAAAGATCTTTCTTCAGCAAGAGATAGAGTTGTTTTATATGGAAACTTCTTTTCTCTGTCTGATCTGTTTGCAGGAAATTTCTCTTCCCATTAAATATCTAAAATATTAGCTTTCTATCATGGAGAGAGCCTATATGGCCATATTTCATTTTCTTATAATGTACTGTATCAAGTGTTTATGGTTTAGTGTTTATGCTTAGGTTTCTGGTACAATGAACTCATCTTCCTCTCTTCTACTCTGCTTAGCATAATTGTTTCCAAATTTTAAAAAAGTTGCTGCATTAAAATAATAAAGAAACAAATGGCTTCATATTTAAGATTTCAGGTGGCAAGATTCAACCATACTTCATGTTAGCCATCCAGGCCAGAAGAGAAAGAAAAGCCTGGCTATATTCCTGTTGTAAAGTTGTATCCACAAAAATATATGCTTACCTCCATGTAGGTCAGTACAATTAGGACAGCTCTTAGGAAGAAATTAAATATATATAATTAAATACATATATACAGATTATTCCTAGAACTAAGCTACCAGTATGGGTTCCCAGTAGTCTATTCTAATAAGAGCCAAGAACAACCTGCAAATAGAGATATAAAGAGTTATATCTGTACCATCCATTATAGTAGCCACTGGCCACATGTGGCTGCTGAGCCCTTAACATCTTAGTTGAGAAGAACTGTAAATATAAAATACATACCAGATATTGAAGATATAATACCAAAAAAGTAAAATCTCAATTTTTATATCAGTTAATTATCAGTTAATTATCAAAATAAAATATTTTGGATGTGTTGGACTTAATAAAATATATTCTTAAAATCCATTTTATGTGTTTCTTTTAAAATTTGACTACTGGAAAATTTAAAATTATATTTATGGCTTACATTATATTTTTATCGGACAGTGCTGAGCAAGGTTGGTGTCATGTAATATTATAACCACCTTAAAAGATTTTGGTATCAGACAACTTCCTTTATATTTTACAGTACATCTGAAATTCTTTGTATATAGAGTCCTGTTTCAAGTGTGCCAGTTGATCTTACTGGCTAAAGTAACTCCGTGATAAGAATGGTCACCTTATGAGCAATGACAGGGAGCTGCTATGTCTGCTCTCTAGGTTTGGGTTTTTGATAGGTTTTTCTTAAAGCAGAGTTCACCAATTTTATCATTGCTTTTCAACATGACCATTTTTATCTCTGCATGAAGAGTCTCTGGCTTCGCCCAAGACACATTTCCTTTTTTACCTATCTTCCATATTCTTAGAATGGAAGTGCAGTTTAGTTGAATGTGCTTGGACTCAAGTTAGGCTGCCTGGGCTCAGCAACCAGCACTTACTAGTGACTTTTGACACAGCCATCTCTATTCACTGAGGTTTTTTCATCTGTGAAATGGAACAATACCTCATAGCTCACAGGAGAGTAAGTAGCACTCTATGAGAGGATCACTATACTGATCATCTGGACTCAGAGAAATGAGTTCCTATTCACTTCCTTTTATTTTATGAGTACTGGGGGCCCAAGTTTCTAGGACACTGAGTTTATAAAGCTGATCAATGATTTATCCCCCAACTCAAGGCAAGACTATTATTATGGGCAGTGTTTACCTTTTGAGGCACAGATATGCTTATGACACTTGTCAACAGAACCACACCTAAGCTCTTATGTGGTGTCTATGTCTTTGCATTCACTCAACTTCCTACCTAAATTATCCTCCTTCCTCCATTATTTCCTTTCCTTATTGTCTTGTACCTCTTTCAGTCTTCAGATGAAGTGCCACCTCTTTCATTAAGCCTTCTTTGAATACTCTAGATAGCACTAATTTATTAGCTTTATACATTTTATTGCCAATACAAGCCAGTTTAAATCAAGCTGCTAATATTTATCTGGTGCTTCAAATTGCAAGGCTTATTTTCAAGTGATTTCAAAACTATTCATTTGGTTTTCTCTACTGAACTATGTTTTGAAGGTAGTGGTCATACTTCATACCCATTCTACAACTCTTACACATCTTGCTCAAAAAATACTTACTGATTGATTGACTAGAGCTTGACTAATAGGTAATTCTTTAATGCAAAAGTATTTATTATAGGAAGTGACCTGGCAAGAAATCCCATATATCATCTTTACAGATCTCTGTGGTAAATAATTAGTATACATATCAAACTTTAAGGTTATGATCATATAAAATCTCTATTTTATTTAACTGCTTGATTCTAACTGCTTAGTTCTAGGAGCTACCTGAGTTACTAAAATAATGATTTAAGTAGTTCCTGATTCTAGGTCCTTTTGAGATATATGTATACATATCTTTCTAAATATATATGTGCAGATAGATATAATCAGATTACTAAAATGCACGGTTAATATTTGTAGTCCTTTCTCAATAAGGCAATGGGACATTAGTACTTTCAAGTGAGCTTAGAGATGCTGAATGTGACATTCATATCATTAAAAATAGTTAGCTGTTCTTGGCTACATTCATAAAGAAGTCCCCTAATGCTTTCTTTAATTGGCAGGATCCACACATGATATTTATTTTACGAATGTAACTCTACACTGAGTGACTGGAGCTGTGTATGTGTCTACATATGTTCTGTGTAGGTGACACTCTACTCTAATCAGACAGTTGGTGTATTATACTAGGACATACTGTATGCAGACAATGCCTCACCTACCACTCCCCCCACTTTTTTTTAAAACCCTGAAATATGGTTGATATGGTCCATTGCAAAATGAACCTATATTGGAAATGGCAAAATTGTAATGTAAAATATACCAGGGTCAGTGGGGTGTGCTGTTTTTTGCATATATTTTTTCTCCCCTGACCCATGCATGCCATTCCCCTGCATACAGTGAAAAAAGCTTCATCTCACACAGAAATGTGATGTCCTTTACTGCCAGAGGCTGTTGATGTTTTAAATGAGGAAAAAGCACAATGCATGAAGAAGGAAAATTAAAGCATATTCATTTTGGAAATTAGATATGGTGTCAGGAGACTCTCAGAAAATAGCCCCGTTTGAATGAAGCCCCACACTACAAGACAGTTCACTGAACTTTTGACCACTATTTATGCTATGGAAGCTTTTGAAATAGGGAAGAGAGCAAAACATTTTATAGCTGCTTAATAGCTGAGTTCATTTTTCTTTCTTTTATTTCCACTAGGCATTTGTCAGTCCCTTTGGTGTTTATGAGATATGCAAACAGCATGTAGTTTATTGGAAGGCCTTTGTGTTAATGTTACCAGGTTGGTTCCAAAACACACAGTGACTGGAAGATAGAATCTCCTGGCCAACCCAGTGACCTTTCTTACCCTCCACAGCACAGTCTGCTGTCTGCCTGTGGCTGGTCTGGAATGTCCAGCCCCAGCCACTGTCACACAGGCCTTGGAAGCAACAGTGACACCTTTAAAGGTCATTCTGCAAATACCAAGAAAATATACCTTTCACAGTTTTCACAGATCCCTTATGCAAAATTGGAGAGCGATAAGGGAGATGATGAAAAAGGTACTTTGTCTAATTTCTTCTTTTCTGTTGTTTGAAAGAACAGTTCTCAATTTGTGATCATCTCTGTTCTGCTTCATTGCTTTCCTCCTGCTGAACACATCACACCAGCCAGGTTAAGTGGGATTCAAGGGCCCTACAGGAAGGACAGCCTAGATTTTTTATTTAACACTGAATAAGGAAGCAGCACCTGTACAAATGAGGTAGGGGAAGAGTTAATCATGAGTGGAGGGTGCGGCCAATTAGAGGTGGAAAAAGAAATCCAATTTGTATTGATATTAGTAAAAAATATGCTTTAACTTTCATGCAGATATGAAGCATGGAGCTAAATATTACAAATTACAGGTTGTGAGTCTATGTCAGCTTTATTATTGTTATTACTATTAATGCAATGATATCGAACCTAAAGGGTCACTGTGTTTGTTTAATTTATAACCTGAGGAAGCTTAGCATTTTATTTCCAAGTGAGAACCTTTTATTTGGCCTCTTGGTGACTTACCCACACTGGCACTATTTGGGCCCCGCCTCCTCGGGATCTGTGAGCTCATAACATGCTCTTTACTGTTGTAACCAGGCCCAATTCTCACAGCTTTATCACCCACTCCACTGTTTAGTCAATCATGGGTCTCATTTCTATTAGGAGGTGATATAATACAGAAGTTTTTAATAGTAGCTTAAGGTGGTGTGAGGATAGAAGTTGCTAAGAAAGGGTTAACAATGGAATTGCTTTGTTCCACAAAGTGTTGAAATGTATCTGAATGCTGACCTTCTGTGAGTGTCCATAATTTGGGAAATAGGGACAATCTGTCCCCATTCATGACTGTGCACTCTTTATAGACCCAAGATGAGGACATCTTGCTTTTTTTTTTTTTGCCTTGTGCTCTGTGGTTTTCAGAGAGAGAGAGAGAGAGAGAGAGGGAGAGAGAGAGAGACCATCGCCTTTCTCCCCCAATCCCAGCATTATTCATTAGGGTAGATTTTTTTTTCTTCTTTGGATGGGAAACTTCTCTCTTCTCACTAGCCAGTAGCAACCCTTCTGTTCATCCTTATGTCAGACCTTCACAACTGCACTAATATGATCTCTGACAATTGGAGAGGAGCTAGGAGAATGTTATAAGGGCCACTCTGAAAGAAGGCGATAGCTCAGGGTCTTCTCAGGGCAAGAATGCCTCCAGACCGTCTATGTTCTGCCAGGACTGGGAGGTTGAGATCTGGGTGCTGACCTCAGACCATAAGCTGAGAGAAACCTGAGAAGTGCTTTAATCAAAATAATCTTGGTCTCAGAATCTAACCTCCTTTGTTTCCTGTTCTCCCTGAGGCCATTTGGCACTGCCAGGAGCCATGTTGCTTTTGAGCTGGTTTTGTGAAAGTTCCAGGAAGCCGTGGGGAATGCTTTGTGCTCCATGCCCACACTACCCACCACATCTAGTCTGAAGCCTGATGAATGGAACTGAGATAGGATGGGGGTGAGGCACCAAACAAGTGAGGTCATGCTGGCCATCTTAACTACTGGCAAAAAACAGGAACCAGAAATGGGGACGTCAGATAAGTACTTTACAGTTTAGCACTGGAGGTGGGGGAAGTAAGGGATCAGGCTTGGAAAATTCTTAAGCCCTCCCAGGCTGCTTCACTCTTCTCTCCCTACCTCTGAGGACTTTGCTGAGGTGGGCCTGTGCACTTGAATGCCCTGCACTTGTCTGTCATCCCCTGCCTTGGCAGCAGATTATCCCTACAGTTGTCACACCATTTGTGATGGCCGATGGTTCCTCTGCCATTGTGGTGGCTGATGGGGATGGGCATTTTAGATGATGAAGAAAAGACAATGATCAAATCCAGCTATATTAGCCATAATGATTTTTTCTTTCTTTTTAAGGCCTGTGGAAGAGAATGAGGAAACAGGCTACTCATAATAGGATTTCTGCTTTGCTTACTTACAAATGGACATATTATAGCAAATAGTAATGATTGCATTAATTTAGGAATTTCAAGTCAGATTCAAGTCTAAATATCATGTTACAATGACCAGGCTATAACTACAAATCCATCTCAAAAGCAAATGTCCATTATGTGCAGTGTTGGTGAGATGAACTTATTGCAGCATATTGGGCATAGGATCACCAGTGAGGTATCTTCTGGTTCACAAGGGACTTTACTAGTAATTCCAGAATATGTCTGTTATCCTATGGTAGTCCATGAAATATGACTTTTTTTTATAGTTTAGCCATTCCTTTTTTTTATAAAATTAGGTTTTGAATAAAGATTTCATGACATGGTAGACTGATGAGAGGCAACTTGATGTAATAAAAAAAGGGCAAACTTAGAGTTCAAATTCTGGGTCTGCCACTTAGATGACTTTAAGGTCCTGGGCCGGTCTTAGTTAATTCATAAATAAAATGGGATGATAATCTCTACCATTATATGAGGATTGAGAGTAGTGTTCTCATAATATTTACTCAGTAAACGATTTATTATCATTACAATAAGATGACTTTGAGCTAGAAGAAGCCTTTAAGATCTATGGGCTCAGCCTTCCCCCATTTTTTGGAAAAAGAAACTAAATTTAAAAGAAGATAAGCAACTGTTAAGCAACATGTGAAATGAACTCAAAGCTTGGTGCAGTTCACATTGTCTTGATGCCCGACTCTTGTAGTCAGTTTAGGCTGCTATTATAAAAATACTGTAGATCAGGTGGCTGAAACAACAAACATTTATTTCTCACAGTTCTGGAGGCTGAAAGTCCAAGATCAAGGTGCCAGATGATTTGGTGTCTGGTGAGGGCTCTCTTCCTGGTTCATAAACATTTGACTTCTCATTGTGTTTTTATATGGCCAAAAGGTCAAGGGAGTACTCAGGGGCTTAATTTTTAAGGGCACTGATCCCATCATGAAAGTTTCACTGTCATGGCCTAAAACAGCCCAAAGGCCCCACCTCCAAATAATATCACACTGGGGATTAGGTTTCAACATATACATTTTGGGGGCCACAAACATTCAGTCCATAGCATGGACTTACTTCCTACCATTTCTCAGGTCAAGCCTTTCATGTTGTTGAAGATGAGTGCTAAAGAAGAATTTTTCTGAAGTGTTTATATATTTTTTCCTTAATGAGTTTTTTCTAATAAATTCTTTCTGGTCTTGAACATTGCTTGTCACTTGCTTTTATGATGTCACTGTCCTTACTGGTCTAGCCATCTGATTCTCTTCAGCTAGAATACTTTATTACTTTCTTATGCATTGATTCTTTCCAGTCTCAGCCTCATTTTTTCCCACAGAGGGTGGAATACTTAATCAAAGGGACCATGCGATATATTTTATTTAACTTTGTGATTCCCAGATTTTTGCTTTCACTGATCAGTAAAAACTTTTTTTTCTTTCCTTTCATTTTTTAATTTCTAATAATGGCTGAATATGTGTTTCTCAACATTTTAGTTTGCCAAGAGCTTTGAAAAGGCTCCCTTTAGCTATCAACATCACTTCCTGACTAAAAAGTTCTTTGAATACCATAAAAATAGAAATAACATAATGTTAGACCTAAGTAGAGCTCTCTTCAAGAAAGTACATGTGGATCACTTAAAATTTTGTCACAGACTAGCAAAGGCCCATAAACAAGTAAATAGGAACCATTAATCTAAAGGATGGGGGTGGTTTGCAATGTAAATTGGACAGACTTAACCTATCAGGAGCCTAAAATTAGAACAACAGTGTTGAACTGATTTTACAGGGCTGCTATGAGGTTCAAATAAAATAACATGAAAATATACTTTAAACATTCTATGTTTATGTGTAAATATAATGGTGTTATGATTATCATAACAGTAAGCACTTATAAAACACCTATTTATATATATATATATATATATATATATATATATATATATATATATATACACATACATAGATACATACATAATATAAATTATATATAACTTTATATATACCAGTATACAAGAGTTCTATAAGACCATCAGATCCCAGAACTGGGAAACAATGAGAATCAAAATAACCATGGCCTCTAGTCAGAGTGTAGTGAACACAGAGCACTTTGGGAGTATAGAAGAAATTACCATGGCCCAATTTCTGACAAAATTCACATGAATACTGCCTCTATCCCACCATCTACACTGACTCCACCACCAAAATTCTTAGTCCTGCTGCTGGACATATGGAAGTTTTGATCAGCTGATTGTCTAAGATATGTGGGTAGCTCCTTATAATGGGATTTTGCTGTCAAGGCAGTGACACTAGAAACAGTGATGTAGAGCTATGTACAACAATTTTTAAAAATCTACCTCTAATTTATTGTTACCATATGCCTGATTCCTAAGCAAACATTGAGCCATGTTCTTGCCTAGCCCACAGATGGCTGAGTGTGTGATGATCGTGGGAGCATACATATGTTTCAGGCCTCTAAAGCTAGGCAAATATCATTCTGAGCCATTATTGCAGATGAGAAAACTAGGGTTCTTAGAAGCTAAGAAACTGGCCTTGGAGTGCATGGTAAATAACTGGCAGGGCCAAAGTTTTATTTTTTTAATTAATTAATTAATTAATTAATTTTGTTTTTTAGGCGAGGCAACCCTTGGTTGACCTCACAGGTTGCAAGGACCTTATCATTTACAATCCCTTTATTTTTATTTTTTTACGCCTGCAGCACCTTGTCTTCCTAGGTAATCTCCCATCCAATTATTAACCAGGCACAACCCTGCTTAGCTTCCGAGATCAGATGAGATCAGGTTTGTTCAGAGTAGCATGGCCATAGATGGGCCATAGTTTTAAAACAAATTTGTCTGACTCCCAAACTCATGATTTTTCCAACAGGCATATAATTATTTATGTATAAGAGTTATATGTCTTAATTAGTGGAACAAGTAAGGATAATAAGGAAAAAATAAATTTCTGCTTTTTTCTCTCTACCCTCAATGACTTGCCTTCCATCTTTCCCTGTACCAGTTCTCTAACTCTAGTCACAGTTGAATTGCCTTTTCCAAGATTGGGAGACAGATAGTAATTTGGGGGTCAATTAGTTCAGGTGTTGAGTAGGGCTCGGCTAACCTATACTTTCTTGGATATCAAACAAGTCAGGTTATCCAATTATTTCTGAGAGTAATTACTGTGTTTTCACTCTAGTCCATTTCTACTCTTTGTCCCATTGTTTACCTCAGAGAGGAGTAAAGAATAAATTCAAGTTACAGTCTGACATTAAAATGAGATTGCCAATAGAAATCAATGACTTGTTCCTTGACAAGCTAGGGTTTATGAGGCAGTCTAACGGTGTCCTTATATCTTTGTCTACCTCATTGTACTGCCATTCAAGCGAATTATGCAATTTTCCTCTTATAAAGGGGGTGTAGTCAGGGCAAAAGGGAGTATAATTGAGTTTAATAAAGCTGGAAGTGATAGTAGCACAGAAGCCTTGAAGAGAAAAGAATATTACAAATAGGATATTCCAATAAGAGTAGGCCTGGTTGTCTGTTAAGGTTGATATTTATGTCCATATTTATTGACCTTAGAAAAGAAATATAATATAGACAGAGCAGATAGAGGTCAAAGAACTCACCTTTTCAGCAGCAGGAACCTAGATCTAGGTGGAATTGAAGAGAGTTATACTCAATGTAGTGAGATATCATTTCATCCAATTTGTACTTACAAGAGCTTCTGCTTATTTGGGTAAAGTGGCTGAAAATACACCCTTCTCCAAACAAAACAACAAAACTATAATAGAAAAAGTGGAATCACAGAAGGTAAACAGTTCTAATGCTGTAACATCTATATAGTACCTGCCAACCACATGTAGCTATTGATCTCTTGAAATGTGTAATTCAAAATGAGAATTGATTTAATTGTAAAATACTTACAAACTTTCAAAGACTTAGTGTAAATAAAATAATGCAAAATATCTCATCAATAGTTTTGATATCACTTCCATGTTTAAATGATAATATTTCAGATGTATTGGTTAAATGAAATTTAAATTTCACCTATTTTTTAATATTTTTTAAAATAAAGATACCATGTAAAATTACTTATCTGGTTTGCATTATATTTTTAGTGGACAGCAGTGGTCTAATGCAAGCCTAAATGATATCATCTGAAGGTCAAATTTTAATAATTTGGCCTTATTTAAATTAGAATGTCAATATGAATTCTCCTTGTGTGGGATATGGATTTGCATCCATGAGGGCAATGTGTATCTACACGCACATCCATATTTATGAAGAATAACATCACTTTTGGAATGAGAGAAATCATCCCAATAAATCCAAAGTTGTTGTTTTCGCACATAGAAATGATGTTTTTCTGTATCTCTTTGTTTTCATAAAAAAAAAAAAAAACAACCCCAAAGAGCACGATTTGAAATAAGCTACTGGAGCAATTTATTCTTTCCTCTCCATGGATTAGAGAGGTGGTACTTGGAACAGCTTGTTAAAGAGAAGAGCTTGGCCCCTGCCCTCGCTCTGTGTTTAATGATCCTCTCTTCGTGTGCCACCTCTCTAATCTGCAGAGAGATAGGTACAAATTGTATCTATAATGTTATATTACTTAACAGTATAATGTATGATAAATCATAGAATTGCATTCCTAGCTTGTAATTGGTGAGATGTGTTGCATGAAAGATCCCCTAATTCAATAGAGAGTGGTTGCTCTTATGCCTAACTGCCTCTCTGGATCAAACCAATTCAGCCCATAAGTGATGAGGGGCGCGTTAAAGCTTTTTTAATTAAAAAAAAAAGCAAAACTATGACTTAGAATGGCTTTATAGGCCCCTGGATTCAAAGGACTGCTTAATAATCCTAGCTTAAAGGGAGCCTCCTTTTCTCTTTTTCTGTAGGCAAAAGGAGTGGACCATCTGTAGAAAACAGGTACCCAAGAGGACAGGCATTATTAAGTGAATTCACATTCTCATATGTGGTAGTCATAACTTTAAATATGTTGTCCTTAGCCAGATGTGTTTATTATGTTGGAAAATTATCTTTTTACTCTTGCTCCCACACATATATATTATTCTCAATTCTTTGTTTTTGTTTAAAATCCATTTTTTAAAATCTATATAGCCCACTCTCTGATTCTTCAGAGTTCTTTTGTAGTGTTTTGTTTCCTCGTCTATTTTTCTAAACCTCTTGGCTGCTTTTATTTCTTAGAACTGCCTATTTTGGTGGCCACGTTTCCTAACTCCTGATTGTCTTAACTTTCCAAGTATTACTGGCAAAACGACCAGGGCAGGGCATTTATCACTGCAGAAAGATGGAGTCCAGTTGTTGGTACTGCCATTCCTCGGAATGCACACAGATTTCAGTGGCCAACCACTCTTATATAGAAATGAGTAGGGACAGTGACATATAGATTACAATCATAAATAGTTACACTTGTGTTCTTGGCCACCCAAAAATCTCTGACCAACACTGCAGATAAGTTGATTGACTGTTCATAAATTCGTTATGAAAACAATGGAGATAAAATTTGACATGTTTAATGAAGTCTGTTACAATTGTTATGACTTATACAAATTAAACTGTTCCAGCTGGTTGGGGCCAGAAACATAACTAATCTTTCAGGAAGAACTGAGGAAACTTGGGTGAAATAACTGATACTAGGCTTATTGTTGCCTTGAAGCATTTCTGTCTCTAGAATTAGAATTTTCCCACCCTCAGTCAGCCCTTTGTCCATTTCCTCACTGAGTCTATCTCAGAAAGTTTCTGTTTAGGAGCTGAATTCTATAATGTATTGTTTGAGGCTAAACAAATATTCAATAAAGTTGTTACATACTTGTCACTTACAGTTTTCCATTCATCATTAAGCAAATGAGTGAGATTCAATAATCTGATTTTTCATTTTTAAAATTTTCAGATGTATTTTCTTAAGAAATATAAAAGGATTGTGTGATCTTATCTTAATTTGATCACTTCTAAATCTGACTTTCTGAAAAGAGCAGAAGTGCAACTTTTTGACATGAGTCATTGATTATGTCCAAACAGACATGAATATAACCAAAATTACAGCCTAGAATAGGCTACTTGGAAAAGTGGTGGGTTTGGAGGTAGGGTTGCCTTATGGTTTTCAATTACATCTGCATTGCTTTTCTTGCATTCTACTGTTTCACATCTTAATAAAGAGAAACAATTCAGATGGTAAATAATCTATAATATAGTTTCCAGAGATTACCCTGCCATTTCTCAACTGTCAGATACATTTTATTTTTACTCCATATGAAACCAAGGAAAACAAAGTTGCAAAATGATGCTTTTCAGCTATGAGATGTCAATAGCCCTTGATTTTGTTGTTGTTGTCACTAATTTCTGAAAGTTCACAAAAAAATGTCATAAAAGCAAATTGCTTTTAAACATCCCATTGTTATTCACCCGACATTCTTATGAGATATAAGAATATATTTGCCATAGTTTTTGAAATTACTTTTAATCACTAATATTCAGGTCCTTAGAAAAGACTATGTAGACTCTATTTTTTATTTTCTTTTCAGTTTTTTTCCCTCCTGTTTTCCTGCTGAAATTTTTACTATACAGTTGCATTTTCATCTAGTACAATGGCAATCTTGTTTTTAAAGCAAACAAACATGAAACAATTTGTTTTGAAAATATGTGGGTTGATGACAAAGTCATAAGAATTTCAGAGAAATGTCAGCGCTAGTGTCAGGAGAGCCAGTTCTCATGTGTTTCTTATATGAAAATGGAATTTGGTGCCTTATGTACTAACAACCTCTACACAGCACGAAGTGTCTTTGTTTTTGCTGGCCATTGTCTTCCTCTTTCAGTGTAAGCCCACTTGATGGTTTTGAAAGATCAATTTTTCTTTGCAGTGAATGTGTCTCTTAACCTTTTCCCTGGAAACTGAAACTGTATACAAGTGAGTTCCACAAAAGGGGGAACTCTAAGACGAACAGCAAGAAAGCAGAGGGTTATATTATAATTCACCTAGAAAAGAGCATTTTCACTAATCAGTACCCATATCATACATTTGTAAAAATGACTGCCTGACAGGTGAAAAATCTATTTTTTTTTTTGACAGCATACATTTAGTCTTAAATCAATCCACACAATAGTTCCTTTTTTTTTGCTTTACGCAAACTCTCTTTCACCTTTTGATAAACTGTACCCCTGTGAGCTGTAGAGTGTTTCAGATTCCTCCCCTTTTCTGTGTTGCAGCAATATTTTGAGGGCAATGTAAAGCAGATTCATTTGGCAGAATGTTTTTATATGCACATCAGTGCAAAGGTAGGATTTAATGATTTTGAGGATTAAAGGCTCTGTCCGAAACTTTGTAATATGCTGTGAAATACTTGCAGTACAAATTAGACTCCTGACCTGCTGAGGCCTCTCTGAGGTATTCTATTTTAACCTGGTGCATAGAGCACAATAGCGATAAATCTTGAAGCAGATTAAGTAATTTCCCCATAGTGGTGTGTCTATTGGAGTTTCAAATAACCTAGGTTAGGGATCCAAAGTCTTGATACATTTGGATATTCCAGACTGTATCCTCTTTGTAAAAAAAAAAAGTTTCTGTCAGGGCAGCATTATGCACTTTGACTCCTTTGTAGAGTATAAATGGAAGCCCTACTGAGCCAAGTGGCTATTTTGCTGCTCCTAAATCCTTAACAATGAAAGACAGAAGAAAAGGTGGGCCATTTGCATGTTTAAAATAATGCTGAAGATTGTATGAAACAGAAGCTTGAGACATTATGACACTCTCAGGTCTGATATGCCATTGGGGATTTGATTTACTTTTCTGTTTTGCTTGGATATGTTCATGTTTGGCCTAGGCAATTTTGGCTAGAAAAATCTCTGAGGCTCACCTGTGACAGTATTTGTGAGCATCAGGGCTTACTGGCAGCCAGAAAAGTGTGTGCGAGGCTCAATGCTGGGACTTATCATTGCAGTGCCTCTCCTTGGGAGCCATGTTGAATTCAACACTTTAGTAGGGGAGAAAGTTTTCACTGTGTTTTAGTGCCAACACCTTTGTGGGGTAAAGGTCAACTCTACATACTGAAACAAAGCCAGGTTAGGGAGAAGGGATGTTGTTTAATTCAGGAGAACAACAAACTTTGGAGACTTGATTGAAAATCCCAAATGTTTCCCTGGGAATAAGCATCTAATTAGTATGGAATATCTAAATGTGCCCTTGACTTTTTTTGTTCCTACGAATGACAAGTTCTCTCATTAAACACATTTTAAAAAGCAGAAACTATGTGCTCAGGCAGAACACTATATGGCCCACTCATTTCTTTATTCCTTTGAAGAACTATGGGCAATATAGTCATTATAAGGAGAGAACACTCGGCAATCTTGTTCTGACAGCACATGAAGAAAAATAAACAAGAGAAGTGTCACTAAGAAGACCAAACCTCAAGGAGTTTTTGCCACTCTGTTTCTCAGATTAAACCTCAGGGTCTTTTAGTGGCCAGTCCACTGTTAGGAATCAGGTTGGTGGGGGCTATAAAGTCCAAACAAAGAGGACATGTGCCAAGATGAGTGTGGACAGTTGTATGCACATGTGTAGTCATGGGGGTGTCATGTGTGTACATGTGTGAGAGTATGGGCACATGTATTTGTGGAAGGGTATGTGTACATATAGATAAGTATGTATGTGTGATGAGTATGCAGGTAGTATGTATGTGTGTCTGTTTAACAAGCTATATGTTATTATCTATACTTTGATAAAAGAAAAACCTTTATCTTTCTTCTGCTGCTCCTAGTCTTTCACTACCTACTCTTAGTTATTGCAGTTTGTCATCATGAGAAACCAGATAAAGAAGTGCTTACTGCTTCTTAACGGTGGTAAGATGAAACCGTCATGATTTTTAATGGAAGCATCATGAAGCAGAGCATACTTTGACCTAGAAACATACTCATGCATATTCACTTGGGGAAATGGAGCATTAGTTGAGTGGATCTGAGTCAATGTGATGTTGACTCATTGAAAAATGTCTTCACCTCCTTTTATTTCCCAGATTTCTTCATTCTTCTTCCAGCTTTGAGGTTTCATCAACCAGTACTCTTTCTCCATTGAAGCTCTTTCCTCCCACTACCATTTACCTTTTGGAGCTTTCTATATAATCCATATTTCTTTTTCCTCCTTATGTGCACCTCTAATTTACAAATAATGTACCAAAAATTCAATATCCCAGAACCCCAGACCTCAGGTTTGGAATCACAGCTACTTATGCCAGATGGGACCTTGAGGATGTTCTAATTCAGTTTCCTTGTTTATAGATGAGCATGTGTAAAGCAGAGTTTGGGTCAGCTGGATATGGGTCTGAGTACCCAAGCAATGTTGGAGGATTGAAATGGACATTTCTCTAGAAGCTGTAACAATCTGTACTGTGGCATTGACTTGAAACAGTGCAAAGGACATTTTTTTTAGGAGATTAAATGTGGTAATTTACATTTGTGCAAGTGTTTTTTGAGTCTATAACATGATAAGTGCATGAAAAATATGATTCTCATTTTTTTCTTTTATAAGTAGTAATGTTGTAGTTGAAAGTTATACCATAACTTTTGAGACTATAAAACCTAGTGAAAACTGAAAAGTCTAAGTGCATATTCCTAAGAAGCCCATTATTCTGTCTCAAAATTCTTTAGTATTTAGTTTCTAGAAAGCTGCTTTGAAGATTTAGCCTTTTCAGGCAAAAAGGAATTATTCATGCAGTTATAGAGACAGAGTACTGGACTGGGGTTCTGCAGGCCCGGATTCCGTTCTTGCTTGAGATTTTACCGTATTTATTCACTTAGTTACTTAAATGTCCATGAATTATTTAACTTGTCTTAAGTGGAACTCATCATTTTTTTCACTCAAAAATGACTCCCACTTATTGTCTATTATAGTGACTAGAAACACCAAGTGTCCAGTTGTCCCAGCCATAAATGTGGAACGCATACTTTTCTTCTACTTCTTCCTTGCCTTCTTCCATAACATCACCAGGGTCTGACCATTTCTCTTAAATAGCTCATTAACTATCTCCACTACTGCAGTCTACATCTGTATCTTTCTAGACCAGGTTTAGTTCTACTTGGTCTCCTTCTCCAGCCTTGCCCCTTTCTCCTTCAAGTGCTAGCCAGATTGGTCTAATAAACTTGGTTAACTCACACTCTTAATGACTTTAGAATGCCACAGGATGAAATTAAAGTTGTTTCCTTGGTCCTCAGGCTTTTCATGACTGGCCTCTGCCAGCTTTCCAAGCTCCTTTCACCTCACACCCCACAGTCCAGCCTTTGTGATCTTATTTTGTTTCTTTAATGCACCATCTTACCTCTTACCTCCAAGCTTTCAAATATATCATATCATGTCCTTGGCCTATTACCTCATATTAAACTCTCCTTTCCAACTCTGTTATCTTCATATGCTCAAATTCATTTTATCCTCCCAGTCTCAGCTTACGCATTTCTTTGTCTGCAAGCCTTCTCTGATTGCTCACCTCTCAGGTTACTAGTAACTCTGGACTTCTCCTATTAGAGTGCTTATCACAAATCATTAAACAGTCTGTGGTTCTCCATTATACCATAAGCTCCATGAGATTAGAGACAAAGTATATATAATTTTTATATCTTCGGGTTTCACTCTAGTGCCCCATATATAGGATATGCTCAAATAAATGTATGTTGAATAAATGAATACATAAATGTCAGTGGCTTATTATGTGACCTTGAACAAGTCACTTATTTTCTTCATGACTCACATGAGAACTAAAATTGGAAGCTATTTTTATGACAATTTACTCCAATGTCATGAAAATAGCTTCCAATTTTAAAGTTAAGTAAATTAATAATTATGTTTATTGACATACAAGAAATATAATAGAAATTTCAAAGTAGCTATGAGTGAGTGATACCTTCCCAACTTTGATTTGAACTTATTCACATTAAAAACAGTTTGTAATCACATCTAGATCAGTACTATCTACTTTGTGATAAATATCTTTCTAATGCAGCCAATGAATGGTCATCATTAATACCAGAGACCAAGAATCGTTTGCACTCTTACAATTTTGAGTTTTTGTAAGACCTGTGACATGTGAAAGAAACTGCAAGAATACATTTTTCTTGAAGAATTTGGGTCCAATCTAAAAAAGAGCAAATGGCTAGAAGGAAATGCATTTTTATTCTTCCTCCAGGTTAATTGAAATAGTTACTTGAATGTAATGGACTACAGATGGGAGCTAGTAAATATTTCTCTCAACTGGAAACCAAATAAATGTACCTAAGCCATCAAAAAAATATTTTTTTCAATTAGGTTGAACCTTTGGAATCTGAACGATTGATAATTATATGGTGGCTTAGTTATATTTCTTTAATTTTATTCCTAGATGAGGAAACAGTGTATTTAGTGAGTCTGCAGATTTTCCATGTAGGAAAGTAGTTGAGCTCTGATGTCAGAGAGAAGCAAAAAGGTAGTTGAGTGTAAACTATGTAGAGAAGAAATGTTTGAGCTTCTTGTTCTTAGTCTTTTGACGGTCTCAGAGGTAAGAAATGCACATAATCTGCTGTCAGAGAAAGTCAGTTTGGAGAAGCCATAATGCAAATCAACAGATATGGATACCACATTTCCTCCCCCAGAGAAGCTGAGAAAAGGTCAGAGCTTTAAACCAGGAGAATGATCCAATTAAATACCAATATGAAGCCAGCATGCTATGTGCCCAATAAACAAAACTAGCAATGCATTCTTATCAGTGTCTCTTTGAAGACCCCCCTCAAGCTTGACCCTATAGCCATTGTCTTTGCTCTTTCTGATTCAGAAATATTACCAACTTTCCAATTTGTTTGTTCTTGACTTTTTATTTTATTCTTTTCTGTCTTTTTGTTGTTTGTTTTAACATATCTGCTATGTGGTATTGTGATATTGAAATTAAACACTCTACATCTAGGATTATTTTTCCAAATGACTGCTTTCTGGGGCAAGAATTTATTCCTTAGACCTGCCAATCTGTAGTTGCTAGTAAATGATATACTAGTTTAAAGATCTGGATACTTTTATTTGGGGAAAGAAAATCATGAAAAAAATGTTTCTGATCTAAAACTGAAATTCAGACAAAGGATTGGTGGTGGTGTTTGAGTAGACAGTGCATCAACATGGCTCTATATTAGATAGAAGTGCCAGTTTATAGCAAGCAGGAAAGGACTCAAGAACAAAATAAAATTAGGCCTACCTCTGCTTATTCAAATACCACCCACAACTTTCTGAGAGAAGAACATATGCAGAGCATATTTGAAAACATTATAAGGCATGCATAAAGTACAATATTAGTCAATTTTATATGCTCAGTTGCATGAAATCTGTGTGTTTAAAAAATATAATAATTTGCATTTCATGGCTTTTGATAACCTCAGGAGTGCACTTGAAATTCAGCACATGCCCACAGCACCTCCCAGCTCACCCCATTTTTAACTGAAGACCAATGGTTTCTATTAAGGGATCAGGCAGGGCCTCTGACAAGCCAGTCAATAACTATGTGAGGTTACTTCATTAATGCTATAATGGCTGATAGAGTGAGAGGCAAAAAACAGGTTCCTGACAGCAGCAAATGAAAATGATAGAGATTCCTGAAGCAATGCGCCTTTCCTTTGTCATTGTCTTTTGCTTCGCTTATTCAAAATGTGGCATTTATGTATTCAGTCTTGATGAATGTTGCAGGCTTTAAGTACTTTTTCCATCTCTAATGCAGTGCCGATTGCACATTGTTCTTTCTTTCTCTCTCTCCCCCACCCCCTCACTCTTTCTCTCTCTCTTTTTTTCCCTATAACCTCTGCTGTCAAGGCACTGCTGGCTGAAGGGTTGCAGGCACTGGCTAAATAGCTTTTGTGCTGTAAATGGTGAAGGTGATGAGACGATGCATCATAAGTGCTGGCTGGGTCATAGAGCAGAGAGGGTGGTGGGAGCGGGACTCTGCAGCTAAAATGGTGCAAACTCCCCCTGGTCCTACCACTCTCTTGCCTTATTTGGAAGGCAAGGGAAAATTTCCAAGAAAGGTAAAGACATATCTGTAAAGTTCAGAAAGATATCCAGTTGGGAGAGAAAAGCTCACTGCAGGTGAATCAAAGAGACAAGTTGCGTGACAAGGGCACTTCAGTTGGTTACATTCTGAACCATGTGCAGATCTGGCGAGGATGTGCTGGCATGCGTGCCCAGCTTCTGCAGGCTAAAGTTCTTTCCAGTTTCCTGGTGCCTTGATGAGCACAGGCTGCCTTCTGATTCTTGAAGGTACCGTGGTATCCTGTTTGAATGGATAAAAAGGAATACAGGCTGGGAGGTCTCTGGCATCAACAAGAAGGAGTCTTGGTACAGCCAGAGTGGGAGGTGCAAGGATTTCCCCAATGCTGCCAGATTCTTCCTTTGAGGAGGGTCATAGAGGCAAAGGCAAGGAAGCCAAAGTTGAGAGCTTGGTGCTCATTCCAGTGTGGTTTTGTGTAGCATTATAGGCCAGATTTACAGCAGTTCTTGCACCTTTGGTGGCATGAGAACTGTGAGCCATTTTAGAAGGGGAAATATGACAAATCACATATTTGAAATTCAGCAGGCTTCTCCAGGGAATTGATCTGCTTTGTGGGGTTCTTAGCTTCAGCTGGCAGGACATCAGAACAACATCAACATGGTCAGAGACAAGGCAGGCAGGAATGGAAAATACAACGAACCCAATTCTCTATGGCTTCTCCCCATACAACTTGGGTGGCAGGACATAGCCTCAAATTGCCACCATGTGTTTTTAGAACTGACTCACATCCTTTGTGAAGGAGTCTGTACCCGAATATAACCAAACAAATAAATGCATAATTGTAGTCTGAATGTACAGGTGACCGCCTGGCCTGAAGCACCTTAGCAGAAAGGGCTGACCTTTATTTTTCTGTGGTTGTGTCACAGAGCATAGTGATGCTCCTCCATCTTTGCTCACTGCAGAGAGCCAGAGCAGGAGTTCTTTTCTAACCTTCTAGTTCAGCCTGAGCTGACCTGAACTACGTAGTATTTTGTGCTAGCAAGCCTCAGTTATTTTGTTAATTCTCAAATTCCATTTTTATCGTGCCTTTTACTTTTTGGTCCTTACTTGTTATTTACATGGTAGGTATTATTCTTTCCTTTTGGTAAATGTTATGGACAGAATTATGCTTCCACCTAAATTCATATATTGAAGTCCTAAGCCCCAGTACCTCAGAATGGGACTGCATTTGAAGGTAATTAAGATAAAATGAGGTCATTTGGGTGGACTCTACTCCAATTTGACGGTTGTCCTTATAAGAGGAAATTAGAACACAGGCAGGTAAAGAATGAAGGTCATGTGAGAGAAGACGGCCATCATAACCCAAGGAGAGAAGTCACAGAAGAAACCAACTCTGTTGACACCTTGATCTCAGATTTCCAGCCTCCAGATATGTAAGAAAATAAACTTCTTTTGTTTTAGTTTTATCCTCTATCATCTGTTCCCAGTGATCAGCATTTTAATAAAATGAGTGCATTTTCTGAACCCATTTTTAAAATTTTCACTGGTAAGTTAGGGTTCCATAAGTAATATGTAAAATTAATTTGTATATTTTGAAAAATTTACATATATAAAACGTTCCATATTACTGTGATGTTCGATAGCCTGCTTTATTTCACTCCACATTATAGTTCTAAAATTTTCATAAATATAGAAATTATCCATTCATTTAAACTGCTGTATAGTAATCAATCACATAAATATTCCACTATACATTTATCCTTTCCCCTACTGAAGGAATTTGGATCATTTATATTTTTTTACAATAATAAATAGTGCTGTCATAAACATTCTTCTACATTTTCTGGAGCACCACATGAGAATTTTCTAGGCCATATTCCCAGAATAGGAAATTATTGGATCATAGCACATATATTCAACTTAACTATATGTTGTCAAATTGTTTGCCAAAATAGTTAATCAGTTTTTTCCCCCAACAGCAAAGTATAAACATTCTCAGTTTTTCATCATTTTACTAGCACTTATTATTGTTAGTATTTAGGATTTTCTCTTCTTGTGATTTTCTCTTCCTCTGATGGGAGTGAACAGTGTCTCACTGTTGGAGCACCTTCTTAACAATCACAGCCTAAATGACCAATGTTTATTGCACACCTGTCGAATGCCAGGTTCTGTATTACAGTCATTGCCCCTTTTCTGAAGTTTTGCTTTTGAAGGTTTCAGTTACTTGCAGTCAACTGCAGTTCAAAAATATTAAATGAAAAATTCCAGAGATAAACATTTTATGTTTTAAATTATTGCTGTTTTGAGTAGCATGATGAAATCTCATGCCATTTTACTCTATCACACCCAGGATTTGAATCATCCTTTTGTCTAGCATATACTGTGCGCTACCAGCCTGTTACTCCCTTAGTAGCCAACTCAGTTATCAGATCAACTGTCATGGTATCAGTGCTTGTGTTCAAGTCACCCTTATTTTACTTAATAATGTCCACAAGTGCAAGGGTAGTGATGCTGGCAATTCATGTATGCCAAAGGGAAGCCATAAAGTGCTTCCTTTAAGTAAAAAAGTGAGTACAAAAGATATTTTGAAAGAGAGAGAGGTAGAGTAAGAGAGAACATTCACATAACTCTTAGGAGCATATATTGTTATAATTGTTCTATTTTATTATTTTATTGTTGTTAATCTCTTACTGTGCCTTATTTATAAGTTAAAGTTTACCATAGGTATGTACGTATAAGAAAAAAAAAACAGTATATGTGGGGTTTGGTACACTCCACAATTTTAGGCATCCGCTGGGAGTCTTGGAAAGTATATCATGCAGATAAGGGGGACTACTGTACTTGTTTTACATCTTATTTAATCTTTATAATTATGAAGTTGGCATAGTTACTATCACCTGTATTTAGCAGATAAGGAAACTGAAGTTTAGAAAGATTAAGTAGTAACTTGCTTAAGGCTAGACAACTACTAAGTGATTAAACAAGGATTACAATGTATCTGATTCCAAAGCCCATTACATTGTTTGGATTTCCTCAAAAGCAGACCCTGAGACAAAGGACTTGGGGGCAGGTGGTTTATTTAAGAGTTGATCCCAGGAAGCATTCATAAGATTATAGAGAGAGTCAAATGAAGCTAGAAGAGTCAAAGCAGTGTGTGTGTGTGTGTGTGTGTGTGTGTGTGTGTGTGTGTGTGTGTGTTAATAATTTTTAAAATTTTTTATTTTCAGTTGAAATAAAATATTAGTTTCAGTCTTACAGAATAGTAATTAGACATTTATATAACTTACAAAGTCCAAAGTGATCACCTTGATAAATCAAGTACCCATCTGACACTATATATAGTTATTACAATATTATAGACTATATTTCCCGTGCTATGCTTTACATCCCCATGGCTATTTTGTAACTTCTTAATCCCTTCACCTTTTTCTTTAGCTCCCTAATTCCCCTTCAGTCTAGCAACCATCAAAATGTTCTCTTTATCAGTTTGTTTTTGTTTTATTTTTTTTCAGATTTCACATGTAAGTGAGATTATATGGCATTTGTCTTTGTCTATGACTTATTTTATTTAGCATAATACCCTCTAGGTCCATCCATGTTGTTGCAGATGACAAGACTTCATCTTTTTTATGGCTGAGTAATATTCCATTGTATATATGTACTACTTCTTCTTTATCCATTTGTCTATCTTTGGACACTTAGATTGCTTACATATCTTGGCAATTGTAAATAATGCTGAAATGCACATAGGAATGTATATGTCTTTTTGAATTAGTGTTTTGGGTTTCTTTGGATAAATACCCAGAAGTGCAATTACTTGGTCCCTCTTTGTCTCTTGTTATAGCCTCCCTGCCCCCTGCCTTCTTTTATAGTCTATTTTGTCTGGCATAAGAATTGCTAACCCAGTTTTTTTGTTTGTTGCCATTTTCATGATATATCATTCTTTATCCTTTTACTTTCAGTTTGTGTGTGTCTTTCAATCTGAAGTGAATTTCTTGTAGGCAGCATACATCAGAGGCTTGTTTTCTTATCTATTCAGCCACAATTTGTCTTTTGATTAGAGCATTTAATCTATTTACATCTAAAATAATTGTTGACTTGTAGTTATTGCCATTTTATTATCCATTTTTTTTCTTTTTCTTAAAAAAGTCCTTTTAACATTTCTTGTAATACTGGTTTGGTGTTGATGAACTCCTTTAGCTTTTTCTTGTCTGGGAAGCTCTTTATCTGTTCTTCAATTCTAAATGATAGCTTTGCCAGGTAGAGTAATCTTGGTTGTTTTTCATCACTTTGACTATTTCTGTCAATTTCTTTTGGCCTGCAAAATTTCTGTTGAGAAATCAGCTGACATTCTTATGGGAACTCCCTTGTAGATATATAACTGCTTTTTTTATCCAGCTTTTAAGATTCTTTATCTTTAATATTTAGTGTTTTAATTATGATGTGTCTTGGTGTGGGCCTTTTTTGATTCATTTTGTTTGGGACTTTCTGTGCTTCACCAGGTCAGAGAATTTTCTGCTACCTTGTTTTCCAAATCTCTGACTTGATCCTCCGCTTCATTTGAGCTGTTGATGGTTTCCTCTAATGTATTCTTCATTTCAGTTATCGTGTTCTTCATTTGTGACTGGTTCTTTTTTACATTTTCTATCTTCATTTGTATGTTTCCTCTCTCTTTGGTAAAGTTCTCACTGAGTTCATGTACTCTTCCCCTAAGTTCATCAAGCATCCTTATACCCTGTGTTTTGAACTCTACATCTGGTAGATTGCATGTCTCTATTTTATTTAGTTTTTTTTCTGGAGCATTGTTCTGTTCTTGCATTTGGTATGTGTCTCTTTATGTCCTCATTTTGGTTGCCTCCCTGTGTTTGTCTCTATGTATTAGATAGAACTGCTATGTCTCACAGTCTCGGTAGAGTAGCTTTATGTAGTAGGTGTCCTGTGGGGCCTAGTGGTGCAGTCCACTTGGTTACCTGAGCCAGGTGCTTCAGGTGTGGACCTTGAGTGGGTTGTGTGTGCCTTCCTGTTGTAGTTGATTCTTGATTGCTGTTGGCATGTCAGTGTGAGAGATTAACCCTCAGGCTAATTGGTTGTGAGGACTGGCCATGACCACAGTGGAGGAACTGTTGTGCAGGGGCTAACCCTATGGAGCAGAATTCACTTTCAAAGGGCTCTGGTACCTGCTGAGTCTGCCCTTTGTGTTTTCAATTGTGGAGGTGGTTGGGTGGTACTCTGGAGTGGTCTCAAGCTGGCCACTGGGTGTGTTGGTTGTGGGCCTCTTGGGAGGGGCTCTGGTGCAGGCCAAGGTCAGTCACTGCCTGTGCCCTGCTAGGACCACTAGGTATGTTCTACAAAGTGATCTGCAGATGGTTTATACTTGTTCTGAGCTTGGAGGTGCCTGGAAGAGGCTAAGCTGTGATCTGAGGGTAGCTGCCAGAAGTTTAGGGCTGCTTAGCAAATGGTACATGGCACACTGAAGCTAGATGTTACTTGTTTGGGTTTTGTGAAACTTTAAGAGATTTTAGGAATGTCCCTAGTATAAGCCAAGACAGGCCTTTTGAAAAGCCACTGGAAGTGGTTTTGGAGGGCTCATACATTGGGTGGAGTCTCAGGGAATCCCTAGGGCAGAACAAACAGTGTTACATGAATTGATGGAGACTCAGATATAGTGCCTACCACAGGGTGCATGGGGAGAGAGCTCAACAATTAAAAACAAAGAAAGGCTTCTGCCAGCAGTTTTTTCTGGGAGAAAGCTACCCCTCCAGCCTTCACCCAGAATCCAGACAATTCAGTTCCTTCCTGTATGTTACTGGTGCCTTTCAAGCTGCTTCCCCAGTACTAGAGCTCAGGGTGAGTGAATCTACCAGTAATTCTGTGTGCAAGCCTTTTAAGAGGAATGCCTGAAACTCCTGCTGGCCTTCTCTCACTCCACAATCTCTGCTGGTTTTCACAGCAAGAACTTATTGAGACTTTTTTTCCTGGCACTGAAACCCTGCGCTGAAAAGCCTGGTATGGGACTGAGACCCTTTGCTCCTCAGGGGTGTCATTCACAGCTAAGATATCCCTCCCAATTTTTAACCTCCCAATGTGAAACTAGTTGGTTTTGCATCTTTGCCCCTCCTACCAGTCTTTATGTGGCTTCTTCTGTATATCTTTAGAACTTTTGTTTGGCAGACTTCAGGCAATTCTAAATGTTGGTTGTTTTGTAGTTGAGTTGTAATATTGATGTGGTCATGGTAGGCGGTGAGCACAGTATTTACTTACTCCACCATCTTCACTGGGATTCCCCAAAGCCAGTTTTAATGCAGAGCATGTTAATGAGCAGATTAACACTGGAAAATTGGGCCTCCATCTTTCTGGAGTTTCATTGAGGATTGGTGCACTTTAGAATGATCTCACCTAGTTATGGGAAATCTGGGGGTATTCATCCTCCAACTTCCATTCTTCACTGATTGAATTTTGGGCTGTTCTGCATAAGGACTGACCAAGCTCTCCAAGTCCAGAGATACCCCTCAGTCAGAGAAGTAGAGAGATATGGGTCTTTGAGAATATCTGTCACAGCTTCAGGGGAACATAGAAGTGGGGAGTGGCATCAACACTTCCCATGCCTCCAGCCATACTGCCATCTGCTAATGCAGGAAAAATCTCAGTACCAGCTTTTCCCTCTCATGACCTAAGGAGAAGCAATTGCATTTTAATCTCTGCACTGTGGGGTTGATTTATAATTGATGAGTTTTTTCTTACAGAAGTTGATACACAGTATTACATTTCATCAAAATTGTCTAACTTGCTATGTGATGGATATTTTTTGTCACATTTATTCTTTCTTGGTTTTAATTACTTTGTATGTGATAACAAGGCTCATCACCTACTTTTGATAAAGTGAAGAAAACATCAATTTCTTCACTGCTTTCTTGTGAAATATATAAAATAAAACTCATCTCTAACTCTGGAGTGGTTTTTATATTTATAAGGATCCATTTTTCACTCTAAAAAAAGCTCCAATAAGGTCATAGATATAAAACTGTCCCACAAATAAAAATTTTACCAGAAATCAGGCTGAGTACAATGAAAACAAGGCAATGTGTGTTTTTTTTCTAAATAGTAATAGTCTCTGATTTGTATGGTACTTCGAGTTTGCAAAGAATTTTCATATTATTTCATTATAATTGCCCAATAAGAAAGTAATATGTGCTAGAATCATATTATTTTTTTATAGATGTAAAAACAAAGGCTCAGAATGGTAAAGAGGTTTTGCCATGGTTACCCAGTAAATTGTTGACTGTGGTTGAACTTGAGCTCAAGACTGCTAAAACCCAATCTTATGCTTGTTCAGCTATATCAGAGTTTTAAAATATGCGATTCGCAGACAACCTGAATCAAAATTGCCAACTTTACTTTTTAGATGGCTAAATCCTGGGCCTTACCTCTGGGGATACGCATTTGGTAACAGTGCCATATTATACCTCATATACAAAAGTGCAATATATTTTGGTGAGCATGTGTTGACACTCATATGTCACAATGGTGATGACATTTTTGCCACTCCTAGAGGTGGTCTGGGGAGCAAACAAGCCACTCACAATCCATTACCCATGGCAGTGTCTTCACATAACCAGACAGCCCTGTTCTTTATAGCAGAATGTTGTGTACCCACCCGTAGTGGTCATCATCATGTCAATGTGAAGAAGCCGAAATTACTCTATGAGAAAAACATATTTGTGGTCATCCTTTCCTTGCCAATAACATCTTTGAACAAAACAGATTTACCCCCAGACATACAGACAGGCTCGTTCATGCAAAATGGATAATCTTCTATTTTTTTTCTCTCTCTCTCTTTAAAAAATTAACAAATGAGTCCCAACAACATGTCTGCAATATAAAGAATGGTTTATTGTGGCATTGATGGAGTGTCTCTTAAGCGAGTTTTAAACACTTTCTGTAAATCTTCTAATGTCTTAAGAGGCTAAACTATTCCATTTTATTTTTTTCTGTCTATCAAAACTGTACTGTGGTTAACATGTTCTCTAAAACCCTTTGGGGCAGCATAAACCGATTTCTTCAGCATCAAAATGAACCAAATTTGAGATACTCATAGTGCTGCCGTGATTTCCAGGATTATTGCCAGAAGTCATGGTAGTTGTCCAATTGAGAGAGGATAGAGGTTCAGACATTAATATGGCCATGGGGGTGGTCAGAAGAAATTTGATTTTGTATATGTTTTGGAAATAGAACGAACCGAATTTCTTGATGGCTTGAATGTGAGGCATAAAATAAAGTGAGCCATTAAGGATAACTCTCAGGTTTTCTCCCTGAACCACTAGAATGATGAAATTGCAATAAATTGAGATGAAGGTGGCTGTGGATGGTACAGGTTTTTTGAGTAAGATCAATTTGGGACATTTTATGTTTGAGACAGCTTTGACATCCAGGTGATGTCAGGTAAATTCTTGGATATATGAGTCTAGATTTCAAGAAGAAAATCTAGACTGAAATATGAACTTGAGAATCATCAGCATATAATTCAAATTTAAGGCTTTAAGATTGCAAATGGCTGAGAAAGTAAGTTGTAGATTGCAAAGAGGAATAATGACTAAACCTACGGGCACTTAATAGAGATCAGGAACAATGCAGAATCAGCCAGGTTGACTGGGAAGAAACTAACAGTAAGATGTATGATGTCTTGGGTATCAATGGAATAATCAAAGCAGAAGTAATGAGTGCCTGTCAAATTCTGCTGATAACTGACCCTTGGATTTAGCAACATGGAAGTCATTGGTGACCTTTATGAGTAGTTTCTATGAATGAGAACGGCAAAGGCCAGATTGGAATATGATGGAGAGATGAGGGAGAAGAGGAACATGTCTGCATTAGCTTGGTTCCTACTTATCTCATCTACACCATTAATTCCAGAGCATGGCCCTTCTGTTATGCTAGCTCAGCATCTTAGGTACATGATCTTAAGACCACAAAGTTAACCAGTTGGATAGAATGCCAACAACTTGCAGAGGACCTAGATGACCAGTTTTCACTAGCCTGACAACTTGTAGCCATTATCTAGAAGCGTTTTCTCTGTTTGTGGGGAAGATGATTATAATTGATTCCAAAATAGCCAGTTGGGCACCCACCACAGTGCCTCATACATAGTAAGTATTTAATAGCTTTGCGGTCTGAATGGATTTGTAAGAGAATGAATGTACTTGGGTGTATTTGGAGCAAATTATCTGTTTGGTCAATTTTCTTTTTCAAATAAAAGATTTACAAATGGTTGCTAGCAAAAATAAATAAATAAAGCCAGGGTGCTGTGTGTGTGTGGGGAGGAGGACCTGTTTGAAACAAACAACATTGTGTCCTGAAAGATCTATTCTGTCATGACAGCAGTCTCATTGGCTGTGATTTGTATATTAAGAAGATTTTAATTGCTCAGGTAAGTGCCTGCACCTGCTAAGACATTGTGTATTAGAGCACTTTATTCTAATCTTTTACAATACAGGGCACACTTCACCCATAAAATTATTCTCTGCACAATTATCACTCCATTTTGCTGAGGTAGAAAGTGCAACTTAACACTTTGGATTTACTCATTATTATTAAAATCATGGAAATTATGATCATTGGTTAAAGCTTGTGCAGTTAACTGCTGAATTGCCCCCCTCCTTTTACCAGTGAGCAGAACTTGAGTGAGTTTTTGTATCATCTGCAAGTATGTTGGGGGCTGGATTGTTTTCAACACAAAAGTTGTTATAAACTTAAAGTAGAGCTTTTCTGCTGGGACTCAGGGAACATATGAACTAGTTCATTTTCTTCTTTATTTTTAAAATATTTTTTCTGATTATAAAAAAATTACAAAGGGAAAATTAAAAATAATTACATATAGAAAGTAGTGGAAATTTTAGAAAATATAAGGAAAATCAAAAATATTCATAATCATTATTAATTTGTTTTTGATGTACTTTCTTCCAATTTATATATAAATATAGAGAATGTATAAAGCACAAATAGACTCACCCATCCACAGAGACACAGTTTAATATTGGAATATAAACAAAGAGTAGTGACATTTTTTCTCTTTTCTAATATAAACTATAGCAGGGGTTGACAAACTGTAGCTTGCAGGCCATATCTTGCCTGTTATTATAAAGTTTTATTGGAATACAGCCATGTCTCCTTTGTTTATGTAGTGTCTATGGCTGCTTTTTTAGCTGCAACAGTGGGGGAGTTGAGCAATTGTTATAGAGGAAAGCCTAAAATATGAATTATTGTATTATTGGCCTTTTACGGAAAAAGGCCTATTGACCCTAAATTACCATAGCAACATTTTGCCACATATCTTGCACTGACAACCAGGTGCCTTGTTGCTGATGTGGTTAGCAGTGTCATTGCAGTGTCACTCCATTGATTGCTTTACTAATTTATTTGGTGGTAAGCACTTAGATACAGTGAGTTGTGGTCTGATTTGACCCAGCTCATCCATATTACATACCCACTTTAGGGTGATGCCTCATGTCTTCACCCATTTTTACCTTCCTTTCCCAAGATTTGGTGGTTCTCTGACCGGCGTGCACCTAACAGTGATAGTCTATGGGTGATACCAAAACCTACCTTGTCTTTTCCCTAGGCCACCAATCTTCAGAGTGCCTTCCTATGCACCCCAACAGATTCTGAAATGAGGCCTAGGAATCTGCATTTCAAACAAACATCCCTTCATGATTCTGATGCAAGTTATTTATACAACCTCATTTTGTAGATACTGCCTTAAGCCCTTTTTATTCTCCTTACCTGTTCTACCAAACTTACCTGTTCTCTCTTCCAACCACTTAGAGCTTTGATATCAGTCAGAGAATGAAAAATCTATTGGAAGTTAGAAGGTTAACGTGTAGTCACTGTGGAGTTTGCTTCTGTTCTGTTAGAACTTCCTGGAGACAAAGGCTTAACTCCAGAAGTGGTTCTTCTGAAATTTTGAAATCAGTATCATGTCAGTATAGGAGAAGTTTAGACAAGTAGGTCTTTAGATACCCCTCAAATGTGGCTCTGAGAGTTAGTACTGGACCAGCCTAGTTGATGCTGACAGTTTAATAGGTGCTATATAAATTTGTAAGGTATCTTAATTTCTAATCAAACAAAACCAAGCAGTGATTTGACACATATGGCAAATCTTCATTGGTCAGAAGTAGTTGATATTAATCTTTGTTTTTATGGTTCATATTTTCTTTCATTTCATCCAATAACTTCTATTTTTCAAGACAGATGCCCTCTAAAACCTCTTTGGACATATATAGACTCTGTGTTAGTGTGAGTATTGGTTTGTAGTTATAACATTGTTATTTAGGTTACTAGTGGAGTATCTTTATCAAAGCCTAAATACATTTCCTATTTGTGAGCTCCATCTCTGTACTGACTGCAAGTATTAAATGAAATGGTCTGTTTTCTTCTTTAAAGCTCCAGCATGTCTTCAACAGCTATTAAAGATTTGTAAGGACTAAAAGCCCTCAGGTTAATATGTTATTTTCTCCATTGCCCTACCATTAAGATGCACAGTTCTAGAAAGCAATCATTTGAACATTTATCATTTTTTGAGAACCTGAGAATACCCAGTATTGGTTTAGGTGTAATGGGGGACTGAAGACATGCTATAAAGCATAGTTTCTGTCCCATAATTTCTTATAATATGATTAGGGGGAAAAATAATTAGGTAACTTAAAATTGGGACACAATTCAGGGCAATAGAGTTAAATCCTTGGTGTTCAATGTTTTAACATTCATTCATTCAGTCAATAAGTATTTATTGATTGCCTACTATGCAAAGGTGCTATACTAGTGGTGAACAAAAGAGACAAAAATCTTGCTTGTAGGGAGCTTATTCTAATGGAAAAAGACAAGAGATAAACAATAGTATTTGAGTCATAACTGCTAAGGAGAACACCAATAAAACAGAAAAGGATGTAAGGGAGTATATGTTCAGGGTTTCAGGGAAGGGATGGTGGTTTCTCTACTTTTAAGCTATTTTAAAAGCTCAAAAATTTGAATCTTGTTAACTGTGAGATCCTTGCTTAGATCCTAGCCTCCAAGACCCCAAACCCAAAACCTTAAGGCTGCTGTGTTATTCTGAAATTCTCTTAAAGTAGACAGAAATCCTAATTAACTGATAAATTCTTATTACTTTTCAAAACAGTCTTAACAGAGAAGACATAATTAAATGACATGAAGACATTTGGGAATTTATTAAATTCTAAGTATGTAGCCCAGCTTTGGGGGAAGTTTCTGGAGGCTTTTCTGTCCAGAACTTTGCTCCTTATCTTTCTGATCTCAACTCTTCAGGGAGGACTCTTCTGACCACCCATCTAAGTCACCCCCAGCACCATATTACCTCATTTCCCTTAATTTATTTTTTTATAGTACTTATCACTAATTGATCCTTATATATTTACCTGATAATTGCTATCTTCCCCTACTACAAAGAAAGACCCAAGAAACTAGGAAACTTGTTTGTTTTGGCACTGGCATATAGTACGTTCTCAAAATATATTAAAAGAAGACTGCCAAGAGTTAGCTATATCCAACTATATACAAGGAAGGGAGAAAAGTCTACTCGAGAAAAGACCACCCTCAAAAAAATTATCTCGACCTAATTTAAGATTCTAGTCCACTTTTTTATAAAAGAATAAGCAACTTCTTATTTTAATTGCAATATTCACTAATTTGAAACAGTCCAAAATAGAGCAGTTCTTAGTGAAACTTTTGAATTATCCAGTTGGTTTCCAGACAGATACATGTACTTTTATGAGCCTATTATAGAAAAAATGCTGCAATTGAGGCAAAATTTCCTTTTTTTCCTAAAAAGTAATGTGTTTGCACCTTTTTTCATTTAATAAAATAAACAAAATGCATTTACCTTGCATGTGATGTTTTTCTTCAAATAACCTAATTTTATGTATATCATTTGAAACAATTGTTTTTCTATATTATGAAATTATTCAAGCAAATGGAAAAGTACACAGAATAATATAATAAGCATCTGCCTGCTCACCAATCAGCTTTGTCAAAGCTGAACATTTTTCTAATTTGCTTTATATCTTTTTGATAAATAAAAAAACATTTCAAATAAGTTGAAACCCTCTATATAATTGTTCTTTCTCTCATACCATTTTCCTCTTCCCTGAGGTCATAATTATCTTGATTTGGTTTTTAGTCTCTCCATGCTTGTTTTTATAATTTTATATATACATATAATTTCATAGACAAATTAGAGTTATAAATATTATTATATAAATATCGTACTACAGGTATCATTCTGCAACTTGTGTTTTTTACTCACCATGATTATTTGATATTTATTCATTTTGATACATATGGCTAAGGCTTATCATAGGCTGCTACACACTTCCTGATGCCATCCTAGCTGGGTAGGTGTGCCAGTTTATACTTTCATCTGTATTATATGAATTGTTATTTCATATTCTCACTAATACTTGCTATTACTGGATTTTATTTTCATCATTGCCCTTGTGATGGGTAAAATTTATTGTTTTTCTTTGCCATACACATCTCTAATTAGTAGTATAGTATAACTTCAGATCAACTGGACTTTTAGATTTGCTATTCTATCAATTACCTGTTTGTATCCTTTCTCCATTTTTCTTTAGGTTGTTTATTTTTTTTATAGTTGATTCACAAGTTTTTTGCACTCTGACTACCAAGAAATTTTAGGTACTTGAATTACAAATTTTATAATCCAGACTGTGGTTGATTATTTCATTTAAGACATAGTGTACTGTATAGAAATATTTAATTTTAATTCGTATTTAAATTTATCAGTTCTTTTTTATAATTATTTTCATTATATCTTATTTAAGATATTCTTTTTACTCTGAATTCATAAAGGTTTTATCTTACATGTTCTAAAATTTTTAATATTTTGATATATACATTAAAACTTTCAATATTCATGGTTATATATTCATCCAGTATTAAGTTGACATCTAATTTTATTTCTTTCCATGCAGATATATAATTTTTCCCTACCATCTATTGAATAACTCATTCTCTCCCCAACTGATTTGTAATGACACCTCTGTCATATATCTATTATCCATAACTGTTTTGTTCCATTTCTGATCTATTTGGCTCTTTGTGGTTTTTGTATCTATGCACCAGATCAGTTATTATATTGATTTGGGGAGTATAGCATGGTATGTCCAAGGTCAAACCTGTATTTGAATCTCATCTCCACCACATTCTAGTGTTTGACCTTGTGCATGTTAGTGTTTCTGTGCCTCAGTTTCCTCATATGTAATAGTAACTACCTAACGGTTGTTATGGCAATTAAGTTAACATATGCTTATGAGATCCTTAGGACAGTATATACACATAAAAGCAGTTGTGTTACTACCTTTACCACATCAAAAATAAATATTGATAATTTGATACTTGTTCTTTACCTCAAAAACTGTCTTAGCTAATTATTGTCTTTTTGCTGTTACATATATATTTTGGGTCAACTTGCCATGTTTCAAAAAATAACCTACTAAGATTTTAGTTGCATATTGACCTTCTGGATTAATTTGTGAAAAAGTGGTTTATGTTATCTATAAACACAGTGTATATTTTTTTTAAATTAAATTCTCTGTTTTTTAGTACAATTAAATAATATTCTCTGAGGGTCTTGCATATCTTTTATTAGATCTATTGGTAGTTTTTGAAATCATATTTTCTAATTATTTCTGGTATATAAAAATATAATTCTGGTATATAGTTTCTGTTTTTAAACAAACTTGTTTATCCAAGTTTATAGTTATATATGTTCTCACTTTGCTAGTCTCAGTTTGCTAATATTTTATTTATGTTTGTGTCAAATTATAGACTTATGTTCATATTTGACATTGTCCTCTATTATCTTTACTCATATTGCCTTATCTATTTTTTTATTAAGGATATCATAAAATAATAACCTCATAAAATGAGTTGCAGAGCAATGTGTTTTTATCTGTTATCTGGAAGAACATATGTACTTTTGGTGGTATCTATCTTTCAAAGAATAGATATAATGGATCTGTAAAATATATTGTTTTGTGGGTTTTTTTGTAGATAGATATTTATATCACTGATTCAATTTTTCCAAAATTATGCATATATTAAGTTTTTTTATTGCTGGAGCTAGTTATGATTAGTTATACTTTTATAAAAGTTATTTATTAATCTAAATTTTTAAGTGTACTCATAAAGTTATTTAAATTATTCTCATTTGTATTTTTATGATTATGATCATGAATCTAATTTATGATTATGAACATAATGTTCACCTTTAAAATTGTATTTGATTTTATTGATATCTATAGTTTCTCTTTTCTTTCATTATTTTCTGTTATTATAATTTTATTTTTTCTACATTCTTTGGTAATATTGTTCTTTTTTTTCTTTTTAAGTTGACATCTTGGTTTATTCTTTTCTCTTATAAACATCTAAGGATATAAATTTTTCTTTAATGCAGTTTTAGCTGCACTTCACCAACTTTTATTATGTAATATTTCAGTTTTCATTGTTTTATATTTTTAGCTTTAAGCATAATTTTCCCTTTGAACCTTGAATTATCTCAAAATGCTTGTTTATGTTATTTAAATGTTTTTATCTTTTTGATATTAGTTTCTTGCTTAATTAAATATGACTATATACCATTTTTTTGTAGTGCTGAGATTTTTTATTGTTTATTGGGGTTTGCTTTGCGCTCTTATACACAGTAAATTTTGGTAAATTTCTAGGTATGTGACACAGTGTTCTATTAATGTTTATAAAATCAAATTTACTGTTTGCTGAAATGATATATATAATCACTTTATGTGGTAGGTGGAATCCTAAGATGGCCCAGATTCCAGGCCTCTGTTTTATACAACTTCCCCTTGAGTGTCAGTAGAGCTCGTGACTATCAGATTGCACTAATTTAACTAGGTTACTAATGAATTGACTCTGAATAATCAAAAGTAATCAAAATTAATTACCCTGATACTAGTACTTGAAGATGATCTTTAAGGTCTGAGAGCAAAACTCTCCTAACAGACCTTAAGAAAACAGGGACCTTAGTTCTATACCCATAGAGGACTGAATTCTTCCAACTAACTGAATGAGCTAGAAGAGGTTCCTGAACTTTAGATGAGGATGCAGCCTAACTGACACCTTGATTTCAATCTCGTGAAGGAAAATATAGACTTCTCACCTACAGAAATGTTAAGATAATAATTGGCTACTGTTTTAAGTGCCTAAATTTATGGCAATCTGTTACACTGCAAGAAAACAATTATGCAATATTTTTGTATTTAATTTAATTATTAAGGAGAGTAAGTTGGGATATCACATTGTGATTATGCTTATTAATTTCTATGAGTATATCTGCCCACTTTTACTTTTTCTACTTTAAAACCATAACACTTAGTCTATATAAATTCAAAATGGCTACTTATTCTTAATGAATTTTTTTTATTATTCAGTAGTGACTTTTTTTGATTACTTAAAAAAATTTTTTTCTGAATTATGTTTATTGTAAAACTTAGTTTTTCTTATTAAAATACTTATATCATTTATCTTTTCCATAGTGTTTTTCTGGTGCATCTTTTTTATCTCTTTATTTTCAATTTTTTTCTCTTATATATTTAGAAATGTCTTTAGTAAACATCATATAACTGGATTTTTTAAATTCAGTTTAAGACTATATTTAAATTATGTTTTCTCTTTTACATTGATTATAATTATTAATTTATTTTGATTTTTTATACTTTCATTTATTATACTTTTATTTTTAAAAAAGCTTTTATTATGATTCTGATCAAGCTGTCCTCTCTTTCGTCTTCTCTTTGTTAGTTTGAGTTATACATTTTTGTGGCTTCTTTTACATTTTAACAGGTATCTTTTATTTAACAAACTTTAAAATGAATCAATACTTTACATTCCTAAAAACTACAAAGACCTAATCTTTTAAAGATATGATCATGCACTTTTATACATTATGTTTTATACTTAGTTCCACCTCATTTTTATAGCTTTCCAATTAATTATTTTTATAAATACTGATTTTATATAATAAATGCATATTTACTCATATTTTGTTGCTTTTTCATTTGTTTTTGAACTGTATGCCTTAATTTTATATTTAATTCTTTCTTATGATGAATATTGTTTAATAATGCCATCTGCACGCTGTTAGGATTTGCTCGAAATGGATTTATTTTGGCCTTACTCTAGAATGATGATTTAATTGGGTATAAAATTATAACTTGCCAATTCTTCTCTCTTAGCACTTTGAAATTACTATTCTTTTATTTCCAGGTTTTTTTTGGTCTGAAGAAATCTTTGACACTCTACCTCATAAATGGTAGTTGGGATGTCTATAGTTCTCCCCTTGAATCTTAACAATCACCATGACTGACTGTTTGACCAATAAAATATAGTGGAAGTGACATCATACAACTTGTGGTCCCAGATTTTGAAAGGTTGACAGTTTTCATGTCATTCCTCTTAGAATTCTCATTCTCAAGGAATCTAGCTTCTATCTAAGAACTCTGGTTACCCTGATACTGCCATGCTGTAAGGCAGCCCATGAGAATCACTTGGAAAGACTACATAGAAACAATCATTTCAGGCTAGTTGACAAACTTGGGAATGAAAAAGCCATTTTGGACATATAATCCCCTGCCAATGTGATGTAGAGGTCTGCGGCTACAGACATGGCCTTATTCTTCTTGTCCCAATTTTCTCAAACTATTCGAGACATCTTACCTGAGATGTAAGTTATTATTTAACAGGGCCTGACCATCCATATCATGCTCTGCTCAAATTCTTGACCTATAAAATCATGAGCATTACAAAATGATTATTGTTTTTACCTAACTAAACTTGAGGTGGATTGTTACAACTAAATAGATATCTGGAATGATAGAATTTTCCTTTATAATACTTAGATACAATTGGGAAATTATATATTTATTAGTAGGGACAGTTGTTTAATATTTTTCCCCAAAAGAATAGGTTCTGTGAAAGTAAAAACAAAACATAATTTGCTTTATACTTTATTCTCAGAGTCTAGCCAGTATAGATGCTCAATAAATATTTGGTTGATACATAAATATTTTAAAAAGTTTATACTGCTTAATTTTTAGACTCATTGTTGCTTTTATATGAATTCTTTTAAAATTGTTTTTACAGTTTTATTTATCTGGGCTCCTATAATCCACTAAGAAAATCAATTAAAATTATAGATTTTAAAAGCTCCCCAAATTTGATTTCATTTTTAAATGCAAGGTCTGGTTCTTTTTATGTTTTTAAGGCTTAGTTACACCTTCTGTGCTGATGATTTTATTGGCCATAGAGGCTGGAAATAGTCAATGAACAAAACAAGCTGGATTGAGTATATAGAGTGCACATTGAAAAGTTTAGGGTTTAAATTTAAAGATTACTTAATCACTTTTATTTTAAAATCTGGGAAACATCAGAAAGTTTCCCCCAAGTGGGCCCTGGCTCCACTGTGTATGAGTGACGAAGGGACTTCATGATTTCCTGACATCTGTTGCTCCATGTCTTCATGGACAGCTGCTGAAAATCTGATCTGTTTATTCTCCTTGTCACTTGGCTATTTTTGCTTTTACCCTCCAAAGATAAATAGTTCTTTTGTAATAAAAGCCTCTGGAAATAGAGTTTGGGGAAAACACCTATTTGTTTGTTTGTTTATTTTTCAGACGCCACTATGTTCTTGAGATTAAAGTCAGCTTACATAGACACATAATATATAATAACAGGATGAATTTTTAAGTACAGAGAAAAAAGGATATGAAGGAAGTAAAAGAAAGAAAATAAAGGGCAATTAATAATCATAGCATAAGATTCAGAAAGATCAAACCATAATTTTCTTCTGGCAGGACAACATTTGTCCCTAAGCATCACAGGAAAGGGGAAACTGGTCAGTTACATGGTTCAAAGTGTCTATAATAGAAATGTAAACCAATTGCTCAGAAATATAATTGCGTTCTTATACCATACAGTAATTTCTTCCATGTTCTTTATAAAGGGGACCCAAGAGGAACAAAATAGTTTCAGCTAAGCAGTACTTTAGACTAAGACAGCATTTAGGAGGGACTGTAAGCAAGTGAAAAATTCAGAAGATGGTTACGTTTCACATTTGTATTCTTAGTTATTAACAATGCCAGGCAAATAGTAGATACTTAAATATATGAAAAAAAAAAAAAAAGAACTGAGAAGGCCATACAGATACCATAGAGGAAATGTCTATGTAGCTTCTACAGTCATCATTGTAGTCCTGAGAACTTGGGAGGCAAACAATGATAGCCAGTGATATGAACTTACATCCTGTCCCTGCTACACAGGGCAACTGGCCAATCATTTTTCTTTATACCCTTAGTCCTGCAGTTCTCTTACCCTGAGTTCTGTTTAATTTAATAACACCTAAGGGCTGACCAATTTCTTTCCCCCAGATCTTCATTTTCTGGAATAAATCTTAAAATATCTATCTACATTCAGTCAATATTAAAACTTACTTTTCCAAGCCATAGTTTTTTTTTCTCTTTACCGGTCTTTATATCCACTGAACAATAATTACCCTGTGGCCTAAAAGACACAGTGTCATTGTGTGTGTTAAAGTCAAAGTCCTAAAGGGGGATGCATAACAATGAGGCTATAGTGTTCTTTGCTGTGTTGTAACTGTCCGCCTAGGTTATGTGAGAAGGCCCAAAGTAAAGCCAAGTACAAAAATAGGTTGCTTTATTGCCACACTTCACCCTTGGAAGCATATTGTTTCAATTAGAACAATGCTACACATTTTGTGTTGATAAAGAATGAGGCAGTCTTTCCCGTTATTTTCTTTGGTCAACATTGTCATTGCATGGAAAAGCAGTCTTTGTGTGAAAAACCAGGAAACAAAGCTCCATCATTTGGACTTTATTTTTATTCTTTCCAGTGGAACACCAAAGTATTGTAGTGGGCAAGTCTCCCGTAATGGCATTTTCCACCTTCCCCAGTCCAGCCATTTGGCCATTGAAAAAAGGACTTTTGTTGATTTTCTTCCTGCTTATTTTAAACATCAGAATTTGCTTCTGTTAGGGCTGATTATCATTTCTCTGCCAAAACAGAATACCTGTACAATAAAGGGGAGAGGAAGAGCTAGAAATGCAGACATTTGCTTCAATCACTGGGCTATAGGAGATGTTGAAAAAGTCCAACAGGTTCACTTGGTGTTGTCAGAAGGGAAGCCCAGCATGGTAGTCTTCCAGTGAGCAGAGTGTTAAAGGGGTACTATACCAGCCTGTGTAGTTAGGGAAACTCAGTCTCCAAGGCATTATGGTGACAGACCACAACACTTGGTGGCATCCAAAACACTTACATCTTGCAATACCTGGAAGTAGAATTTGACATATACGTGGGTACCAGGTTATAGGGCAAGAAATGGCTTGGAGGAGGCAGGATACAATATGCATCCTGTTTTGCTTTTATGAGCAAGTTACATTCATTTTGTCTGTCCTTGTGCACATGGAGGAAGAAGTCAAGGATCTAGGACAGCTGGTTCTTCTACAGACCAACCTCAGAGCCCTAACAGGCACACCCCTCTGCACTGAACTGGTGGTGTTCAGTGAATTACACTGATTTGTGAAACTCTGAGATTTGAAGAGAGTGAAAAGAGTGAAAGAAGAGTTAGCAGTTGAGCTCATGATCTAGCCTGGATCACATATGATGGGAAAATGCACCTAAGAAAATGCAAGCTTCAGGTAATCAAGACTGCATGATGTTCCATAAGCAGTTAATTGCAGAAGAAACTGAGCTGCTCTGACATCAGAACAAATTAGGAGTTTAAACCAATTGCTCTGTCACTTTGTAGCTGTATCACCTTGGACAAGTTGCTGGACCTTTCTGAACATCTATGTCTTCATCTGAAGAATACAGATGCCTAAGAATGTTGTTGTGAGAATCAAACAAAATAGTGTATATTTAAGTGCCTGACTTAGTCCTTGGCATGATTGCAATTCTCCTTATTATATTATTTTCATCATTATAGTTGCTTACATTGTTCTCTAGGCATATGGTTTTAAAACATTATTATAATTAAATATCACTGAGAACACCCTATGTGTCACTGATCAACATAGTCACAAAGCAAGAACAATAATGTACTTCTTTAAAACAACAACTCATTTTTTTTCAAATAGGCAATAGAAATCATATTTTTATTTATTTAATAATTTAGTTAAGAGTTTCTCAAAATAGCTTAATTTGTAGATGTTTGCTTTAAGAAGTTACTATTATTATTATTATTATTATTTTGTTTTTTATGTTTTTACAAAATCCAGCCTGTCCAAAACTAGCAGTGTGGTGTTTTCTAAGCCATGTATCTTTGTTGGACCTCATTTTCTTCACTTATGAAATAATACCTGAGGTCCTCTCAATTCTCACATATGTGTAACTCACTTGAGCTTCATAAAATCCCAATGAATTTCTTAAGATAGGGATTGATTCTCTCATTTATAGATTAGCCCAAATATTTCAGGAAGTTTTAAGGTCAATTTAAGTAAGCAGAGGGGCTAGGATTTGAACCAAGAATTTCCAGGCTTAAGAAGAGTGTTCTGCTCACTGTCTCTTCAATCCCTGCTCATAATGATGAATAAATTTTAATTAGATGAGGTGTCTAAACAAGGCACTTTAACAATATATTAACCTTTTCATATATATATATATATATATATATACACACACACACACACATATATTCTTTTTTTTTTTTTTTTTTTTTTTTTTTTTTTTTTTTTTTTTTTTTTTTTTTTTTTTTTTTTTTTTTTTTTTTTTTTTTTTTTTTTTTTTTTTTTTTTTTTTTTTTTTTGCTAAAACTGCAACAGATAGCCAGATCAAATTGCAAGGCTCTCTATCTCAGTTGGCTTTTAGCTCCTAAGGAAGCCAAGAACCTGGAGTTCACAAACTAAGATCTAATATGAATGTTACAAATCTGAGCTAGCAGGAAGTGCTTTTAAAAAGAATTTCCTGATAATTGTAAAACAAATATTATCAACTCTTATTACTAATCTGAAGATAAATATATATAACTTGATCCAACCATAGCTAAGAGGAATATAGAATTTTTAAGGATACAAAGGTTGAAAACCCTTTATAAGGAAGAAGAATTACTTTTATCAGATCCAATTGTGAATGATGGAGTGAAACTGAGTGAGGGGGAAATTTGAGCTGAACATCAAAGAAAATTTCCTTCAAAAAGAGTCACCTTTGTGGTGAAAGAGCAAACCTTAGAGTCTCTCCAGACAGGTTTAGTCATCACACTCACTCTGCAAGACAGCCAAATCCCGATCTGGCCAGTCCCTGGCCCATACAGGGAAGAGATCCTTGTCCTCCAACACTACCTTTGTTCAGTAGCTGTAATTAGATGAGAAATGAATTTCAGAAGTGATTTAGCGGATTTGCACAGAGCACCCAAAAATGTCAAAGTATCTCTCATACCTCCAATTGCTGCTTGACAGCAGAGGTGAAACAGAAGGTGGCCAGTGATCACCACAGGAAACAAGCCTTTAATCATGGCAACAACCTAGTTTGAAGGAAATTATTTGCCATTATAATCATAATTTATTGATATGAAACATAACAACTTTATTCTAAACACTGGCTGGATGACTGGTGGAATGTCTTCATTAACCGTGAAATGGTGTTCCTGATGATATGGTAGAGAACACATTGAGTGAGGTTCATAATTTGCTATCTTCCCAAAATAATTTGCCACATTATGAAAGGAGTGCCACATTTTAAAAAATATGTTTATATTTCATGTCTTGATACTTTATATCTAATACTGAAATGTTTATAGTTTTTGTGTAGTTTGGTTTTGTGGTTAGATTCAAAGGAAAACAAAAAACAAAAATCTTTGCAAACTGTGTAAATGAATCTATCTTTCTTTCCACATTTTTTTCAGAAAAAGAGAAAAAGATACATGTAGGGGCATAGGTAAGGGGAAATATGCTTTTGGTTTTCCTGAAATTTGAGACTGGGAAAAATAGGGATGCTTCTGCCAATGATTATCTGTGCACTGAAAATTATATACATTGGTGAGAAAAACAACAGAAGACCTAGTGAGAGGGGAGATATACTATGTCCATAGGTCAGAAGATCTATGGTTTTGACACTAAATCTCCCCAGATTGATCCATAGATCCAATGTGATCACAATTAAAGTCATGGTGGGTTTATTCTTAATATAAATTGAAATGCAAATATCAAATTCTAAATTTGATATGACATTTGAAGTTTCTAGTATAGCCAAAACAACCTTAAAAAAAAGGACCAACTTATAGAACTAACACTATCTGATTTCAAAATACATTATAAAGCTATAGTAATTAAAGCAATTTGATATTGAGGTAAAGCAGGAATAGGAAAACTTTTTAGTAAAGGTCAAATTGTAAATATTTTAAGCTATGTGGGATATACTGTCTCTCTCACAGCTGCTTATCTCTGCTGTTATAGTGTGAAAAGAGCCATATACAGTACATACATATGTTTGTGTTTAAATAAAACTTTATTTAAAAAAACTAAAATTTAAATTTATGTAATTTTTCATGTCATGAAAAACTAATCTCTTGATTAGTTTTGAAATGTTAAATCCATTCATAGCTTGTGTCTATACATAAACAGGCAGTACACCAGATTTGAACTATGGACCATTGTTAGTTGATCCCTGGTGTAGAGATTGACCAAAAGATCAATGGAACAGAATAATCAAGAAATAGACCTACATGTATATGGGTAACTATTTTTTGACAAAAGTATGCATGGAATTCTGTGGTAAAGGATAGGCAAATCATATTGTAATATTCACATTCAGAAAAAAAGAAGCTTTGTTTCATATCCTATAATATGTACAAATATTAACTTTAAATAGATAATGTAAAACCTAAAAATATAAAAGTTCTAGAAGAAAATGTAAAATATAATCTTTTGACGCTGGTTTAGAAAAGGATTTCTTAGACAATACCAAAAGTATGATACATAAAAGTATGAATTGATAAATTGGATTTTATCAAAACAAGAATGACAGGAAACTACTGTTCTTTGGAAGACACCATTAGTAAAATTGAATATTCATCAATAGGTAAATGGACAAAGAATTATGATTTATCCATATAATAGATCAATATAAAGGAATGAACTATTGATGCATGCTATAGCATAGATGAATCTCAAAATAATTATGCTAAATTAAAGCCAATCTGAATATTTACTATATAATTCTTAAAAATACAAACTAATCTTTGGTGATAGAAATCAGATTATTGATTTTTGGTGGTTGGGGTGAGTATGAGTTGGGGCAACAGGAAAGGATTGCAGAAGGAAACTTTTGAGAGTGATGGACACTTTCATTATCCCGATTATGATGATGGTTTTTTAGTAATATATAGAAGTCAAAACTTATCAAAGTACACTTTAAATGTGTAGTTTATTATATATCAATTATATCTCAATAAAAAGATTATAAATATAGAAACATACCTATAGGAAGTCTAATTGTAATTACTAGACAAAGATAGTTTAAAAATCTGTAATTGATGTACTCAAGAAAATAGATCATGTGATGGAGGTTTTAATTGGAGAAATGAAACAAAAAAGTACCAGATATAAATCTAAAATCTGATCAATAAAATTTCTAAAATTTAAAACTCAAGAGTTAGGTTTAACAGAAGATTTGGCATATCAGAAGGGAAAATTAATAACAACATAAAAATTATGTATTAGTTATTATGTCATAACAACCAACCACAAAACACATTAAATATTTGTTTTGTTCATTCATCTGCTCCTCATCTAAAGCAGCTCTGCTTTAGGTTGCAGTTTCTAATGATGCTCTGCTTCAGGCTGTAGGTCTGTGATTAGCTAGATCCCCTGAACTTTATGTACCCAAAATGATGGGAGAGCAGCTTTATGTCAAGGAATTTTAAAGTTTAGATGAAATGAACAGTTTCCTTAAACAACATAATTACAAAGTTACCAAAACTGACACAAGAAGAAATAAAAAATCTGAATAATACTAGATCAATTATGGAAATTTAATATGTAATTGAAAAGAGTCTCTTACAAAGATCCAGGTTCAAATGGCTTCTGAATGAAGACCACCAATTGTTTAAGAAATAAAATCAATCTTACATCAATCCTTTAGAACAATGGGGGAAAAAAAGGGGACATTTCCCAGCTCATTCTGGGGCCAACATAATTTTAGTAACAAAACTACAAACCAGTTTCTCTCTTAGACAGTCACATAAAACTCCTAAAAAATGTTAGCAAGCTGAATTGAATAATACATAAAAAGGTAAATATATCATGACTAACGGGTTTATGTGAAGAAAGCAATGTTGGTTTACCAATTGGAAAATCAATCAATGTAAGTTATGGCATTAAGAAGAAATAAGAAAAAATCATATGGTTACTTTAATAGATGCTGAGATAGCATTACGAAAAATATAGCAGCCTTTCAAAATAGTAAAAGAACATGTCCTTAATCTAGTAAAGACTATCTACAAAACATCTACAGCAATCTTTACATTAAACGGTAATTATTATAAGATTTTCCCCCAAATTGGAAATGAAATAAGGTCTGCTCTCACCAATTCTATTCAGTATTGTGCTAGAGGACCTAGCCAGTGCAACAAGGCAAGAAAGAAATAAAAGGCATAATAATTAGAAAGTAAGAAGTGAAACTGCCATTATTCACAGGTAACATGATTCTTTTATATAGAAAATCTAAAAGAACTGAAGACAACTTATTAGAATTAATAAGTGAACATAGCAAAAATCAATTGAGTTTTACATGCAATGTAATAAACCTTCACAGTTCATAAAGTTCTGAATGATAAATGTATGGATGGTTACTGTACAAAAAGGTTGAAGTCAGATGCCAATGATCTCTAAGGTTAAGGTTTTCTTGCATGTATTTGTGAATGATCCTAAATTGTCAAATCCCAAGCAAATGGCAACAAACTATTAGAAATTAAAAATTTAATAATGATGCTACCTAACATAGCATCAAATAATCGGTTGCTTAGCAATAAATTTAATGAAAGCTTTGCAAGACTTTTATGAAGAACGCTCTAAATTTTATTGAGAAATTAAATAAAACCCATCATGCTCTTGGATTAACAGACTCAGCATCATGAAGATGTCATTTCTTTGCAAATCAACCTGTGAATTCAGTGCCATTTTGATAAAAACCCCAACAGATTTTTGAATGGAAGTTGATAAGCTGATTTTAAAATTTATATTGAAACATACATGGAATAGCCAAGAAAATGATGAAGAAATTGGAAGATGCATAATATCAGATATCAAAAATTATTATACTTACTATTTTTTTTCTTATAAAATAGTGATGCTACTTTAAAGCAATGGGGAATATAGCTTCCTTTTCAATAATTGGTACTGGCTAGATCACTTGGACATCCATAAGAGAAAAAAAAATGAATCTTAACTTCTACAACACACCATATACAAAAATCAATCCCAGATGTATTATGGAGTTACATGTGAAAAGTAAAACTTTTCAAAGACATCATTTCTTCATGAACTTGAGGTAGAAAGGCAAAAATTAATTAATAGTATATATCTTTTTTTTGCCCAGCTTCACTCAGCAAGAAATAGGCTCATCAGTGTGAAACAAGCTATAAAGTGTGCTATTCACCAGACCATCTCACTTTAGGTCCCTACGTTTTGATTTTAAATAGTCAATTGGAGTACATTTTTATTGACATCTCTCTATAACAATATCTCAGATATTTGGGAGACTTCACAAAGACAATAAAAAGAAAAACTGGGAAAGAATGTGGAAACCCTGAACTATATTTAGTTTATTATGCAGTAAATGTAAGAATAAATCCATATAGCAAACTATAAACAATATACAGGGTTATGATATTTATTTCCAAGTTTTTCTCCAAGGATTAAATGAAAACTGTAGTCAGCTGAAGCTAAGGGTTTCTCTGTCTTTTCTACTATGGTTTAGATTTCTTTTGTCATTCAGGTTCTGCTGTTTTATATTCCATACTAGGATGGAGGGATTGGTTATATTAACAGCTATCAGTACAACCATTCTGCCAAAGTGATAGAAAGTGTGTTAGGAAGATGAGCTTGAGAGTCAAACCACTTTCTCTGGAATCCCACTGCGGATACTTACTGATGAAATTTGGGCAACATATTACATCTCTCAGAGCCTTTTTCCCCAGTTGAGGAAGATGAGATACTCAAGGCTGTTGGGAGGACTAAATGAGGACAGTGTTTGTGAGATGCTTGACCCAATGTCCAGTTCATAAGAATTGCTTAAAAATAGAAGCTGATTTTTCACTTCTTAGTAAGACTGTTATTGCTAACTACAAGGAATTCTTAATCTCTGAAACAGTAATGGCTCAAAATTTAAATTTCAAATAAGAGTTTATATCCATGAATTTCTAAAGAGGCCTTTATTTTTATTAAATATCTTCTAAAAATTCCATGCTGTCAATTACTTCAAGGTACTTTTTTTTCATTTCTCCTTGTACCTACAACTTTTGGTTTCTCTCACCGCCTCTACTGTGATCAGCCCTGCCATACATAGGAGAGGGTTTATGTGATCTAAGTATTCTTTTTACTGAGAAGGGCAAGTCCTAGTTTGGCTCTAAAGTAAAAATGAGTTATTAATTATGCAGAAGTGATGAGTCCTAAGATTCTTTTGCACACCTCCCTCATTGCTGTAGGAGTCCATGTGTTATTGTTTTTAGAAACTCGCCTTTATTTATAGGACTTTGTCGCAGGTCTTCCTTGTTTTACTTGTAGATGCTGGTATGTACTGCAGAGGATAAAATCTTTCCCTAGCTATTCCATGGATACCAACTCATGCCTCTCCCTATTATTCAGAAATGTGGTGTTTTTTTTGTTGTTGTTTTTTTTACAAATGTGAAAACCTGCAGCCAGGCATATCTCTTTTACAATGCAGTGAACCTTCCAAATCTTTGTCTTAGTCTTCTGGAACCAAACAAATTACATGCCTTGGCATGCTGTATATCACAGCTAGAGTGTTTATAATGTCTGGCCAAGTGGAGTTTGGGAATGGGCTTCTCTGGTGAGCTGAAGCAGATTGTGTCTTTGACTGACAAGCTGTCATTTTCTTGAGATTTGGTGATTTGGGATCCTTCACCTATCCATGCAAACAAACATTAACCTCAAGGATCTTTGGCATTTGACTCTAATATTTTTATACAGTAACTATACATACATTTATCACTCAGAGCTTTATGAACAGTGAAGTTTTTATTACACTGCACTAAAACCTCATTTAACCTCTTCTCTTGAAGTAATACTTTAAAACAGTGTTGAGAGAGTTTGTACAACCAGGGCTGGTTAGTTGACCCTTTTTTGTGCTTCCATTCCTGAGAAGCCTTTGGCATGGATATTTTGTGGTCAGTAGATGTTTTCTGTAAACTTGAAGAAAGTTACTCTCCTGTTTGAATGTATTCTCTTGGGGCCTCTTAAGTCCTTAGAAGCTTTTGTGTTGGCAGATTTTGTAACAGGAAAACCTCTGAATTGCTTGGTCATTGGTAGAAATGATCAGATCTGTCCCTTGTGTATTCCATTATCAATTCCATCTCTAAGCATTTTGCTTATACTTTCCCCCTTTTGCAAACCACATGTCAGCCATTATATAAGGGCCACTTCATGCCTGGTGACTATTATTTCTTCTCTTACTATTCTGGCCCACATGAAACTCCATGCTCTAAAAGTTTCTTCCTGCCTGAACCACAAAATAGAACATTTTATTACTGCAGCAAAATTCATTACCATCAATTTTCTTAGCATACTACTTTATTTTTTTTTATTTCTATTTGTGTAAATATTGCTTTCCCAACTTTCCTGTAAATTTCCTGAAGACCAAAATTGTATCTATATTTCTGAACTCCACACAAATATTACACCATGCCTAGCACATAGTAGGGATACAATATAGGTTAAATAAACACATTTTGACATGGTATCTTTAAAAATATAAGTATTTCCATCTGAAGGGAAATATTCCTTAATAAGCAGGTAATAATTTAGAATGGGGAAGAATTTCATGCCCTGGATCTTCAGAAGGTCCACATGGTTATTATTTCTTGGAAATGGACCTATTTAGATTTGGTGTCTGAGAAAGGTTATCATGTTGCTTCATGAGTCTAGAGGCAAAGCTTTGAACCCTTTATTTTATTCCCTCTCTTTCCAACTCCTGTTTATGTGTAAAGGCTGCCTGCAGCATTGATTTGCACAAGGAGAAATTTTAAGTTCAGTGAGAAAGAGAACCACATCTGCACGGAAAGAGTGAATGGAAGTGCATGTGCCACTTATGTCATTGCTGCAGTGAATGAATTAAAACTAGGTTCAAGAGATGACACTTTGATTACTGTTAAAGTTACTTTTGGGTCTGCCTCTTAGATGTCCCACTGAAATCCATGCTAAACAATGGTAATAGCATTTCTCTCATACCAGGTAAATAAAAAATACCGAGTCTAATTCTAGTGGGTCTGCAGTAATGACAAAGTTGTTCATTTTGGATTCTCTTTTCAATTTTGCTCAACCGAGCCATTGTTTCCCTTTCTGGCCTTACTTCTAATATGCACTGTCAATGCATTTTTACTATTTGTGATCTTATTTGGGCCTTACTTCCACTATGTGCATTGTCTTTTTGGTGGTTTGGGGAAAGAGCAGACAGATGACAGCAAGCAGAGCTGCCAAATGCTTTTAAACAGCTGGTAGATCTGGACTACAATACCAAGATGTGTATTCCTGAGTCCCAACATCTTTTAATTCATGTGACATTATTTGGTGCTTAACACCTGTCAGATATTATTCAAAGTGCTTTATAGATATCAACCTAGTTAATCCTCAAAACAACCCTATGACGTAGGTACTATAAGAATTCCCATTTAATAGATGAGAAAACTGACACACAAAGAAGTTACAACTATTTTGCCTAAGGTCATAAAGTCAGTAAATGGCAGAACTGGGATTTGAATCAAGGCAGTCTAGTTCTAGAGCCCATGCCTTTAACCACTGTGCCTCACTTCCTGTGTTCTGCATATTTTATTTATTTTTGTTAAACAGATACTTGTAGAATACCCTATGCCTAAAGCATTATGTAAAACAATTTTGGGACAATGGAAAGAGGAGGACTCAGTGCTGACTACGAAGGATATCAGCATTCACAGGGAGTGAAGGATATGTTTAGTTTTGCACAACATATGTGAAATATTCTCTCTGCCCTCAAGGACATCTGATTTTTTATTGATGAGAGAAGAACAGCTCAGATGTTGGGAGGACTGATGACTTATTTTACAAGGAGAGCAAAGTTGTCTGAGTGCTTGTCCATTAGGAGACCTTTCATATGGGTTGTGTAGGAGTGAAAAATAGAACCCCTGGTCATTTATTTAACAAACGTTCATTAAGCATCGGTAAGTACAAGATGTGCTGTTAAGAACTACTAGAACATTGAATATTATCATAAAACTTCACCAATTCGGACTACATGGAGAAAAGTCAGTGTAATAAGTAATGCAAATTTGCAGATTTTATGTTCAATTAATGCAGTGCTATCCCTGTACATCTATTTTTACAAGGAAGGGCAACAAAAGAAACAGAGAAAGGCGGAGGAAACCAAGAATTGGGCATACACCAGTAATTCTAGCACATTTCAGTCACCAGGGTCTCTAGCTCTTCACTCTCCCTGTCCAAAGATTGTCAGTGTGGGTATCCTTGCTTAGCATTTTTAAAATCCATAGGCAGCATGAACTTGGCTAGTATACCAACCCCTTAGGAATACTAAATGTACCCCATTTCATTTATAGGAAAGAAGCAAATTAAGACAGAACACTTTTGTGTAAACCATAAACTGAATTTAACAAGGCGGGAGGCTTGGGAATCCATGCTCAGGGTGCTTGTTTTTCCTTGCACCTTGTTAAACATGGTTCAAAGTTTGCATGCTGGGGAGCAGCTCACTTTTTCTTTGTTCCTGAGAATGGCTCTAACCTACCTGGTAGACCTGGGTGGCTGGAGTGCAATCTTAGATACTGGGGCCAGAAGAGAACAGGGAGCAGAGTGGACCTGAACTACTACCTTCAAGCAGTGCCCACTTCAGTTGGACCTGAGGGCCTATACGTGAGTCTTCATGTTTGCAAACCCTCCAAAGAACAAGGCTGCCATGGACACTGATCCCAACATCTAATAAGATTTATTATCAAGCCACTCTTCCTATGTCTAAATTAAATCCTTTATTCTGTAGTTTAGTGCATCCTTTTTGTTCTGCCCCGAATAAAGATAGAGAGCAGCTGGTCAGTATTCCCTGTAGAATAACACTTCAGACACTTGAAAGCTATTATTTAGTTTCCTCAGAGTCTCCTCTTCTCCAGATGAATCCAGAAGCTTTTTCCCACTTATTTTCTTCACTCACCTTTTTCTTTCTGGCTGTAAGTCCTTCTCCAGCTGCTTGCTTCTCAAGCCACCTTGAAATTTGACTGCATGTTTCTTAATGGTATTGTTACTGGAAAATGATAGTAGAGGATTTTGTTTCTCTTTCAGTCATCATTTTCTGGCAGACTTAGTCCTTAATTATTTTAGAATTTTATTTATTGGCTTGAATTTACTAAAGAATTTTCCCAAATCTTTAAGTATTCTGGATCTGTGGAGAAATTGCTAGTAAAATAATGTATGTGTGTGAATATGTGCATATTTTTATGTGTATGTGTATAGTTTTTCACTGCTTTCTATTTATCTCTACTGAAATATTACATTATGATATAATGTGTAGTTCCATTTTAAACGTGGTTTTAAGCCATCTGTATTAGGCATGAGTTGTTATTGTGTGTGTGTGTGTGTGTGTGTGTGTGTGTGTGTGCACGTGTGTATAATTCTGATTAATTTGTGATCACTACCCAGAATGCACTTCTGAGAAGGATTCTGAGGCTCCCTTAATTAAGCAGGAAGAATAATGCTGAAACGAATGTTTTGTGGCATTAACCGTGGGTGAGAACAGGTGTGGTGGTTGTACCTAAATAAATGGTTGAAAAGTTAAAATAATAAATGGCCATCCTGCCAACATCCTAGGTAGGTACTTTATTCATGGCAGCCCCTTGCTCAAGAGTTAGTTGCTTAATATAGCTTAATGTAACCCATCTAAATGATTCTTCCTGTTTATTGACCTTTAGGAATCTCCCAAAGTAGATGCCACCCAATATACTTATTTTAGTTTCCTACCGCTTCCCAGGAATTTTTAAGCTAATTTTTACAGTCAAAGATTTTTTACCAACTCACTTAGAATCCACTACCCTCTTTCCAGCCATCCAAATCTTACCCATTGTATGAGACCCATTATCCATGAATCTTTTCTAAATGTAGGTTTTCAGTGTTCATCAATATCTTCTTTCTGTAACCTCCAATGACAATTATATTTTGCCACTTATCTCAGTTATATATAGTGTTTATGTGCCTTGGTAATTTTTTTGTGTGAACCAACTGGTCTTCTCTCTTCAGGCAAACTAACTTCCTTTCAGAAAAGACACCATGCCTTTCCTTTTATCTATTTTTTTTAAACTTTCCTTCCTTATGTTTCAACCTGCCCCAAAGCAATGCTATGCTTAGAAATAGTACTCCAAAAGTACCTATTACATGACCCTTCAAATAACTAGTTTGACTGCTTTTCACAATGATTAGATAGTTTGAAAAATAATTTGATCAGACTTTATGGGTTTGGATAGATAGATTAATATTTCAGAAGGTATAGTTACTAGTGACATTAGTAAAGAAAAATGTATTTGGGGATCACATGTAGTTAATAAATGATTCTCTTTTGGAGAAGAATAAAAGTGATTTCATTTTGACAGAGCTCAAAGTATTATTAATTACACAGATGCTAATATGGTATTGAAGAACAGCATAGGAAGGCATTGAAATGCAATTTCTCACCTGGCTTGCATAAAGGGTGATGAGATGTTCAACAGAAGATTTCTCTGCTCTGGCACAGTGAACATATTAAAAATTGCAGGCAAAATCCTGCAGGAAAAAAATTTGTAATCAGTCATTGGTAAATTATATTCACTAGTGTAGTCAAGAAAAATTAGAAAGGAATCTGTTGGCTGTGGTGGATTCTAATGTTTTGGTAGGATGTGCTTCAGCCAAAAAAGGTTTTAGGAACCCGGGAAAGATATTGGAGAACCTCGGCCTGGCCATCATTCTGTCCCCCATGTGATGATGGAACTCCTCAAAAGCCACCTGAGAGGCAAAGCGAAACTGCCACAGAATGGCATTTCTGAACCACAGCATAGTGGCTTAATTGATTTATTCTTTATTCTTTTCAAAAGACAGCTGAATGTCAAAGGTCTTTTTTTGTGTAGTACTAGAGAACTGGTTGTCAAACAACCTCTACTCATTCAATAATTTATCCCATTTTGTAAAAGAAAGGCAGCTGACATGCAGTAAATCTACTCCATATTTAAATTACTACATTGAACAATAATAAGGAGAATGAAAAATCTATTCCATTATTTAAAATTCAACATATATGAAACTGTTTTTTCCAAACGATCACCAAAGGCTCTAGTTTAAAGGCAGCACGGAAGCCAGAGTAGAATAAAAATGCCTACCAGTAGTTTGCAAATGGCAGCGGAATTATTTATTCTATTTTTTTTTCTATACATAAGGAATCGAGCTAAATGAACAATGTTTAAGTATGTCAGAATTTCATCAATTTTGCATGAGCATTCTCAAATATCCTGGTGGGGGTAATTGCTTGCAAATACATTTAAACTAATGATATGTTATATCCGTACTTGATATAAAACTATTAAAAGATACATTATTGCATTTGACAATGCCATGCAGCTGGGTCAGATCTTAATGACAGATTTCTGCATTCGTGAATTAAGATACACTCTGCTGGAAGCAAATATTTTGTAAAAATAAAGCTTATACTATGTAAGTTTGATCATGTATCTAAAATTTTCATTTCTGTTTGTTGGGAGCTATAAGAGTTAAGAGAGAAGAAAGGTTTGTTCCTTTCCTAAAATTGGGAAAGGAATCCAGAACTATAATTGCATCCTCCTCATTCTCCATTCCCCTCAGCTGGAGTGAACAGAACTTGTAAAATCCACCATGTGGTTTTAAAGGTCCACTTAGAGCATGGTTTTGCATCCCTTGCAGGCTGCAGTGACTGACATGCCTCAAACCAATTAGAGAAAAGTGGCCCTTTCCTCCAGTGACAAAGGCATGTTTATTTTAAGGGGAATTAAACTAGGCTGAAAGGAAACATTGGATGGGGAAAATAATTCAAGGAAGAAATAAAAGAAAGATCTACTTGTGGAAATATTGTTATTAAAAGGGAAATGTGGTGATTTGCTGTAAGGATTCTTCATTTTCAGGGGATATTGGCTTTTTAAATTTTTTAGTCTGTTCTTGCTTTTGCCTGAGGTCAGTACACCGAGGGTCCAGTTTGTATAAGCTCGGTTTTTATTTGTCTGACTCTCACCATAGGCTCTGTGATCAAAACCCCAGTGTGAGTTCCCTTCTTGACAGTGGGCTAAAATGCATATTAATTTGTCTCTAGTGCCAGGATTTGTGACTCCAAGATAGATTGGAAAGCAGGCATTAATGCTCTTATGTGATTACGAAACTTGGGGAGCAAGCCTGGCATCTCACTGGAAGTCAGATGATGTTATGATTACAAGGGAAGTATTGATATACATCCCTAATTGTTTCTTAGGACTTTGGGCTCTATTTATGATGTCATTACAAAGCTATGCATTATCTGCATAATCGCCAAGGAAAAGACTCTCATGAAGGAAAATACATCCCACTGAGATAATGCTGCAAGCTACTGCTATACATCCAACAGCATATGTATGGTGTTGAAATAATAAGACAGCATGGAATAATGATGAATTCTTGTTCCCATCATGACAGAAAGCTTTTCCGAAATTATCACTATTACTGGCTTAATTGATCCATGCTCAGTGAAAGGATTTCAGCAAATGGATGGCTTTGGGACTCAATCCCTACTCCACAGTACAATTTCTGAAAGTATCAGCCTAAGAAAGTACAGTCACTCTTTGCAGAAGCTGTGATTGCCCTGCATGAAATGCACTCTGCATCTCTGGTGTGTGTGTGTGTGTGTGTGTGTGTGTGTGTGTGTGTGTGTGTGTGTGTATCTTTACACAAACATGCACACACAGAATTTGGTTGATAGCTTAGGGTTGAAAAATAAAGGTAAGATAAACTTGCCCCTGAAATAAGGGGAAGATAATTTTTCTCAGTGAACAGATTACATGGAGTGAAAAAATTACACATTATTGTCGCTCCGTGTTATATATATATGAAGCTCTCGCCTTGACTCGGCAGCCTAGCAGGACCAGATCTTTTAAATGGCAAAGAACAGTACAATATACCTTCACTGCAAGGTTTTCAGTTACACGGTAATTCTGATACATATTCTCTCCCTCTCCTTAAAAGGCACATATGCTCTGATTTTCAACATCATTGAAGATTATTACAACTTCACTTCATAATATACTGTAAATTTTATTATAAAGCACCTATTCCTTGGCTCCTAAGAACAATCTTGGGGAAAAAGCACACTATACTTCTTACTCTTTTGGTAATGTGAGAGGAGACCTAATGAAGCTCTTTATGCAAATTTTCCAGTTATCAGGTAAAATCTTCACATAGAAAATCTGTCACATGTTGTAAAATTTCTTTATGTTATCAAATGCTAATGATGACTCAGAACACAGCCCACAGAGGATCTTTGAAATCCTTCATAAAAACTGTATCCCACCCCAATATCAGGCCTTGGAAATTCCACTCCTCTGAAGACGCGGGTTTGTAATTAGCACGGTGCAGGCTCCTCTGCCCTCTGAAACCATAATGTTAATTACAAAAATTACACTGTGTTTAAAAGTGCAATTAAGAGACTCCACCGCACAAAGGGAATCTTGGAACCTCTTTTCACACTTTGAAGCCAGGTCATAATGTAGCCCATAAAAAGGAGGCCAAGGCTCATTCCCTTTTAAAGGCTTCAGAAGATCAGAGAGGCGATCTCAGCAAGAATGAGCTCTACTGAGCTCTGCAGTGCTCTTAATGAACAGTGTTCTACCTGGAGCCAGGGAAGAGGCAAAAGGAGAAAATTAGCTGAAAAATGATGGCTGTTCTACACCCAGCTTAGTGATTGCCAACATCAACGCCCAGCTTGGGTCTGTCTACCCTGGGCCAATTCTGGAGTCATTTGCTTGGTCCTGGTATCTGCGCACGTATTTGTAAGAAAAACTCTAAGATGGAGTTTTGGGGATTTAGGCCTGATTTTGTACTTCATTCAGAACCCAACAGTATAAGATCTATTTGAACAAAAATTACACTGGGAAATAAGACCCCTCTCCTCAACTTCTTGGAGGAAATAATGGGAGGAATTGTAGAATTAAGCTGCACACTTTCTTCAGTGATTTAATGGTAGGCCTCAGGCTATTTTGTTGGTGGTGAAATGTGTTAGTGGTTATTACAAAGCAGGCAGTGTAGACTAATGGGCAAAACACTGGGGTAGAAAACAGAAGTCTTGAATTAAAGAGTCTCGTGTCTGCAGCTGTGTGACATTTAACTTCTTGATGCCTAGTTTCCCCACCAGGAGAATGGGAATAATATAGACCCTGAGGAAGATCAAGAGAATTTTCTGGAGTAAATTATTGGAAGTGAAAGTACTCAGCAGTCTATAAAGAGACAAGCACATACAAATTATCATTGTTCCGGATATGCCATGGGCAAACATTATAAGAATTTTGATTAACACCTGAGGAATTTTTTTCTCTTACCCTGTGTTTGGGTGAAATTGATACCTACCCCTCTTAATTTATATGTTTAAGCCCTAAACCTCAGACCCTCAGAATGAAACTTGCTTGGAAATAGGGTAACTGCAGATGTAATTAATTAACATGAGGTCATTGGAGGGAGGGCTCTAATTTAATATGACTGATACCCTTATGAAAAGGGAAAATTTGGGCAAAACGAAAGATGCATACAGAGAGAATACTACATAATGACACTGGGAGAAGGCTGCCATCTACAAGCCAAGGAGAGAGGCCTGAAACACATTCTTTCCTCTCAACCATCAGAAAGAACCAACCCTGCGGGCATCTTGATCTCAGACTTCTAACCTGCAGAACTGTCTGAGACAATACATTTCTATCGTTTAAGCCACCCAGTTTGTGGTATTCTGTTATGGCAGTCCTAGTATACTAGGATACCCTGAAATTGAATGTCTTTCTTAGAATTATTTTTTTCTGAAAACTTTGAAAGATATTATATATACATGAGATTACACAGCCCCTGATGGCATACCTCCTTCACTCATAGCCAGTGTTTAGGTCACTCTTTTCCCATACTGGACCTTCATATGCACTTTCACACTCTAGAAGTCTATCCTAATTTCTTTGTCTGACTTCCTTTTACCTTTCTTAGGAAACACCCTGGTGTGCCAAATCACTGCTATCTTAGGAACTCTACCGAGACATGAATCAAAGACTAGCATTCAGCCTCTTATATGTGAGGCAGCTAAAAAGCTGCCCCAAATTTATTTACATCCCCACATTTTTTATTTTTGCCTAAAGAGCAATGAACAATAGAGAATGAGGAAATTGATAGTAGCTAGAGATTGTTTTAAAGAGTTGTGGAATGGAACCAGAGTGTTAGAAAGGAGTTGGAGAGAAGGTTCTTCTTTCACTTGAAGGTCCCAGAAAGAGGACCAGTTGGGAGGTAGGCAGTTCAGTCCTATTAGACCTATGGTACAATTTCAGGTCTGGCACTATCCTAGCATCTCATCTCAGATAACAGTGATAGTTACTCTAGAAAGCTATATATATAATAGGCAGATAAAATGATTTTCAAAATTCGGGAGGACATTTTTATCATAGTTTTTAAATGCATTTTATTCCCATTTCTCTCTCTCTAAATTTCAATCTCCCTCTACTTCTCTCTCTCTTTTCTAAACTTCTCTGAAACACACACACACACACACACACACAACACAACACATACACACACACACAGAGGCATACATGATAAATTCCAAATGAAAGCTTTCAAATTTTTCTGTAGATTTGCTAAATCTGCAGAAATGCATTACTCAAGTATCTAGAACATCCAGGTAAGTTGCTGCCTAAGTAAGTATTTTCATCAGGGGAATTTTTGATTCTCTGTCCCCTGAAAATTCAGGATGTGTTAACCACACTGTTTCATACTTGTGAGCCCCTATGTAGTCTCTGAGCTGGTGCACTTTGCTTAATTTCTCCTTCCATTTACAAATAAATTTCTTGTGAAGTCTAATGTGAAAACGCCCAACACTGCTCAATAGATCACCAACCTGACCTTTTGTAGAAACATAGAAGATTGGTGGTAAAACCAATTTAAAAATGAGAGGGAAATTTCTAGTTCCCTTCCAACCCCCACAACTCCCAAAGTCTGCACAGTGTGCTGCCCATTGGGCTGGGCTGTTTGGCCTGCGTGTCTGGAAAAATTTGCTTCCTCCTCCTCCATCTTCTACCTGCCTGACTCGTTACAGAACCAGACAGTTTACATATGTGATCCTTCCTATTTAGAAAATTAATGGTGTTTTCTGGCTCCAAATCACAGCTTGTGGTGCTCTGCAGGCGATGAAAAACTTGGCCAGCTTCAGCAGCAAGGCAGCCATTAGAAAATTAACCCTTGGTGACCAAGGAGCAAAGGTAGGCGAGCGGGGTCCTGGCAACGTGGCAGGCTGTAGCTTTCAGGTGTTGATACATATGTTAGCCGTGTAGGAACAGCACACATGGGGCCCCCTGAGAGCTTCTAGCTAGCGTGTTTGTGGTTGGCCACTGTGGAGAGGGCATGGACAGAGCACTTGGCAGCCAGCACAACCAATATGCCACACTTTTTATCAGAGCTCAGGAGAAAGCCCAGGGCCCAGCTTTGGAATCCCAACCATCACTGTCTTGGCTCTACCTGTTTAAAAGATGCGCCATTAGTCGCCATTCCTGCGCCTCCATTCCACACTCCTGTGCTGTGCTCTCTCTCCCTGCCTGCCTCAGGGGATAGCTGACCTCAGACTGAATCCTTACAGCCAAGGCGGGAGAAAACTTTAAAGTGATTAATTCCACATTAATTTAAGTCACCCCTGCTTACTTCTTTTGGGGTTTTTAAAATTTGTTTTTTTGTTTTATGCATGGAAGCCATAAGAGACTATTTTGTTTGTGTAGTTTAGAAACTTTTGTGTGTGTGGATGTGTGGGTGTAGGGTGGCCAGGGTCAGAGTATGGAGCTTTGAAGTGTCAAGTTTGTCTTTGGGAATTTGGTTTCTTGAGGGCAATATTCTTTGGACCATTGTTATAATTTTATTTTTTCACACTAAAGATTGAGCCAGTGCATTTGGAAGGTTCAGCTTCAGTCCTGGATTTATCCCTGATGAATGTAAAATCATTTTCCTTGGTCTTCCCCAATGGAACCGGCATCAGTGACCCCTAGGATCACATGCATCGAGGCATGCTTTTCTCTATTTATTTTGTAAACTGATGACACACAGGGGCTCTAGATTCTGAGCAGTCATGGATCCCTGAGCCTACCACTGAGGAGAGAAAAAGGGCAGCCTAGTGTGTAAGATGCACAGGTGATGGAGACTCAAGACTTGCCCTCTCCGTCTCCTGCACACCTATCACGCAGTCCTGAAGTTGAATTTATTTTTAGGTTCCTTGTACAGGAAAACACAGCTGCTTATTTTACTGCTTCTGAATGCTGTGCTCCATGGTATTCATTGAAATCAAGCTATATTCATCTCTAACATTGTGCGACACCAGCTTTAATACAAACAGGGGTAAATAACAGTGGCACATTAATTACTCCTTTCTAGTTTACTCTGACAAAAATGTACTAAAATGAAGACTAATATAATTATAGATGATGCATTTTCAATTAGCCTTTGTTAATACTATTAATAAGATTAATAATATATACTAAAAATGTCAATATGCTTATCTAAATAAATTTTTTAAATCACCCTTTCAAGTCCCAGCATCAAACATTAAGGCACAGCATCTTAATTACAAATGCTCATCAACAAAGTTAAATGCAGAACATCCCGCAAGTGAGACAGAGACAGACAGAGGCAAACCCCGAAGCTGCCTACGTGTTCACCTTTCTCGGCCCCATTTGACTTTTCTGTAAACCATCAGCATTTGTGGAGAGAACATATCCAAATCAGCACAGGACTCTGCAAAGTTCTCACATAGTGAGGGCTTTACATAGAGCAGCTTATTCTCTAATATACACACACATATAAATGACCCCCTTCTGAACCGAATGATAAAATGTGGGTTTTGCCTTTATAATTTTAATAATATACAGCACAACTGTGACTGGTGTTAATGTATAGAATTAATTGTCCCAGTGAGACATTTCTTCCAAAAAAGCAATAATAGCTGGATTCTCCTTAAGAATGTGAAAACCCTCTGGTACACTAATAAAATGCAAAAGGTTCACAAAATAATATCCTAAATAATTGGGTTCCTGGTACCAAAGACCCCATGTAGTTTCTCTTAAGCGATCTAAAAAAAAATTGTGATTATTCCTTTGGATTTAATAAAACATAATTGAAAAAATATCTGTGAGGGTAACGTAGAGATATATCCATGTTCCCTTAATAGTTTTAAAGGTGAAATTCTTAACATTTGCTCATAATTAAGGATAAAAGACATTTTGCAAGTAAATAATGATGTTTACTTGGCTGAAAACTTATTGGTAATATGCCCAACCCAGCCCTCACCCCACATGCATGTGTGTATGTGAGTGTGTGTGTGCGTGTGTGTGTGTGTGTGTGTGTGTTATATGATCATCAAAACTTTCAACAGCTCCAGTTTGTAAATCCACTGGCCCTTTCCTCCCCAGAAACTGGGAAACTGCATACTCCTACTGTGCTGTATTCATAAACAAATTAGTGTCCTTTGAATAGATTGAGTGTGAGTGTGTGTGTGTGTGTGTGTGTGTGTGTGTGAGCTCGCGTGTGTGTGCGTGTGTATATGTAGTCGGGGTTGGGAGCACAAACCTTTCTCCTACCTGGATGGATGTTTTCAGCCCAGTAGCTTTTCTTTATTTCCCCTTCAGACATAAAGGCTTACCCAGACTAAAAAATCTTATCCCCTCTTTTTTTTTTTCCTGCATATTCTTACCTGTTTATTCACTTGTTCTTATGTTATAAAAGCCAGGAAAAAACAGTGGCTGGAAATGAACATAATTTTCTTTGAAGAAAGAGGAGCTATGGAGAGTGTTTGGGGACCTAGAAGGAGAGTGGAAAATGGAAAGGGGAGTCGGGACAGAGCCGGGGATGGTAGAGCAATAGAATGCTGAAGATAGTTGTCCCAGCTACGAGATAAAAGCTACATTACATGAAATTAATGGAGGCTGTCTGAGACATACATGAATCACTGTTTCAACACTAAGAAACCAGCACAAAAGAATAAAGAAATCTGAGTACTAACTACATCTTCAAAGGTCTCCTATTTACCCAGCTATACTGGGTACTGACACAAGTGGGGGGAAATATATAAAAAAAAAAAAGCACTGCTGTGATTGAATGAATGCGACCATATGAGCTATATTGGAGCCGTATGCATCCTATTTAGCTGATATCAAACACAGTTTAATGAAAGTTAAATAGTTTCTGAGGAGTGCATGAGCTGGAACAGATTAGATTCCACCGAGGGGTCTCTCAGCATATTGTTGCTCACATGTACTCCCCGCTCAGGGCTGCTACGATTCCAGCACTCCATTAGCAATACACAAAAGACTTATGCAGATAGCGGGCATAAGCTCCTACCGCCATGTTGGGAAATAAAAACACACACACACACAGACACACACACACACGGATGAAGGTTTTAAGGTTTTGTTCAACGTGTTCATCTCAAAATAGATCTCTGTAATTCAAAAGTGATAAGAGCATTTGTTGGAAGAAGGAAGTAGCTGTCTATATTTTTAAATAGAGAAATATGTAAACGGCCTCAAATAGAAGATATTGCATCAGGCATATGATGAGAGTTTGATCTTTCAGAGGACAATGATATGGGTAAATGTGATGTCCTTTGGATCTGTAAGCTACATCTGGGCAAAAGGTACAGCAGCTTCCCTTTTACCACCCCATGAAGTTATAGGGGTGTATGTTTCTGCAAATCCTCAAACACAGTATTCCTCTTCCAGCAACGACTTATTTTTAAAATGTACAATCCCTTCCAGAAATACTGCCGAACAGCCTGTCCATCTATTCACATGGCTGTCGCAAAAACTGACATGAATTGCAATTAATAATTTCATTACTTGGCAAAGATTTTTTTAAAAAAATTTTCCCCCAATTAAATTGTCTACGTGGTTTTTTCCTTCCTTCTGTCCAAGCACCCCCTGCTCTATCTTTATTAAGCTGATTTTCAAGGGACAGTGACAGTGGTGTTTTAATTTAAATAAATAGGAGAGAGCTTTCACTTTGGTCTCTCTAGAAAAGTGGTTGGAATGGTTAAATAGAATGGCATCATTTGCTCCTTTCAGATGACGAGTAAAAGAAGTCACATTCAACCTTACGTAAGGTTACTTTTTCACTCTTACATAATTGCAGTCAAACTTCATTACTCTATGTCCAGCATTTTTTTCTGTGCAAGGCTGTGTTATAAAGATGAATCAGATATGCTCCCTATACTAAAAAAGCTCACCATTTAGAGTAGATTTCTCAGCTTGGGGGTGATTTTGACCCCTACCCCTAGAGGATATTTGGCAATGTCTGGAGACAGGTATATTTAGTTGTCTCAACTTGGGGGGAATGCTGCTGGCACCTAGTGGGTAAAAGCTGGGATGCCATCACAGACCCCGTAGTGTACAGACAGCCCCCGCCACAGAGACTTGTCAAGTCCAAAATGCTCATAGCGCCAAGATGTAGAGAGATGTCATTTCCTAGGAAGGAGTGAGGTGGAACTCCCAGTAAATCCTGCACTCTCTGCTATGTTTCCACCTTGCTCTTCTTCCCAGTAAAGTCTGAACACTTTGGTGCCTTGTCTCCTGGTGGCACCCAGGGCCTGAATGAGACTCTTATGGCATTTTGCTTAAACTTTGGGAGTAAACTCTTAATGTTTTGCAATCAGAGACAATGTTCCAAGTGTTTGGAAACCTTGTTTAGTTTCTAAACTACTTGAGATTAAGGGTAAAGGTTCTTTTATAAATTCAGCCAAGGAAAAGGAAAACAGAAAACACCATACATCTGTCCTATATTTTGTTCTCATCTACATGGAGACTTTCCTATTAATATTATTCATAGCCTTCTAGAAGGGATTGAATTTTCTCAGTCTTCTCTTCTATGTCCTCTTATTATTCTTCGGATAAAAATGATCCCACATTAGGGAGCTGAGTGTCCATTTAGGATGGCCTGTCAGATGCAGCAAGGTAATTGTCTCTATTTCTTCACCTCTGTGCTCAGGTATAATAATTTCATTAAGAAACAGAGTAGGTGTTGAAGTTGTCACCAGCTGCCTGTTCTGGTCAAGAGGGATTTCCCCACATTATTCCTGCTGTCCTTGTCACCACATTACGTAATCACTTTACATGTGACATCATGTCAGAAGTGGTGCACACATTGAATCACCTGCTTCTGGTTGTGACAAAATGGGGGGTTGGGGGGTGACTGTCCTGTTAGCCAACATCAAGTAACCTAGAATCTGTGTAAAAATGTTGATGGATATGTTCTTCACCTCCTCTTAAATTAGTGCTCGTCAGATAATTGGGATTATAACACCACTGTGGCTAGAAGCTGAAGCATAATTTATAATGAACTGATAGCAAAGTTTATCTACTATGACTAATAATCATAATGGAGTAACAATAATGTCAGTCATAATAAGAAGGATCTAATTAGAGTGGAAAACAATATCTCTTCTTAAGAAACCTTATCTAGCTAAGAAAATAAGACATTTAGATGGCACAGCGTGTGCTAATTCATTTAGCACAGTGAACCCAAGTAACAGCACTTACATGAAATGATTGATTGACCCAGGAAATAATTCACTTGGAAACTGATTGAGGATAACTCTCATACCACCTTTACTTATGACATGAGACACTTTGCAACAGCATTGGGATGCTATTGCATGAAGTAGGCCAAAGCAATTATTTTCTAGAAAATGACTTCTTACATGTTCCTAGATGTAAGTATCAACTGGACTGAGTGTCAAGTAAAGAGAGAAGTCTGGCTTCAATAATGATTATAAAGGCATATTTTTGATGAAGAACATCATCAATGAAATGAGACTACATTCCTGCTGTTTGGCAAGGTTTGGACAATATTTTGAAGGGACTTATTACAGTGTGCAGTGAGGTTTTCAAGAATTTTGCAACCGTTTCTCTTTAACCTGCAGGTGGCATTAGTAGTAAAAATGTATTTTCTATCATTCTTGAAAAAATATTCAGCAATGAAGTGAGGGAAAACAGTAAAGGGCTTCGCAGCATGACTCAATTAGAGGAGCAAGCCCGATTCATTGCAGATGGCTTTTTGCTATGTTTAATAATCCAGGGAACTCAATGATCCAAATCCAGAAATAGTAAACTACAATCCTTATAGGAATTGAAAAATCTGGGGAAGTTTTTACTTTCTCTTGAGTTTGGAATACAAGCATACGTCTATATGCATGCACGCATGCGCACACCACACACACACACACACACACACACACACACACACACACACACACACACATATGTCTTTGTGATTCAATCTCCATGTGGGAGGCCAAGAATCTGAGTACTGGGAACAAACTTGATTCTTTACTTATAGAGCGAGAATGGAAACTCAACAAAGTGTGATCAAAACTCTGTTTTTGAAATCAGTCTTAGATTCTCTCTCATTGATTCTGGCCCTATATCTAGCCTAGAGAAACTGTGTGTTGTTAGCATAGCAGTTCCCATGGCCACAGTAAATATTTTTCACTTCTTTATGTTTCAGTAGCAACTTATTAATTATACTGGCTAAGTAAATCCTTGGGCATGATGAAATACCTGGAAAAAAGCCAAGTGAAGCTTTCCCTCCCAGACTCTCTAGATAGCTGCCAGTTCAACTACTTGTACCTGGTAATGGGAGTAGAATGTTAAGACAATATTTTTTAGAAACCCCAAAGAGTCAAAGAGATTCAAAACTCAGGAAAACACACGAGCAGGTGTAAAACCTGTTTGGGTTAGGGTCTGTGAGCTTATTTTGTATTAGATGGAGCAAGATAACTATGGGGAAGAAGATGTTAAATATGGTGACCTAGCTTATAGATACACACAATCCCTAAACATCTTGCAATGAAAACACAAAGAGGCTGCAAAGCACTGATTGAAGTTCTTGTAAGTACAAAACTCAAATTGAGCACTTTCTTCTCTGGTGTTTCTCATCAATGCTTTATTGTTCATGTCTCTGCTTGCCTTCCAATGGACATTTGAGTATTTTGTTGATTTCTAGTAGGTCTGATCAATATACCAGAAGTAGATCTCCAACCATGGGATCTATTTTTTCAAAGTTCTTTTTAGATAAACTGATAAGAAGGCTAGTATCTTATGAAATATTTAGCACTGATGTAATGTGAAGCAGTCTGTCGATGAATTAGTTAAATCACCTTTTATCAAGCCTGTGAGCTTTAATCTCATTAACTTCTGTCCAGCATTACCATTTCTCAGGTTCTAGTGCACGGGATCTCTGCCTCCTAAAAAGCATAGCCTCTCATACCACCACTGCTGGTAGGTGTTTCCATCAATAGATTATTTTTTACTGAAGGTGGTACTGCCTTTATCTTGCTGAAACCTGAGTTTTGGCTGGATAGAACTTTGCCTTTGACCTCTGTTGTTCCATGAAGTGTGAGACACTGAAGACCAGGGAGACCCCAGGCTATACAGTAGGTCTGTGGAGAAGTGACAAAGATAGCCTTCTTTTCCGTTGTTGTTGTTCACTATTAGCAGAGCTTCAAGTTGTGTTCTCTGTGCTCAAAGGCTTAGAGAATATTTAGAAAAAAAGCTTCTCCAGTGATAACTTACATCCTCTGAGCTCTCCACAGAACTCAGACAAGTATCATGGAGGCTAGACTGGGACACAGAGGCACCAAACCTATGGCACAAATAACTCAGTGCCAGGCTGGGGCTTCCTACTTTAGAGGTACAGTGTGTCAGAATCCGTGCTCCCCCATATAATGACATACTATGCTCAGCTTAAACTTTATACACTCTAAATAATTTTATTCCATTGTCCTGTTATTCTTTCTTCCTACTGGATCTTGCTGGGGACATGGACACTCTGATTTTTTCTGTCTGGTTTTCTTAACTCAAGATCTTAGACATTTTTAAAGAGATCCACTAATCTTATTTACATTAAAATTTTATCTGAGCTAAATTTAGTACATGTGGTCCAATAAAAAATTTTTCTTTCTTTCTAGTAATAAAAGTTACTATTTGAAGAGACTTACATGATGGCATGGACTCAATATTTGTGTCTCCCCAAAATTCCTATGTTGAAAGCTTAATCCCTAAAGTGATGATATTTAGAGATGAGGGCCTTTGGAAGATAATTAAATCACGAGAGGGGAGCCTTCATGATAAGATTAGTGCTCTCATAAGAGGAAACCTGACAGAGTTTGCTTCCTCATTCTCTCTGTCTCTGTGCCATATGAGGACAACTGCCAAACAAGAAGAGTATCTTCCTCAGAACCCAACCATGCCGGGACTTTGATCTCAGATTTCTCAGTTTCTAGAACTATAGGAAACAAATTTCTGTTGTTTAAGACACTTAGTTTATGGTATTTTGTTACAGTAGACTGAGCAGACTGACACATGGTTATGAAATGTTTCACGATTGTTTTTTTGATTTAACAAATAACTTTGTAAAAATCATATGAAACCAAGATGGTCTTAGAATATCCAGACATGTGATTACCTCAGCTTTGTGTAAGCAATAGTAATGATCTTAGAGAAAAACATTCTACTTAGTCACTTCTGCTTGGAGTTCTCTTATTAATCACTTCATTCTGTCAGGGTTTCGGCTCCTGTATATTATAGAAAATATATGGGTTCCATATGGCAATTTATGAGACCCCCAACAACTAAATTATGTTATATAATGATAATCCCTCCTTTGACTATGTTTTCTATTCTTGGTCTGCCACCTGAATGGGCCACAGCACCCCAGGTTATCACTGCAACAGCTATTGTTTGTGCTTCAAATCATTTGCATTTGCACAGGTTTGATGATGCATTATTTCACTTTCATAAAATTCTCTTCAGAGATACTTTATAGATAAGATGGGGGCCCTGGTTTTATGATGACTCAAATATATGCCCCCTACCTCTGACCATTTACAAGATAAAGAGTACCACTCCTTGTAAATCCACTACATGTTTGACCTTTGCTTCTCTTGGACTTGTGTCCATTTATACTCTATAAATGTACACTAACTCCAAATTTTCCCCAAACTCAGTGGTCCACAATTCCTCCAAGACATATGTGCACACACACACACACATACACACACACACACACACACACACACACCTTCAAGTATATGCAGTTGAAACAGTACAAACTTACAGTTATAAGTTGGATGAGCCCTGGAGATCTAATGTACAGCCTGGTTATTATAGTTTATAATACTGTATTATATACATGAAAGTTGCTAAGGAAGTGAAAATCTTAAATATTCTCACCACAAAAAATAAATGATAATTATATGACACAATGGAGATGTCAGCTAATTCTATGGAGGTAATCATTTTGCAGTATATAAGTGTATCAAATCAACCCATACACCTTACACTTCACAGTGTTATATGTCAAATACATCTCAATAAAGCTGGGGAAAAAACATCATATGCAATTTAATTTATTTATTTTTATGTCCTACTCTATGCACAATTCTGAAGCGATTTCCTGATCATAGAAAAATGGCACTTCAGAGTTTTGGAGCAGAGAGGTTGAACTCTTGAGGAGGTAGGATATGGGAAGTATAAAGGTAGGGAATGAGAGATAGGAAATCTAGGGATTAAGTCCTGGCTTTATAACTTAACTGCTCCCTGTCACGACTTACTCATCTTGGAAATAGGAATTGTAACGTTTGTTCTATGTGTTTTATACTGTTATCAAAGCAAATAAAATTAAGGAAATATTTTTAAAAACATGAAATGTACCAGTGTTAGATGTATTGCTACTTAAAACATCTAGATCATGTGCAGAATACTCAACATTGCCTAGGAGTCCCACCCAGCAGGACCTGGTATAATATCTGACTTGCTAAAGCAAACATGTATGTATGCCTGTGAAGCACATACATATCTGTTGATTTGGGCCTTTTGGGCAGTGGTATATTCGGTTGTGTCTTATTCTGAAAATTCTCCTTCCTTCATTCATTCATTTGACAGAGCAAATCAAAACATGTGAGAAGGGGTGATTGTTTCAGATGAAAAGTGGCGTGTGTAGAGTGTGTGAAACATGGGGAGATACCTCTGTCAGAAGTGAGTACAAGGGGAGGGAATATCGAGAATGTTTTGGACTCTGCAGCTGGAAGATGTAGTGAAAAAAGCTGAAGAGGAAGCTTTTCTTTTCTTTCTTTTTCTTTTACTATTTTTTTTTTTTTAAGAGCGCTAGTCCCTTAAAGAAAGGAACACTGACCCAATAAGTCTCAGGCATTTTTATAAAGAACTTTTAGACCAATTTGTTTTGACTAGGTGTACATATTTCTACATTTCTGCCCCTTTACAAACACATTTGTTCTAACCATATTGCAACAGATCTGCATTCCTCGCCAATTCCCTTGAATTCTTAATTCTTGTTAACAACTCTGGCAATTAACCAATTACTCCTTCCACTGAAGGGCTCAGGGAGGAAGAGACCAATGATTTATAGCAGCACAGCGTCCTTGCCTGTTGAATTGAACTCAATTGCTGGAGTACTTCATTTAGAGAATAGATGGGCAGGTGAGTAGCCAACAGGCTAAAGCCAGTCAAAAGACTAATACCTCCAACAGGTGACAGGTTTTCAGTGCTGATTCTTCTGACTCTTCTGTGCTGTTTTTCACCTCCTCTCGCTGTTCCCAGAGCCCACAAGAAAACCTGCCTGGGTCGCTCAACCAGCTAATCCTGTGCTGACAGTTTTACAGAATGATGGAATCACGGAGTTTAAGGAGTCCTAGAAGTTGTGTAGCCTGTAAGTACAGGAAGCTGTTCTACAGTGCCCTAGGGAATGGGCATTTTTAAATATTAGCAGTAATGACTTTGGAAGAAGGCAGAGTGTTCCATTGTTGGATAACACTGTTGGAAAGTGTCCCTTAAAATGAGAGAAAAAAAATCTTCCTCTTTGTAACTTGTACTCACCGCTGACCTTACTTTTGTACCGTGAAGCAATTCAGAATAACTTTGCTCTCCCTTCTAGATAATGTGCCTCCATAACTTGAGAGCAGCTTTTGTGTCTCTGTCCTCTCTCTTCACTGCAGTTCCTCTAATTCTCATGGAGCATGGTTTTCTTATCTCTTTCCAGCACCTTCCTTTTATTTTTCAAGGCTCTTCTTAAATTACAACACCAAAATTTTAATGTAATTGCCCATATTGCATTTCTTGTGAGCCCTGTGCCTACTGTTTCATGTTGGTCCCAGTAAACCATAGATTCTAGGAAAACTATTCGATTAAAGCTAATGAAACCAGGAACATTCTAATGAGATTTGCTAGTTCTTAACTAAAATAACTTTGGAGTCACCATTTCAGTTTCAGGAACTGTTTCTTGGGACATGTGGCATGATTTGAACTTTTGATGTGCTCTTTAAGAAAATCTAAATTTACTGAGTTAATAAAACTACAGGCAGTAACGGAGCAGAGGGAGATGAGGAACTGTATCAGCCATGTAAAGGCCATTCAGGAGAGAGGAAGGCAAATGGTTCCTGCAGAAAAAAAAGCTCTTTGGTGGTAGATATTGAATCACCCTAAAGGGCAGGACTGACCGATATGCAGACATGTGGCATGTATATGATGTGAATCAAGTGGTGCTAAAACGCTACCAGTTCTCACATATTCATTGTATTTCTCATACACCAGAAATCCTCAAGTGGTTAGCACCTTTTGCTTAAGGCCACCATGAAAATGTAAATGTTCTCTGGAAGAATAAATTATTAATCTATTATCAACCAGTAACATCTTAGCTATACTTGACCAAATTAGTACTAACTGGTCACTGAGTGGACCCCTAAGGGAATTGGCTACAAAAGTGATATATTTTTAATTGGATGAGAATAAAGAAGAATATAAAAAGACAGTTTCAAGATGTGATAGTGCAAGAGGATGAATAGGAGGGATGGAGATAAGGATTTGATGGGTAGGGGCTGCCTGAGACAATTAGGGTACCTCTATGGATGCCTGTGGAGTCCTCAGCAGATGCAGATACTGAGAACTGGATGAACACAGGATGGATGCTAAAACAGAAGTATTAATAAATCTCAAGTTGAGAAGCTATGAAGGGAGACCCTGAAGAAATATCTATAGAGCTTGAGCTCAGAAACTATGAATTGGCTGAATAGTCATGATGTCTAGTTCTTTGATTTTTAATTATCATTTCCTAGTTTCGAATAGACTTAAATGACTTCAGATCTGAAACTATAAGTGGAAATATCATTTGGTTTCCTGCTTTTTCCCCCTCTTATTTTATTCTCTTTGATTTTTACCATTTTATTCCTGCTATTTTCCTTGCCAAGCCCCCAAAGAGAGATGAATTAGCAAATGGAAGGGATAAGGGGGGCTGAAAGTAGATCAAAAATGGGGAAAAAGGTAAGAAATAATTTTCATATTCTTTATAATCTTGAACTAGAAAGACCAAGGAACAACTTAATGTAACTTAGTCACAAGAGCATATTTATATTTATCTTCATAAATAAGGAGTATGAAAGGAAGGGTTATCTCAGTGATGCCTCAACCTGAAATTCCAGTGTTAGCATCTCTCTTTCCTCCCTTTCATCTATTTCTTATGTGTGTTTCTTTTTTCTGCCTATTGGGTTTATCATTTCCAACCATGGACAGGCTTTCTCCATATTTTAAGCTTGCTTCTTCACAACCTTGGGACCATTTGAAAAAGAGTTTCTGTTTCTTAGTTCAGTTATAGAAAAATATAAAACAGAGAAGGGTTCTGATTTGTTTATTGTGGGTCATGTGCTTTTTTCCAGAATTATCACCAGCCAAAGTGAAGGATATTATAATTGACTTATTCTGGATTCCATGTAACTCTCATGACCAGGCAGCTGGCATCTGTTACCAAACAGAAAGAGAAGGGAATTTGGACAGACAAATTAAGAATCATAATACAAAGGCAGATTGGAGGAGTAATTAGATAACAGTGTCTTTATATTCCTAATGATAGTGAAGATCTTGGTGGGTCTTTTTACAACTTGAAACTTACACAATTTTGAAATGGACAAGATTAGTCTGCTAAAGCTACCATAACAAAACACCACTGACTAGGTGTCTGAAACAGCAGAAATTTATTCTCTCACATCTAGGGGGCTGGATCAAGATCAAGGTGCCAACGGGGTTGGTTTCTCTTTAGGCCTCTCTTCTTCGCTTGCAAATGGCCTCCATATCACTGCGTCTCCGCAAGATCTTTCCATGATGTGCACACACCCTAGTGTCTGTCTCTTTTTATAAGAACAACAATCATATTGGATTCAAGTCTTACCTTATAACCTAATTTAACCTTAATTACCTCCTCACATGCCCTATCTCCAAATAGTCACATTGAGGATTAGGGGTTGACTGTAAGAATTTTGAGAGAACATAATTCATGGACTAATCTAGGTATCAGTAAGGAAATGGGCCCTGTTGAAGAATGATGTTTGAGTTAAAATGTTTCCCGCTAAATCTTAGAGGGTATGTATAAATCAGGGAGGATGAACCCAAGTAAAACAAATACATGAATATATACAGTATAAAAGTTGAGGAGATTAAGGTCATGTAGTTATGACTGATCTAACAAACAGGTAAAAGATATTGTAGTAGTATGAGCTGAGAATTCTGCCTAACAGAAGCACTGATGCTGAGTTCTCAGATGGTCTCTGCAAAAAGGAAGTCTTTGGGAGAGGCAAGGGCTTCTGTGCCAGGTTAAGAAATATATATTTTTTTCTGATCTTGTCTGATCTAGAAGTTAGCTGTACTTTTGGCAGTGCCATGATCTGAGAACTAAGTTTAAAATATATATATATCTGGGAAAATATAATACTTGTCTGCAAATGTGAATGTTAATTGAACCCTACTGCTGGCTAATTTCCATCAGAGGAAATGGGTGGACACTTAAAATTGTCATTGCTATTAAAAGGCCATTTATATACCAGAGCTCTTGTTTGAACTAAAGTGGAAATCCAGTCTCTATACTGAGAGAATAATAATCTGGTAGGCCCCCTTATTTAATAGAAAAAAAAGAGGTTTGGGGAAACAGAAATAAAAGCATTTTTAGAGATAAACGAGGTCTGGGGAATGATTATTATTATGTCCATTGAATGGAAGCTGTGTATTTATTCACTTGGTGTAGTTCATGTATAATCATCCTATCTATGTACAGAGATTACATTTGGTGTGTGTGTGAGAGAGAAAGAGAGAGAGAGGGAGGGAGAGAGAGAGAGAGGAAGAAAGGGAGGGAGGGAGGGAGAGAGGGAGAGAGGAGATAACAAGTGAAAAAGAATGAAAATAATGCACAAGTATAATTTTAAAATTAATTTTTTATAATATAGTTTGAAAAGTGAGATAAGCCTGGCAATGAGGTTTCTTTCTTGTAGCCAAATTTGTGTAAAAAAAAGGGAAAAGACTTTCTATATACAAATGGAAATTCATGTATCTTGTCCCCTGTAAAAATAAATAAGGATGTTGCACATATTTCCCAAATTAATTCTGAAGAAGTATCAGACCTAGATTTGTGTTAATACATTTAGCAACTAATTAGTTGTTTATTCATTCATTAACAGCATATTTAAAAACTTTTTGTAAAGCCTTACACCCCTCAACAAAGTGGCACTTTTCTAAGAAGACAGAAGGGATATAAAATATGTTGCATAAGATGAGAAAACAAATCAAAGAAAGAAAATTACATGTTAGTTGTAGAAGAACATTAATCATAAAAATGAGACTTATGAAGAAAATACCTTGCTTCCCTTACTTTTTCACACACACACACACACACACACACACACGCGCACATACCTGGTGAAGTTTTGAATTGGAGCTGCATCAGTGGGTACTTCAGCATTTTATGATTCCAGTTTAGTATAATGCTTTCTCTCTTGGACATTATAATTTTTCTTCCATTTGTAAAGTGCTTTATAGTTTTCTAAGCAGTTTCACATAGAGTAGTTCATTTGTGGAACTAATAACATTTACATGGGATAACAATATTCTAATAGAATTGTGCAATTTGCATAATGAGTTTAACTTGTTATTAAAATGAATGTCACTTGAATAAGATCGAAAGAGGAACCATAGTGGTCAACAGTCTTGTAGTAAATGCTGAACATTCCTGATTTGAAAGAGAAGGGGTCCATGTGTCTTTCTTCAAGCCTCTTGATTCTTCTCCTTTGTATACGGCCTGTCCTTTGTCTCCATTTTCAGTTAGCACACAGGATGACTTAGAGCAGAGAAAGTGGGAATGAAAGGGCTAATAGCCTGCTCTGTACCTACTGAGAGTACAAGAAATATATATGTTTATTTTTTCCTTGTTTGCATATATTTTGTAAAGAAAAAATACCAAGGTTGGGATCCAAATGAGTGCAGCTGGCCTCTTCTTAGTAGCTGACAAAGATTTTAAAATATTTTATGCAGAGGTGAACAGAATCCAAAACAGTGTTTAGGATGAGCTAAGAGCATTTAATCCTATTAAAATGCAGCTCTAGTCTTAGCATAGAGAGAATATACAATACAGTACCCAGTGTCAAATCACCCCATCTATTCTTTCTTCATCTCTTCTCTGCTCAAACATTGATAGATGACTGATTTTTCATCTTCAGAGTTTCATACCCACTAATGTTTTATTTTTGGTAAAAATGAAAAGTCATCTAAGATGGAATAATTAATTGGAGGTATTCTTAGATAAAAGAATTTAAGGATCTGCAACCATAAAGAGGAAATAGAAGAATTGGGGGTAAAAATAAAATGACTGAACAAATATGACCAAGATAAGCATCTGAATGTTCTAAAAGGCCAAAGACACAAAGATACCCTGTCCCCACTTCACTTTTCCTTTAAGAATTGTAACAGAGTCTGGTTTCCATTCTTCTAATTATTCTCCCCTTATAAACATGTCCCCTGCATTGTATGACCCAGCCCTCCTTTCTCTTTCTTCTTTCTATTAGCCTACAGTTTTTATAATATGGTTAGACTTTCTGACCACAAGGAGCTGTAGAGAATTGAATCTGTGTGCTAAGGGTGGAAGAAAAAAATAAAAAAAATGGAAGGAATCTGAGACACTGATGCTGTGTTGAACACCTCTTGTGCACACCTATTATTCCAGCCATTGCTAGGTGACCACCTTCACTCAGGTACCTCTATCTGGTCCATACAATCTCTAATCACTTGCCTTCACATGGAGCTTCCTCCACGCTCCAGGAAGTACTAGCAGGAGCTTTCTTCACGCTCAAGGAAGTACTAACCCAGAAATGTTAGTGATGGTATATAAGGAGAGTAACACATCTTGGGACTACTAAGTACCCTTATTAATGGGGAGTGGGGGATACTGGATTTATACTTTCCTACTTTTTTCTGTCATAAGGTCTTGAGATATATTTCACTAAGCTTCTCTGACAGCTCATGGAACACTCCAGCAGGTCATCCATAGTGGTGGTATAATAAAGCAACCTTGGCACTATCTTCTCATGTATACTTCCTCTATACTCCACTCCTGCCTACAAATAAACTACTTATATATTATCCTTTCCCTCAGACTTCATTTTTGAAGGATACCAGGCCACAACAGATAAAATCATGAGTAATAAACCAGTACTAGATTGCCTAACTATGAATTTATATGTATATATTTTAACAAGAGAGATTCCAGCTCAAGAATTTCCATTTGGTTATATATATATGCAGTATTAGTTAAGTTCACAACAAAATTGAGCAAGTGCAGGGATTTTCTATTTATGCCCTGCCCTCTCCACATGCATAGCCTCCTTCAGTAACAACATCCTCCACGAGAGGGGTATATTTGTTACCACTGATGAACCTGCACTGACACATTGAAATTACCCATAGTTCATACTTTATCTTAGGTTACACTCTTGGCATTGTACATTCTATGGATTTGGATAAATAGATAATGACATCTATCCATCATTATAGTATCATATGGAGTATTTTCACTGCCTTATGAATTCTCCATGCTCTACCTATTTACCCATACCCCTATAACCTCTTTTGTTATCTTCATTGTTTTGCCTTTTCTAGAATGTCATATAGTTGGAATCATAGAGTATGTAATCTTTTCAGATTGGCTTCTTTCACTTAGTAATATGCATTTTAGGTTCCTCCATGTGTTTTCATGGCTTGATATGCATTTTTTTTACTACTGAGTAATAGTCTATTGTCTGGATATACCACAGTTTATCTACTTACCCATTAACAGACATCTTGATTGCTTCCAAGTTTTGGAAATTATGAATAAAGCTTCTGTAAACATCTATGTGCAGACTTTTTTGTAGTTGTCAGTTGTGTTTTTTTTTTAATTTCTCTTATTTAGTTTGTATTCTCTAATGAGACCTTATTCTTGTATTTTTGTTTATTCTTTAGATATGGTTTTCTTTAGTTCTGTGAACATATTATTTTAAATAGGTTACTTAAAGCTTATCTACTAAGTATACTTCTTAGATTGTTGCAAGGCTTTGATCAATTTCTACTATTCTGAAAATTTTATTTGATTATTTTTGCCAGAGAAGTTTTAGAGGTTCTTACTCTGCTATTCTTGTTGATGTTATCCCAGAAGTCTGTTTTAATTCTGAAAATTTTATTTGATTATTTTTGCCAGAGAAGTTTTAGAGGTTCTTACTCTGCTATTCTTGTTGATGTTATCCCAGAAGTCTGTTTTAATTCTATAATAAAGGGAAATCAAGATATTCTCATATAAGAAAAACTAAGAGAATTTCCACTGAGTAGATTTTAGTCATGTCTTCTCCTCTTTGCTTAATGTGATTCTCAATGTATGTAGAGAAAACATTTAAGACAATTATGTAGTAAATGTTGGAAAGTGAAGAGATATAAAGGGAGATAATGTTTCTACATTTTACTAAAACCAGTAAAATGATGACAACAGTAAACTATGATAAAGTGTGTATATGTAATGTAATACTTAGGACCATCACTAAAAAATATAGAGATATAACCACAAAACCACTGAACATAAATCAAAATAGAATTATAAAACTGTGTAACCATTACACAAAAAGACAGAAAAAAGAAATCAATGAAAAAAATCAGAGGCAACAAATAGAAAAAGAAAAATGAGTCAGACTAAAGCCCTAACATATCAATAATTACATTAAATATAGAAGAAATTAAATATACTACTGAAAAGATAAAGATTGGATTTAAGAAATGACCTAGTAAAATGTCTAACAAAAATGTACTTAAAAATATAATGATATAGGTATATTGAAAGTAAAGGGTAGAAAACACATGCAAATATTAATTTAAAAGATACACAGATGAAATAGTGCTAAAGTGTGCTGAAGGAATTTTATAGCAGTAAACAATTATGTTAGAGAAAAGAGAAAGTCTCAAATCAATAATCTAAGCTTCTACCTCAAGAAAGTAGAAAAAAGAATAAAATAATTTAAAAAGAAAGACTGAAAGAAATTAATAAAGAACAGAGATCAGATAAATTGAAAATAAAACAATGGACAAAATCAGTAAGCAAAAGCTTGGATTCTTGGAAAAGATCAATAAAATTGGCAATCTTTAAACAATACTGACAAAGAAAAAAGAATGAAGATGGAATTTACCAAAATTAAGAATGAAGCAAGATATCTCATAGTAGACTCTGCAGATTTTAAGATGATGGTAAAGGGGTAATGTGAATAGCTCTCTCTATATAAGTTTGACAACTTATATGAACTTAGATGATCAGTTTCTTAAAAAATGCAATCTAATACAAAACACTCAACATGTAACAGATAATTTGAATAGTCCTATAACTATTGATAAAATTAAATTTGTAAACTAAAATCTTCTGGAAAGAGATTCTCCAGGCCCAAATGGTTTCTCTAAAGGAGTCTACTAAAACTTTAAGAAAGAATTAGTAAAAGTTCTACACAATATTTTCTGGGAAGTGAGAGAGGAGAAAACATTTCTCAACTCATTTTATGAAACTAGTCTTAGCCTGATACCAAAACCACACATGGATAATATGAAAAATGTTAAAGTAGTTTATCAATGAGACTAATAACTGTTTCTTTGAAAATACATATGTATATCTATATAATGTATATATTATAATTTGCAGGTATGATTAAAAAAAGAGTGACTACAAAACATTAGATTTCTGAATGGGGATAGAATTACAAATGTGAATGATATTTAAATACAATAAGAAAACCATGAGCACATTTAAGACAAAACTTATAAATTATGTGGATACTTAATGAAATAGATATAAATACATTAATAAATATGTTTTAAATATATATTTGTATACAAATTTCATTTTCAGGTATATGTAATACATATATACAATTTATATATATATGCAATATGTTATATAGAGAGGTATATAGATAGATTTAAGGTTAAGTGAAAATTTGACTAAATTAATAATAGAAGAACATTGAAATTCAGTCAACTCTGGATTTCCAGTCCTGGTAATGAAGATTAGGTAATGTGAATCAACTATTCTCCTGGGAAAAAATCAGCTTGAAAAATGTAGATGAAATATTTTTTAATATACTTGTAGGCTAGTAAACACTGAAAACTCATCAAACCAAAGCATAATACAGAGAGGTGAACCTAACATTAGGGGCCACTTTTATTGAATATTCTGATACCTGATTCAGTGAGCTTCAGTGAGAAACAAAGAATGGCAAATAACTATACTCTAAAAAGAACTAATTAAAAACTTTTACATAAATGCTAGATTTGAACAGTATAATTACTACAATTGAGGACTCAATGTACAGATTTAATAGCATATTCGAAACAGTTGAAAAAAGAAATAGGAAACTAGTACATAGGTCAGATGGAAAAAGTCATAAATGTGGCACAGAGAAACAAACTGAAGAAAAATACAGGAGAGACAATAAGAAACATAAAATGGATAGTTCTAACTTTCTAAGACACAGCCAGAAGAAAAGTAGGGTTTGAGAAAGAATACTATTTTGAAGAGACAATTTCTGAAATATAAATACAAGTTAAAAATGAATCCCTTAAAGTCCTAAGTAAAAAAAATTAAGAGAAAATTACACCTATCATTGTAAAATTACTGAAAACTAAGGACAAAGAATAAGATCTTAAAAGTAATTGAGCAAATATTAATTTCAAAGGAGCCACAATTTGACTGATAACAGACTTCACAAAAGAAACAATGAAAACAGAAAACATTGAAATGATATCTTTGAATGCTGAAAAAAAAGGTTAACCTAGAATTTTGTAACTAGTGAAATTATCTTTTTGAAGACATATCCAGAAAAAAATAGTAAAAAATAAAATCATCTGTAATAATAATACACTAAAAGAATGTTCAAAGAGTATTCTTCAGAAGAAAATGGAATAATTCAATGTTTGAAGAAAAGAAAGTACTAAAAGATAAACATATGGGTGCATTTACATGAATAGTGATTGTAAAAATAAATGAATAATATATTTTAGGGTTTTACATACAGAGAGAGGATCAAAATATGTAACAATTATAGCTTATAAGATATGAGAATGAGAAATGGAGTTAAAGTGTTTTGAGGCCCTGGGAAAAATTGAAAGTACCATCTTGTGTCAAGAATTTGTGCTCTAATCCATAGTATAATCAGTATAATCACTAAAAATAAATATTGTCATAAAGAAATTATGTCAAGGTAAAATAGAGGGAAGAAATTAAATAGCCTTTAAAAATGGCAATTAACCTAAAATTAGGCAAAAATGAAAAAAATTCGAAAGAGTGGGACACACTTATAGCAAATAGTAAGATTTTATATTTGAAAACAAATTATATTAGGTATTACTTTAAATATAAATCAAGTAAATGCTCTAAAAGATGACAAAATTATCAGTCTAAGTAAAAACTAAAACCTACCTAAATGCAAATTAAAAGAGACTTTAAATGTAAGAATAGCAAAAGGGAGAAATTAAAAGGATGGAAAATGCATGCCATACAAACATTAACCAAAAAGCAGGTTGTATAATTATATTATTATCAGGCAAATACTTCAAGGGAAAAATTATTAGTAGAGAGTAAGAAGGGCACTGTTACAGGTCTTATAAATAATATTATGCTTATATTGGGAATAATTTAGACTTTTGAAAATATAACATTAAATGAATCATTTTTTGAGGAAAATTCTTCTTAACAAAAAGGAGAATAAAAAGAAATAGAATATATAAATGTACATAACTTTAAAAAATGACTTCCTTATTAAAAGTCTTCTACAGAAAGTAAAATACACAGATGGCTTCACGAGAGAATTTACCAGTTATTTAAGGAGATGATAATGATGATCTTGCACATACTTTTTTCAGAAAACAAAAACAAAATTAGGGAACAATTCCAGTGCAATTTATGTGATTGTGCATAACCTATATAGCAAAACTAACAAGTATAAAAAATAAAGATGGTATAATTATAATCATAAAAATCTGAAAGAACCCTATGACATATCACAATTAATAAGAGGGTGCAGCAAAAATTAAAAATCAATTATATTTCTTTATACTAACCTTGAAAAGTTAAAAGAAAATAAAATATATCAAAACATATTATTTTAATACATAAAAAATAATTTTTTAAAGCAAATATAATGGAGCATTTAATTTGAGCATGTGTAGAAAAATGTTAACCATTATACACTATTGGTAATACCCTAATGCAAATATTTATAGTCTTTTTAGAGGGCAATTTGTCAGTTTCTAGTATAATTCCCATAGACTTTGACCTAGAAATTCTACTTCTCAGTATTTACTTTTGAGCAATGCCCTCAAAGCACATAAAGAAACAGGTAAAAGGATGTTCGTTGTGGCATTTTTTTTTTTTGTAACTCAGAAAAACAATTGGGGTAAAAATTATAATAAATTTTAATAATTAAATATTTATGTGAATTAAGTACATCCACGTTATGGAAAGCTTCAGACATCTAAAAGAATAAAGTGAATTTACAAATACTGAAATAGAAAGATATGTTTACTTCTATGGGAGTAAGCAGATATGAAACTACATTAAAGATGCTTTGATAAAATACGATGAATGATTAGATTTCTTATGGTCAAGAAAAAAGACCTGTAAAACTTTGGTGGTCTTACAAATAGCATGCTGTAGAAAGTAGAATGTCAACACTAGGCTGGATGATCTATACGAAAGCCCATTTTCTCTTGTGGCAGTCTGAGGTGATTCACGGTTCAGTGACTTGCCCAATGCCACTTGTGCCTCTTGTTAGATGTTCGATATTAGGCTGATGTTAGAAACAAGAGCTAAAACCCTTTTAATGTATAGTGTTTTGATGCCATGCTATTGGGGGACATTTCAAAGTTTTTTCTGAATTGTTGACAACAGGTTTTTAAATTTACCATCAGAAAAAATACCCCGATTCAGAATTTGCAAAACAAAACAAAATGTGGTTAAAACAATTGTATTATTTGAAAGGGCAAAAGAAATTCTGGTCCTATAAATTCTAAAGATCAATAGATTCTTTATATTCCATAGTCGTTTGCATTTTCCTTTACAGTAAAACCACCTTGAAAATCTAAACCCTAAACACAACCTGTACTTGACAGCAAAGGAACCTTTTGAAAAAAAATAAACTGCTGAATAAAAAAAAAGAATTATTAAGGGAAAAACTTAAGTTGTAAAACAGTATTGAGTACTATCCTGTTTATTCAAAATCAACCATTTATTTATATATTAAACATATATGTGAATAAGTATTTCCTGTAAACAAATAGTACAAAGTCAGGAAGATACACTTAAATGATAACAATTACAGTGATTATTTTTATAGAGATGAATGAGGTTCGGAATATGTGAAGTAAAAATTTACTCTTTTAGTCTGTCTAGGTATATATTTCAAATTATAAAACAAATTTTTGTGCATTATTTATATAATTAAAATATGAATTACAAATATGCTATAACATTTACTTGTAGGAAGTTTTGCGATTTTATCGCTCCTCTATAAGTTTTATTTTTCAAGAATGCAAATTTATACTTCAGCACTTTTCAACAAATTATCTCTAGTGTCAAATGATGAAATTCCAGTCTGAAACTAATTAATTATAAGAAAAGAGTCTAATAGGAGGAAGTAGTAATAAAAGTAGTAATATAGAGAAGTATGAATCACACTAGGCTATACCTTTCAGCTGAATTTAGCATTTGAGAACATAAAATATCAAGATTTATAGATTACTCTTGGAAATATCCCCACCTAATATTTTGAAGCAAAAATGGCTGTATATTCCATTTGATATTTATTGTGGAATTGGAGACCTTCACAGGAACGTTCCATCCTCCACCTCTTCATTCCCCATGTCCCTCCTTCTGGCTACAGGAAGAGAGTATTTTGACTTCTGTTCTAAGCATGTATCTTTCTTAGTGGGACTCCCCTTCTGGACCCTTGGTATTTTGAGCAACTAGTTTGTGTGCCAGCCATTCTGTATTTTTGGATGATGAAAATTAATTTTCCCCATTTTAGCATGTGCAGCCTCCAAGTGAGCCTCTCCCTTCTCGACCTGTGCAAATTATGCCATCAACAATGGGAGAGGAGATAAGGAGGAATATTTGAGACACTCAGCACAAAACACCAATGGGCCTAATGAAGCTTTCAGCAACACAGGTGCACTAGAAATAAGGTAATAGCAAATTTAATTTAGAACTGTTCACTTCTTGGTACTGCCTGGACAAGTCCAGTATCTATATGCATTTTTCTGAGAAACTCTGAATGGAGAGATCTTTATGTGGGGTTTATGATGATCTATACAGTTCTAAATGGATTATTCTTGTTTAACTTGAGTAATGAGACTCTTTTTAAGGAAAAGAATAATAATTATAAAAGATCTCCATGTAGCTTGAAATGTGTTTATTTAATATTACCTATATTTTTTCAAACATGAGACAAGAAACAAGAAAGTCTAGCTACAGAGATGAGACTATTTGGTGCACATTGGAAAAATTCAGAGTTTTTGAGTTGGGAAATAAATAGAAAAGTGCACTTTGTGCTTGCATATAGGTCAGATGTGGGGATTTGAATCTAGAGACAGGTTAACAAGTTAGAAAGTTATTACATGTTCCTAGGTCTAAATTGTTAAATGTCTGAATGAGGGTATAATGGCTCTGGGAGCAGGGGATGTGTAAATGCAGGTAGAAAAACAGGAGTCTTTCAACAAAAAAGGAGAAATCTCAAGAGGAAAACATTCTAAAACTCTTGTTATGTTTAGATATTTGTTTTAAGAAGATGAGACTGGCATCTAGTAGTATAAATTGGTGTCAATTGCTAAGACTGTGAGAGACTGAGAAAGAAAGATTGTGGTTGGAGAATGGAGTCCCCAGTATGGTTTAAACAAAAATGAAGTCATTCAAGAGGGGATACACAAGACAAGCAGACCATTTGTCATGACAATTTATGAGACAGCTTCCAGGATAAGCCACACAAAGTGAGTTCATCTTGACATTCAAAAAGTGTGGGCACCACAGGAATCATCCTTATATTCCATGTGTTCTAGGTTAATTCCCCCCAACCAAGTACTCAACTCTTACATATGCTATAAATAGTAGTTTATCTCCTTACCTGAGAAGGTAAATGATGGAGAGGTAAAGAAAGAAACCTTTTTAATAAATCAGATAATTACATGATGTGGAGGAATTCTAGAGAGAATGGAGGAAATTCTACAGTCAAGAAGAAGTTTTGGAAAAGCCAAATAAAACAAAATCAGGATCATATACAGAAGAAAAAATGCAGAAGATATAAGAAGCACTTCAAAGATGTCCCTTTTTTATTTCATGTGAAATACAGATACTTACGGGTAAAAATCAGCTGAATTTGTTGGGATAAGTGATGATGCATGTCAAAGAGCAGGACTTGTTTTGCTGTAGGTATTTAGATCATTAAATTTTGCCAGGGATGATATGTTAGTGATTTGAACAAGTCTTCTGAAGATAACTTTGGAAAAGAGAAACAAAATTGCCCAGTCAAACCCTAAGGAAAAAATAGTAAGGACAAGTATAGCAAATGGTGTGCCCAAGAGAATAGTATACTCACAGAGTCTCCGGGATTTTCCTATAAGGATAATATGGTCTTTCATATGCTGCTACAATAGGTGGCTGATTGTAGGTAGCAAAGAATTAAGTTAAAAACTTGATACAGTGACTAAAAACATATATCTGTGTGTGATTTGTGATTGAAATACAGAAGTACAAAAGCAAACCTGCCTGCATGTAGCTTAAAATCTTTTTGGTATTAAATGATTCTTTAATGAATCAATGCGGGAATTGATATATTGGAAAACTGTGTGCATATATTATATAAAAATACATGATACACATAAATATATATGAAGTTCATGGTCCAACATCTTAAGTATAGTTCTGGATCTCACATTTGAAGGACACATTGCAAAAACTAGTTAGTGGTCATTCAAAGGAGCCCAAACAGAAAAATACCTTGACTGGCAATCGTTTAATGAAAGAAGTAGAATGGTAAACCCAGAGAAAAAAAATTCCTCCACATTGCGTGAGAACTCTTCCAAATATTTAGAGAACTGTTGAATTGAGGAAGAACTGGCCGTCTTTATCCTACTGGAAAGCAAAACTTGAACCAATGGGCTAAATTTCCACAGTGATGGATTTTAACTAAGTATAAGGCAGAATTTTCCTTGTAACAATAAAACATTTTCCACTTCAGAACAACCTTTCTGTGAGACAGGGATGTTTTTGTCAGCAGGAATGACCAAGCTGAGGCTCGGTGACAACTGCCAGAATTGCTGCCAGGGATTTAGTTGATTGGACTAAGTTGGTCTTGAGTTTTCATCCAACTGCAGAATTTAATTATTCTATGAAAATAAATTAAGATGACCATATAAGACCACAGCAGTTCTTCATATGTGGTTTACAATTTGCCTATGAAAGTAGACTGAGAGGAGAAATTATTTTTAAAAAAAGAAAAAAAAAAAGATCAACTAGAGAAAGGCGAGAATAATAGGGTATACTTCCAAATTGGAGACTTTGAATGTTACAATACTTGTTTTAAAACATGAGGTGCTAGATAGATATGCAGATAGATATAGGGATAGATATGGATAGATATAAACCTATCTCATATACTCTAAAACATTCAGATATTCTAAGGCATCTTCCAGTGAGCAGTTCTTGATGTGGCAAAAGAGGAGTTAATTTTTTTGTCCTGAAAGCTCACAGGAATGTTTATCAACTCAGAGCAGGCCTCCTTTCTTCCTTTTGGTGAGTTAAGTCCAGCTCTGCTTTGTTTGACACTGCCCATTTGAGGAAAGCTTATCCCTGACCTTCTGCCAGAGAAACTGATGACAAGGACAGTTTGCACTTACCTTGACATTTGCCAGGGTAAATGGCTTGTTCCACAAGTAGTCAGTAAATAAGGAGAGCCAGTCAAGAGCTAATGAATCTGTACCTGAGAGAAACTGAACAACAATTGTGCTTTTAAAGAAGGAGAGTCCTGGGAAGGTGCAGGCTCATCTGATGCTTAAAAGTTCAACGGAAATTAACTCTTTTACATAATGCCTTTTGAAATAAATAAATAAAAACAACCCCTGATCTTAGAATCTGCCATAAGGGTCTTTTTAAACTTGGCTTTCTGGTCTTTCTTGCCATGAATGAACTCTCAGTGCCATTCCGTAGAGCTTGGGGAAGATTAGAGAGATGTTACACAGTGACCAAGATGACAAGACTCATTTTCTTCAGCCACCACTTATGCCACTCAGCCCAAACTCTTCTCCACTGAGTTCAAGGGAATAAATTGTGAATCTTATTATTTTTTTTAAAGAGTGGCTTAATTTATCTACTGTATATGCTATTAAAATTCACAAAAAATCATACAGGATGGAACTTCCCTGTTACAGACCATCAGACAAACTAATATTCTCCAAGGGATTCCTGTGGCCAGATGTAAATCCCACTGGTCAAACTAAAAATTATAGCCCTGTGCTATTTTGCCTCCAAAGCTCCACTCAGTATCCTACGAATTCTGTCCTTATTTCTCCAATATTGGTTATTCTATTTTCATTGTGTCTGAATATTATGGTCTCTTCTAAGTTTGTCTTTCTTACAAAATCATTAGGACTATTCTCTTTTGCTTATATATACTTTGGATCTTCACTAGATTTAAAAAAAAATATTCAGATTATGAGACATTTTTTATCCACCACAATACATTACTCAATTCTGGGATATTCAATAAGAGTTTAGCATGGAATTGTATTTTAGCTTGTACTTTACAAAGGTTGATCAACTATATTTTCCTAAATTTCCATCAATTTGTTTTACTCATCATCATGTAAAGTCAGTGTTGGTGTTCTCACCCAGATGACTTTATTAACTATAGCAAAAGTGTTTCTACATTTCCATTATCCTCTGTTCTTTTTAAGTTTTAATTATTACATTATAACATTAGTACATTATTACATTATAACATACATAGAAAATGAATAAATTTTAAGTGTACAATGCAAGACAGTTTTATTAAGTGACATATCCATGCAACTGCCACCCAGATGAAGAAATAGCATATTATCAATATACCAGAAGCTTCCCTAATGCCTTGTCAGGGTCACCTTCTTTCCAAGGTAACTCTGAAGTATTTAGATATTTTTGCTTAGTTTTATGTTTGTGCAATTTATCTATGTACTTGATGTAGTTTTAGTTTGTTCATTTTCGATACTATCTAAAATTTTATTGTATAAATATACTACTATTTATTTATCCAACCTCATGTTGACAAACATTCGTGTTATATCAATTTTTTATTGTAGTTATTTATTATTGAGAATAATGCTGCTGTGTACAGTTTTATAAATGTACATATTTAATTGGGAGTGAAATTGCGGGGTTATAGGTAATGTATATGTCAGACTTAATAGGTATTATCAAATAATATTTTAACTGTCTAAGAATTTCTCTTATACCATATTCTCTCAATACTTGGTATTGCAATATTTTCTTTTTTTCCTTTTCTTGTTTTTGTTTTGTTTTGTTTTGTTTTGTTTTCTTATTTTAACCTCTTAGAGGGTAGGGAACTTAATTAATTTGAGATTTTAATTACCATTCCCTTAATACTAATAATGTCAAGAATCTTTTCAGATGTTTATTGGCCTTTTGGACATCCTCTTTCATAAAATGACTTTTCAAACCTTTTGATCATTTCCCCCCTCCACTGGGTTATTTGTCTTTTCATTATATGTTCTGATACAATTCATTTTTTAAATAAATGCATTGCAAATATATTCCCCTACAATGTGGCTTGATTTGATGTCATAAACCCAAATTGGTATCTTTTGATAACAAAAAGTTTTGAACTTTAGTAAGACTCAATTTACTAATCTTTTTTATGCTTACTACTTTTTATATCCTATGTAAGAAATTTTGCCTTCCCTAAGGTCATGAAGAAATTGTCTTCTGTTGTCTTTTAGAAGCTCTATTGTGCTACCTTTATATTTTGTCTGAGAATCCCACTGGAGTTGATTTTTCTCTATATGTAAGAAGATCAAAATTTTTTTTATATAAATACTTAATTGGCCCTGCAATTAACATTTATATAAAAGAAAATGGACATGTTTGTGTCTCTGTAGATTCTCTATTCTGTCCCATTGATAAATCTGTTTATGCTGAGGCAATATTAAACAACATTATTACTGTAATTTTGATAAGTAGCTGTACAAACTTATCCAACTTTGTTTTTCTTCAAGATTTCTTTAATATTTTTGGTCTTGACATTTCCATCTGAATTTTAGCATTAGCTTATCATGTTTTATACATATACACATACATATACACACAACATGCTAGGATTTTGACTACGATTGTGTTTATTAAATGTTAATTTGGGAATAATTGACATCTTTACAATATCTAATCTTATATTAAATAAAAGTGACTTGCTTGGTTCACAACCATTTGGGCATTTTCTAATCATTGCTTATTGATTGCTATCATAATTTTACTATTTCAGGGAACATAAGTGGTTAACTTATATTCTTTAAATCTATATCTTTACAGATTCTTTGGTCATCTTATACAATTGGTTGCTAAGTGTTTTGTAAAGTCTAATATGATTGTGTATCATATGATTCTTCTTTTAGTTTTGTCAGGTTTTATCTTACATATTTTAAGATAATGCAATTAAGTACATACAAATTTATAATTCTTATATCCTAGTCAGTTGACCTTTTTGTCATTATTAAGCATTGTTCAATATCTTCAGTAATTCTTTTTAACTTAAAGCCTTTTTAATCTGATTTTAGAATAACTAAATCAGCTTTCTTTTGGTTTACTGCTTAAATTCTATTCTTTTACAATCAATCTTTCCATATCTTGATATTTAAAGCTAAAATGCTGTTGGATTTCTTTTATTTAGCCAGATGATATTTTTCTTATTTGGAGGTGACTTCATTTATATTTAATACAATTGCTTTGGAGCTTAAATCTACCATTTTACTATAAACTATTTGCATCATCTATGCTATTTTTCCTCAATCTGGTGCTTTCTTTTTGTTAATCTGGCAATTATTTTAGTATTTTATTATTTCCTTCTATTATATTTTAGTAATATATTGCTTTTAGTTTACCCTAGGTATAACAATATGCATCTTTGACTTATTATAGTTTTTTGCAAGTATTTTTTTAAATTTTCTGACAATGCAAAGGATAATTTAACTCCATTCACTCCCCTCCCCAAATACATGCTACTGTTGCCTTTAATTCTCTGTACATTTTAAACTGCCAAATGCTAATTTTTAATGTTTTATTCATTCAGTGCTCATGTATGTTTGCATACATATTTACCATTGAGTATTTCTTTATTCATTCTTGAACCTCCAAGCTTCTCTGTGGTTCATTTTCCTTCCGCTTATACAGCATATTTTGATAATTCTTTTGTTACAGGTATATTGATGATGCTTTCTCTAATTTTTTATTTTAAAAAGTCCTTTATCATTGATGTTTTTGAACTATATACCAGATTTAGAATTATAGTTTGAAAGTTATTTTCTCTCAGCACTTCAGATTGCATTCTATTGATCTCTGGCTTCATTGTTTCTCTTGAGAAGTTAGCGGTAATTTTTGCATTACTCCTTAGAAGATAATTATTTGTAAACCATAATGTTTATTTCTATCTTTTTAATATTCTTATCTTTGTCCTTGGTTATAATTAGTTTTTCTACATTGTGACTAAGTGTGTTTTTCTTTAAATCTGGCTTACATATGATTCTCACTGTTATTTACTTCTTTGGCTTGATATCTTTTTTTAATTTTAGATCATTTTTTTTTTGCTATTTTTTTCATGAAAAGTTACTTCTGAACCTTATATGACTCTAATTACATGTATATTAGTCTTTTATATGATATCCTATGTGTCTGTTATATTTTCTAACCTGCCTCTATTTGGATAATTTTCTTTCTGTTGCTGTATCTAATGTGTGATAAATCTATTTACTGTGTTCCTCATTTCATTATTTCATTTTTAGATACTATAATTTTCATTTTATTATTTTTATAGATTCAGCTTGTCATCTATTTTTATAAATGCATTAGGCCTGGTTTCCATGGTAGCATTTAAATCCAAATTTCACCATGCAGACTTATGTGACTACTGAAAACTTCAAGCCACCATTTTTTTCTTGGCCTTTCTTTGCCTTGGGTTACTTACTTACTGTAGATGCCTCAAGGAGAATATAAAAGACAATGTCAGCTCACTTGAATGTATTTTTCTTTCCTTCAAAAATTATGGTTCCTCAAGTTCTGCATGCTTTTGTTCCTTTCCACTGTCTTCAAATAACTATGTTTTATAATTTGTCTGGCTTTCATAGTTCTCTGTAGAAGGATTGGTCTGATAGAGTATACTCTTCATATCCAGATGAAGAGTAGTAGTGTTAGCATATTTGAATGCTGTTCCAGGAGAGAGTAGTAATGGAAACTGGGCATTTTTCTTAATTGAAAGGATAAAGAAGAGGGGTGAAAAACAATGTTTAAAGTTTGTGTAACACCAACAACAATGGATAGATTGAGCAGATAGAATTTCTATGACCTAAAATTTTTGTATGTATTCAGGTAATTCTATAAATTTGTTTGAGAAATTATTTAGCTTATTTTATTCATTAGTATAGAGAGGAAACTGCATCCCAGAGAAACTTGGCATCCTATTCCAGTACCAGCTGATGAGAATCAGTTGAGAGTACCTCCTGGGTTACCAAACTTTCAGTAAGTTGACTGTTATGGACTGAATGGTATTTCCACAAAGTTCATTTATTGAGGCCCTAACCCCCAATATGACTGTATTTAGAGATAGGGCCTCTGAGATGATCATTAAGCTTAAATGAAGTCATAAGGGTGAGGCCCTAATCTGATGGAGCTAGTGTCCTTATGTGAAGAGAAGGAGAGAGCTGTCTCTTTGGGCACACACAACAAAAAGGCCATGTGAAGACACAGTGTGAAAACAGCCTGTCTACAAGCCGAGAAGTAAGGCCTCATTAGACATCAACCCTCCTGGCAACCTGATCTTCCAGCCTCAGAACTGTGAGAAAACAAATTTTTGTTGTTTAAGCCACCTAGCCTGTGGAATTTTGTTCCTGAGCAGATTAATAGAGTGGCCTTTCCACTAAGTCAGCTTCAACTTGTCCTTCAGAGCTCTATTGATCCACAGAGATATCTTAAGCAAGTTAGACAGTGTCCACTCCCACTTTAGTAAAGAAAGCTCTATATTTACCTTTTCTTGATATTGAGATTCTGTATAAGATTTTGTTTAAAAAGGGGCTTTGCTAAAAATAATTTGAAAAGTCAGTAAATCCATAAAATGTCAAGATTAGGATTAATTCTATAAATAGGATATATAAAATGAAATCAAGATTTCCTTCTAGTTATTGTTAGAAAGAGAACTGAGATAGTTCTGTTGGATATCAGAGGACAGTGTGAAATGAGGCAATTGATTTCTCTTAAGTTTCAGTTTATTCACTTGTGTGGAAGGTGGGAATTTTTGTCCTTGCACAAAGTTACCCTTGCAAGAAATACAAATTTATTTTTCACATATAATTCATCTTAATTTTTATTTTATCAAGATGGCAGGAATATAACTTTATCCATTTTGGGATGTCTTTCTTTTCCATGGCCATTTCTGGGTTCTAGGAGACTTTTTCAGTGTCATGGCCTCACTGTAAGAAGGAAAGGATTAGGGAATATCTAACTGCTGATGATATGTATTCATGATGGCAAATACCAAAACATCCTCTTTTCCACATGGTCATCTGTTGACATGCTACATGCTACACAAGTCGCAACTAAAGTACCCTTTGGTTCTTTTTGTAAGCCTCCTTAGCTTCGGTGGCTTTCTCTGCTACTTTCATGTTGTAATGATCATGATGTGACAGACTCTTGCAAGGGTGACCTAGACTCTCCCATTCTGTATCCAGCATGAAGACATTTATTTCCTTTTGGTGATTTTTTTTTATTTCTTTATCCTACTCTTTATAATGGGAAATAAGTCACCAGTGCTTTCAGATGCTGCAAATTTAGGGGTTTTACTAATTCTCCAGGGCTTGACCCAGGGAACTGGGCATAGGACTCCATCTTGGGGGTAGAATTTACCAACATCTATGCATACATCATTTCCTCAATCTGTAGGAGATGGAGTGCCTTAGGGTATGAAAAGTTTTGTTCTCTTATCATTAAGTTTTTTTCAAAATTGATAGTCTATGCTGAAGTCATTTATATTGCCTCAGGTTTCTTGGCTTTTGACACTCAAAGCCAGAAAAATCTGCCTATCTTTCTTTTTTGCTATCACATCTTTTTCTTGAGGAAGAAGCATAGAATGATCTAGCTGCCATTTAAGTAATGCAGAAAATAGAGAAAGTTAAAAGATAGGTAAGTAGATAGGTAGGAAGGTAGGTAGGTATATAGATAGGTAGGCAGACAGACAAACAGGTAGATTTCCCACTCAATGTATTGTTTCATGAAGATATTTATATTTATTTCTGATTGTACTATTCTAGTACATAATAAAAACAATAGTTTCATAGTTCCTTTTGCAGAGTACTTACTCAACTGGTTACCATGCTGAACACTTTTCATATGTCAATTATTTTTAACCTTCTTAATAATCATATAAGGTAGTCTTATCTTTAATTCACAAATTAGAAAACTGAGGCTTGTGAATGGTTAACTCAACTATGATTATAGAATTAATAAATGGCAGAGCTAGTGTTCTAGTCTAGGTTTATCTCACCTTAACATGTGTGCTCTTAAACACTTTGAGCTACTTCTCTTTAGAGTAATGAAATCTTGTCACTTCGTAACCTGTGTCAAAAAATATATATTTGTGTGTAGCAGATGGAAAGCTATGAAATAAAGCATCAAGATATTAACATTTGGTATGAACTAAATCATAACTTAGCCTGTAACAAATAATTGGCTTATGCACATACTCATTTAATCTCTACAATAAAGTTAAACAGTTATCTCATCATTATATTAATTTTATAGATAAGAAACTGAGGTACAGAAAGGATTGGAACTCAGAAAGTTAGGCTCTACAGTCCATATTCTTAACCACTATTTTTTGCTGCCTTTTCCATAACAGAGACAGGAGGATGGTGGGTACCCATAGGAAAAGCCTGCCAAGTGGTAGACAAATGTAAAACTTCAACTCCTCATGGCATCCTCATATTTATGGCGTATGCTGCTTGAAGACTTACCAAGCAAAATTGTATTCCATGGGGAAGATAATACTTTATCTCCCTCCAAGTTAGTTGGTTCTCAGCAGTATGCTTTCTGGTTTGAGATTTGAGGATCCCCAGATAGACCAACTCCACAACTCAGCGAAGGTCAGTCTAAATATCAGCTGTATGAACAGCACCTTAATCATAAACAGAAGGCTGATTTATAGTTCAGCTCATTCTTTCTTTTCATGACAGGGCATAGCATGAATAACAAAGAAAGCAGAGTTAAGGATCTCCCTGATTCCCTGAGCCTCTACTTATTCAAAAGTTGTTTCTCTGGTCCTTTGCTTCTATATCCTTCTGCAGCCTGAACATTTCTTTCTAACTTTTACACGTTTAGTCTTGTTTCTTTATTTTTCCATTTTATATGTTGTAGTTGTTAGTATCTGAGTGTGTGTTTGGTGCATATGTATGAAAATATATTTATAAAAACATGACACCTTTGTTACAATTTACAAAATAAAGAAATAGTGAATAGAAACATATTTTTATTTTCAATGCATTGGTTTCAAGTTAATAAAAGCATGTCAGTCATGATAAGTAGATCATTACTAGTACTCCGTTCCCGCAAACTTCTTTCTTCACCCATGGGCAGCACCTGCATGCTGCAGTGCTTCTCAGAAGCCTACTGGAAATGGGAAAACATCATGGAGTCCTCTTTCTGTGACTGGACTCAGTCATAAACTATTCTCACAATCTTTTTGATTGGTTAATATAGCAATGAAGAAATAATCTTAATTCTGCTGGTATATCTCAGCTGGGCTGACTTATTACACTTAATGAACTTAAAACAGAACTTTGCAAACTTTATAATGAAATTACTTGAATCTAGTCAAGATGGCAGTATAGGTAAATACTGTGTTGGCCTTCTTTCATGACCTCATCAAAATTACAACTAACCTGCAGAACAACCACCAATGAGAAATCTAGCTAAAATCTAGCTGAATAGAAGTCTCATACCTAAAGCTATACAGAAGAAGCCACATTGAGACTGGTAGGAAGGGCTAGCCCCACATTCACATGTGGGGGTTAAGAATTGGGAGGGATATGTTGGCTATGGACGTACCCTTGGAGGAGCAAGAGGTCCCAGCTCCACACCAGGTTCTCCAGCCCAGGGTTTCAGTGCCAGGAAGAGAAGTCCCTACAATTTCTGACTATGAAAACCAGCAGAGATTGTGGCTGAGTAAGATGAAAGGCTGCAGGAATCCCAGGCATTCCTCTTAAATGGCCTGCACATGGACTTAGTCGCTGACAGACTCACTTGCTCTGAGCTCCAGTGTTGGGGCAGCAACTTAAAAGGGACGTATGGGGAGGAACTGAATTATATGACTTCAGGGCAAGGATTGGAAAGGCAGCTTTCTCCCAAACAGAAGTGCTAGCAGAGAGGGCATTGTTTCTTTGTTGAGCCCTCCCCATTCCCAGCTTGCAGACTCCTGTGGGCACCATATCTGAGTCTCCATCAATTTGGCTATACCATTCCACTTACCCTGACAATTCCTTGAGACCCCGCCCCACCCAACTTGCACTCCTATCCAAGCTACTTTCAGTGTCTTTTCCATACAAATGGCCTGTCTTGTCTCATGCTGCAAACTTTTCTAAAATTTCTCAAATGTTCATAAACCCTAGACAAGTAGCTTCTGATCTGGCATGCCCCATACTGCTTGCTAAGCAACCCCAAGCCCAGCACTAGCAACAGCCAGCCTTTGTTTGCAGCTTAGCTTCTACCAGGCACTTGCAAGCTCAGAATAGGTGGCAGAAACCTGTGGATTGTTTTATAGCTCAAGCCAGGTGGCCCCAGGTGGTACACAGGCAACTGAACTTGAGAGGCCTGTGGCAGGGCCTCTCCCAGGAGGTCCTAAGCTGGCATGACCATTGGTCAGTTTGGAGCAAGCTGGAGTACCACTCAGCTGCCTACACAAACGACACACCCAAAGGGCAGACTCAGCAGGAACCAGAGCCCTGCTAAAGTGAATCCTACTCTGTAGGGTCAGACCCTGCACATCAGCTCCTTAACTGTAGTCATGGCCAGTCTTTCATAATCAATCATCCAGAGGGTCAGTCCTTTCCACTGACATGCAGACAGAAGCCAAGGCTAAGCCACAACAGAAGGACACACTTAACCCACACAAAGGACATACTTGGAGCACTGTGCTTAGGTGCCCAGGGAAACTGTACCACTGCTCCTCACAAGGCATCAATTTTATAAGGCCACTAAGACTGGCAAGCATAGCAGTTCTACTTAATACATGGAAACAAACACAGGGAGGCAGCCAAAATGAAGAGACAAAGAATCATGTCCCAGATGAAAGAACAGAAAAAAATAGACTTTAAAACAAAGGCTATAACAAGGAAAAGAAGGACCCAATAATCTCACTTCTGTTTGTTTATCCAAGGAAAAGCAAAACACCACTTCTAAGGAACATGTGCATCCTTATGTTCATTGCAGCATTATTTACAGTAACCAAGATATGGAAGTAACCTGGGTGTCCATCAGGGGATAAATGGATAAAGAAGAAGTGGTACATATATATAATGAACTATTACTCAGCCATAAAAAGAATAAAATATTGCCATCTATCACAACATGGATGGACCTAGAGAGTATTGTGCTAAGTGGAGTAAATCAGACAGAGAAAGGAAAATGTCATATGATTTCATATGATTTCACTTATCCGTGGAATCTAGAGGGCAAGATAAACAAACAATAGAAACTAACTCACAGATCCAGAGAGCATTTTAATGATTGCTGAATTGCGGTAAGAGTTGATGGATGAGGTGGGGAGGGGATTAAAAAGTACAAATTGGTAGTTACAAAGTAGTCATGGGATGTAGAGTATAAAATAGAAAATATAGTCAGTAGTATTATAATAAATATGTATGGAGTCAGATGGGTACTGGGTTTATTTGGGTGATCACTTAGTAAGTTATATAAATGTCTAATCACTGTATTATACACCTGAAACTAATATAATATTGTATGTCAACTATACTTTAAAATAATAAAGATATAAAAATTTAAAAAAAGAAATTGACTCACTTGCTTCCTGCTTCCTTTTGTTACTAAGTGAGCACTAATGCTACTGAGTTACCAATAGGTGTCCCAGCATAGGAAATGATCCTATCCTTGGTTATGCTAATTTTATACTTCAGTCAGGCAGCAGGTGTCACTTTAGGGAATCAAATTCTTTCTGCCATCAGCTGTTAGGTGGAGTCCAGTTCATCATGGGTTTCTGATAATTACAAATTCAGACAAGTCTTTGTTATCTGAGTAGAGATTACTCGTAGTGTTGTCCCTGGGGCTGAAAGCCATTTTTAGATTGGTATCATCTGCTCCTGAACTCTAATACTGAGGGACTGCAAAGGAATTCAAATATTGTCTTAAAGTAATCTGACCTTGACCCCAGATCATCACACCCATAATATTCACTGTTTCAAAGTAAAAATAGAAGGCTTGTTTGCTTGCTGATATCTTTGTCAATATAGCTCTGCCATGCATCAGCTATAGTAGTTATGTGGAGACAGTATTTCCCCAAAAGATGAGACCTCTTTGTACCCTAGGTCCTGACACTGGATGGATGGCTTAAGCAAGACACTTAATCTTGTTTTGATCTTAGTTTCTTTATACTTACAGTGACAGAGTTGTACTTCAATGACCTCTAAGGACCTTTTCATCTCTGAAAGTTCCCTTATCAGACTCTGGAAACCTCAGTAATGTTCCTCTTTCTATTTTCTATAATATGCCTTTAGAACTTTGCCTGGCTAGCTTATCATATGTTAGCTCATCAGCGTTTTTGAGGAATTGGTGTATGGTTTGAATGCCTAGCATATGTTAAGAGCACTGTCGGGTGTTCTGTAGTTCCCCAACTAAATTGATGCTGAAATGAATTGGAGAAATTACCTAGTAAGCTTCCGTCTTTCTTCTTTCCATACAGTGAGTCTTGAATGATGATTATATTCAGATAACACTAAAATTTTTCATCTAGTTAAAGAAATATATACTCTTCATTCTAGAAATTGATATTTTTTTCCACTTGAACTCATTTGCCTTTTCCCAGCAGATACTATATTTAGTCAGTTTGCGGAAACTAATTTTTTGTGTCACTGCACATTTGTTCAAGGTATTTATTTATTTTTAAACTATAATATGCTAATATTTGCCAACAAAGAATCCTGTTTGAGGTTCACTGATGCAACTGGAGATCCTTGCAAGGGAATTCTGGTTCTGTTAGCCAGCTCCCTGGTGATGGCTCAGGATTCTAAATTGCGCAGATTATCTCTCTGCTCTGAAACCTTAATACAAATAACTTTTCAATAATTAGTAAGGTTTTATCACATGCATAAAGACATTGTAAAATTATGAAAAACAATAATGTTGTTTTAATTGCCTTTAAGTTCCCTATGGGAGTTATATTTTCATAAGGATACCCTTTACAATATTCACAGTTGGGAGGACACATCTGAGTCCAAAGAGGAATACCTTCTAATTCGCTTAACTCTTTCAAACCTTTGCTTAACTTTTCTCTATATAAAGTCCTATTTAAGGATTACATTCATTTTTTGAAAGACAGTGAAAAGGGTCAAGTGAATACATTGGGGAATAGCTAAGAACGGTTAAGTTAAGGAAAGGTAAGGAACAGCAAGTGTCATCTTTTAGCAGCAAAACCGGTATTAGGCATATGGCATGCTTGTTCCCAGAATATGGGTGCAATTGGTACTTTAGTGAAAGTGTCGTGAAACATGCAATTAAAGTTTTCTCCTCAAATCATGTTTTTTAATTACAACAGAGGTTTGTTAGAATTACTGGACCCTTTGTCCATTTTGGATACAGTGCAATGGGAATGCACGGTTGAATTGCCAAACAGGCATTGTGCATCCCTTTAGGTCTGATATGGAAGGACTCAGAAACTTCCATTTGGAATTTACATACAACCCACTACCACTCCCAGAAAAAAAAAGCACACAGGAGAGACAAATTAAAAATTTTAGCCTTGGAAGCTTATTGTGCTCCTACTATGCTGGAGTCACCATCATTTCTCCTTCCTTATATACTCTGATTCTCACTTTTCTTTAATGTTGGGCCATGGGAAGTCAGCAGGAGTAAGAAATGAACAAAGAAAACTCTCCTCACTCTTGTTAATATTTTTCTGAATTTCAAATACATAAGGATTTTTCTGGGCATTGTTTTTGCTTTTAGATTAACAAGGTACTGACCTTGACTGAGAAATGTTCTCCTTGTTCTATACAAAATTATAGTGCAAAGCTCCTCATTTATCCAGATCCAACTTGCTACAGATTTTACTTGGCTATGAAAATATGATCAGTGGTTTGGAGCCTCTACTGCCCAATAGGTGGGATACTGGGTGGAAGGGAGTATTAAACCCTCCTGAAGGAGATTTTGCCAGAGAAGAGGAAGCAGATAAGTTTTAAGTCTTACATATACTCCCATAAAAACTGGATGATACTATTTATAGTACTGTGACTACTATGTCATAACTACATTATTGTAGGATTTAGAAACTTTAATATTATAAGTTGCATAGAATTTCCAAAAAAAAAAAGAATAAAAATGCATTCCAAGTTTCAAACATCTGAGTTATAGATAACTTTTGAACAACATCTTTCCATAATATATTTGGGGAAAAAATAAGGGATAAAAACAAAATAATAATTATATTTCAAATATTGACTTGACACACATTTATAGTTTTTTAAAACAGCACTGAATCTTTGAATAAAGTTTTAAATACACACATTTATGACATTTTATTGAGCTTTCAGCAGGGTGTTATATGGGAGGTAGTTAGTCACCTAATAAATAAGGGAAGATTAATTTAGACAAAGCAAAATTTTATATGTGTAAGAGTGCCAGATTAGGAACCAGGAAACTTCAATTCTAATTCTGGCTTCATTAATTTTTGGTTTTGTGATCTTGAGCAAGGGACTTGATCATGATGGGTTCTTGATAACTTGCCTAGTTATACAAGACTGAGCCCACGACCTTTAAGGTAGACAATAACATGAAGAAATAGTACACTAGAAATGTAACTGCATAGATAAATATGAAAGACAGTATAAGTGTATTTTTGTATGTAACTTTTTTCTTCTCTAATGTGATTTAAAACTGCATAAAGGAATATTAGCAAACTGTGTTATAGTTTATAAAGATATAATTTGTATGATAATAACAGAGTATGGAAGAAAAGAGAAAATGGAGCTATATAGAAGAAAAGTTTTATATACTATTGATATTAAGTTAACATTAATATGAATTAGTTTAAGTTAGGCTGTTAATAATAATCCTTAAGGCAACCACCAAGAAAATAAATTTTAAAATATAGAAAAAGACACAGCAATGGAATTAAAATGGTACACTACAAGATATTTATCTAAAATAAAGAAGGTGGTAATGGAGGAATAAAGTAACAAAAATGACATAAGATAGATGAAAACAATAGCAAAATGACAGACTAAATTCTACCTTATTAGTAATTACATTAAATGTAGGTGGATCAAACATTTCAATCAAAAGGCGAATATGGTGGAGTGGATGTAAAACATTAACTGTAAGCTGTCTTTAAGAGATACACTAGATTCAAGGATATAAGAAGGTTGAAAGTAAAAGAATGGGAAAAGATAGACCATACAACCTGTAAGTAGCCAAAAGAGAACTGAAATGAATATACTAATATAAGACAAAAATAGCTTTTATGAAAAGTATTGTTACTAGAGGCAAAGAGGAACACTTTACAGTGATAAAAAGGTCAATCCAGCAGGAACTCATAACAATTATAAACATACATACATGTAATAACAGAGCCCCCAGATACATGAAACAAAAACAGACAGAATTGAAAGGAGAAATAGACAAGTCAACAATTGTAGTTGGAGACTTCAATATTTCACTTCCAATAATGAATAGAAAAATAAGCTGAACATCGACAAGGATATGGAAGAGTTGAACAACATTATCAACTAAATAGATCTAACATACAGCTATGGAACACTCTACCCAACAACAGCAGAACACACATTCTTCTCAAATGCACATGGCACTTTCTCATAGCAGATCACATGATAATAAATAAGGTAAGCTACAATAAATTTTAAAGGATTGAAATCACACAAAATATGTGCTCAAATAATATTGAAATTAAATTAGAAATCCAGAGTCAAATTTGGGAAATTCACAATTAAGTGGAAATTAAACATTTTTCTAAACAACCAGTGAGTTAAAGAAGAAACTTTAAAAAGTAAATTAGAATATACTTTGAGATTAATGAAAATGAAACACAGCATATGAAAATATATGGTATACAGCCAAAGTAGTGGTTAGAGGAAAATATATAGCAATAAATATGTATATTGAAAAAGAAGATTTCAAAAGAGTAACTTTACCTTATGTGTGAAAAGAAAAATATATTAAACCCAAAACAAGCAGTGGGAAGTAGTAAAGATTATATTTGAAATAAATGAGCTAGAGAATAGAAAAACAATACAGAAAATCAATGAAACCAAAAGCTGATTCTTGGAAAAGATCAATGAAATTGACAAAACTTTAGCTAGAGTGACAAAAAAGCTAAGAAGATTCAAATGACTAAAATTAGTAATTAAAAAAGACATCACTGGTTATCCTGCAGAATTAGAAAGTATTATAAGGGAATGCTATAAAAACTGTATACCAGCACATTAGACAGCCTAGATCAAATAGAAAAATTTCTAAAAGACAGAAACTATCAAAACTGACTCAAAAAGAAGTAGAATTGTGAATACACTTGTAACAAAATACAAGTTGAATTAGTAATTTAATAAAATCTCCCAAAGTAAATTCTTAGCCTGAATGGCTTCATTGGTGAATTATACTAACATCGAAAGAATAACTAATTTCAGTACTTCACAATGCTTTCAAAAAATAGAATCGATTCTATGAATTCATTCCATGAAGCTGGTATTATCTTGATACCAAAGACATCAACATGAAAACTACAGACCAATATTCATATAAATATATATACAGAAATTCTCAACAAAATACTAGCAAACAGAATCCAGTAATATATAAGAAAAGATTATATACCATAGCAAAGTGATATTTTCTATGGAATGTAAAGTTGATCTAATATAAAAATTGGTCAGTCAATATATTATAAAGCCCCAAAATTACTTGATTATCTCAGTAGGCACATAAATAGCATCTAACAGAATCCAACTCCCTTTCATGATAAAAACACTGAACAAGCAAAGAAGATAAAGGAACTTCCTCAGTTTGATAAAGGGCATTTAGTAAAAACCCACAACTATCATCATAGTTAACAGTGAAAGAGTGAATGCTTTTTCCTAAAACCTGGAACAAGATAAATTGTTTTCTTTCACCATGTTTATTCTACACAATTGGAGGTTGTAGTAAGGGCAATTAATCAAGAAAAAAAGGAGCACCGGATTGGAAAAGAAGAAATAAAACTCTTGTTATTCACAGATGATATAACCTTGTATAAAGAAAATTCTAAGGAACACACACACACACACACACACACACAACTATTAGCACCCAATAACAAATTCAGCAAGATTGCAAGATATAAGACAGATATGTAAACTCAATTACATTTTCATTCATTTGCAATTAACAATCTAGCTATAAAATGAAGAAAATAATTCCATTTACAGTAGTATCAAAAAGAATAAAATATTTAGAAATAATTTAAGAAAATAAATATAAGATGTATATATAAAAACTAAAAACATCACTGAAAGAAATTAAAGATCTAATAATGGGAATACATTCTATGTTCATGGATTGCAAGAGTTAATATTATTAAGATGGTAATACTCTCTAAATTAATTGACAGATTTCATGCAATCCCTATCTAAATACCAGCTACTTTTATTTTTTTGCAGAAATGCACAAATTCTATTCTAAGATTTATATGGAAATAAAAGTAATCAGAGTAACCAAAGCAATCTTAAAAATAACAAAGTTGAAAGACTTTTACTTCCCAGTTTCTAAACTTACTACAAACTATAGTAATCAGTACAGTGTGGTAGTTGCATAAAGAGAGACACACATATCAATGGAGCAAAGTTGAGATTTGAGAAAAAACCTTTACCTTATCATCCATTTTTTTTCCAACAAATGCACCAAGATAATTCAATAGACAGAGAATAATCTTTTCAACAAATGGCATTGAGACAATTGAATATATACTTGAAAATAAGTAAGATGGACCTCTTTCTCACACCAAATATGAATATTAACTCAAAATGAACCATAGTCTAAATTTGAGAGCTAAGTCCATAAAATTTAGTAGAAACATAAGAGTCCATTTTGGTGACCTTGGATTAAGTATGGTTAATTACATAAAACACCAAAATTATGAGTGACAAAATGACAGACAACTTAAACTTCATAAATATTAAAACTTTGGGCTTTGAGTCACAGCATTATAAAAGACAAACCATAAAATAGGAGAAAATATATGCAAATCATATATCTGATTAGAGACTTGAATCTAACAGACATAATAAGCTATTACAACTCAAAAAAAGATAAATAAAAATGGGAAAAATATCTGAATAAATACTTCTCTAAAAAGATATATAAATGACCATAAACCCATGAGAAGATAATCAACATCATTAGTCATTAGAGTAATTTAAACCAAAACCACCATGAGATTCTATTTTATACCCATAAGGATAAACAAAATCAAGTAGACAGTCAATAAAATGTTGGTAAAGATATGCAGAAATTAGAACTCTCTTACATTGCTGATGAGATTTCAAAATGGTAGAACTGACTTTGAGAACAGTTTGGAAGTTCCTCAAAATGTTAAAATACAATTATGATATGATCCAGCAATTCCACTCAGGTGTCCATGAGAAATAGAAATATATATCCACACAAAAACTTGTAAATAAGTGATTATAGCAGCATTACTCTTAATAGCCAATATGGAAAAACAACTTTCAATCAACTTCTGAATGGATTGAAAAAATGTGGTATATCCATGCAATGCAATATTATTCTTCAATAGAAAAAAATAAAGTATTGACACATACAACTACAATGATAAACTTTGAAAACGTGATAAATGAAAGAAGCTGGTCATAAAAGACCACATACTATATGATTCCATTTATGTGAAATAGACAGATGAGACAAATCCAAAGACATAAAAGGTAAATTAGTGGTTGCCAGGATCTGGCAAGGAATGGAAATGGGGAGTGACAACTAATGGACACAGGGTTTCTTTCTAAGGTCATGAAAATATTCTAACATTAAATAGTGGTGATAGTTGAACATTTCTGTGAATATTTTTAAAAGCCCTACTGAATTGTATATTTGAAAAGGGTGAATGTTACGACATATAAATTGTTTCTTAATAAAGCTATTATTAAAAAAAATATTTAGCCTATCCCATCCCTGGCTTTGTCATACCTATAAATGCCTGGAGATCTGAGTTCCCTGGGAGTAACATTTGTGAGCACACATAAGCATATAGAATGTTGCCATCAAAATAATAAAAAATTAAGGTTCACCTATATTCTGCTTTTATCCTAAAGTAAAATTTTTCACAACTTGTTTCCCCATTGAGGAAAATAGAAATAATTTTCATTGCTGGTCATCGAATTGGATTGCCTGGGAGAAACCAAATATGAAATCATACAACCTTGGCCTGCTGAGGATGGTTGCATGTGTCTCTTGAAATCCATTGAGGATAAAATCATAAGTTTGTGATAACTCCATCCAAAAGTAACCATATTTTTACCACATTTCTGATATTTCATACCATATCATAATAGTTTCTATTTCCCCATCTCCTATTAGACTAGGAGCTTCATGAAGATAGGAGTCTTGTTACTCACCTTGGATTCTCTGTACTTTTCAATGACAGGTACATAGAAGATGTTCAATGTGATTGTCAAACATTTGAATGACATAACATTTTAGATCTGATAATTCATTAAGAGACCCTGAAATCCATTTGTTCCCAGACGTTAAAAATTCTTCATAACCTAAAAGATATTAGAGAGAATGAGGACTTCTGCTTTCAGCAATGGCAGGGTAACTGGTACTGTACCTTGACATAAAAGTTATAAAACTGAACAAAATAATTGAAGAAAATGTTTTCAGACTTTGGACAATAGGCAGCACAGAGCTTTGATCCCTGAGAATACAGAAACCCTTGAGGTGAACTCTGTAATTGCTCCAGTTTTCTGCCTGAAAGTGCTTTCCAAATCAAGGTACAGGGAGGGAGAGCTCAAGCAGAGTACTCGGCTTTGGAGGCAGAGATCATAATTAGAGGCAGCAGGAAATTTCTGGGTAGGATTACAGAAAGGAGGAAGCTATGCAAAGAAGGATCACCATAAATCTGCATGGTGATCCTTTGAAATCTTTGGCTTAATAATACTGCATTTGCACAGGGTCAAACTGTACAAGAGCTGGTGGAGAATGAATGGCTTTTGAGGAAGTGTTGGTTGAACAGAAATTACAAAGGTTACTCAGTGGTAGGATTTCTGATCAGCCAGAGTGAAGAGACATTGCTGAACACCCCAAGTATTCATTTGAGACCTTAGAAAGGCCACTGGTTAGAAGTAGGGAAATTTAAACCTACTCTAACATAGTTTTGGAATAAGCCTTGGAATGATCAAACTGATCTGCCAGAAAATCAAATGCCTTCTAGAACAAAACTAAACACTCTTTAAAGGGATCAGGCAAAATCTAGATTCTCAACAATATAGCAATCTCAACATCCATTAATTAAAAATATTACTAAATGTATGAAAAATTGAAAATGTGATAAATTTTTAGAAAATAAAATAGTAAAATAAGACAGAAATCACTGAGTAAATGAAATTAGCACCTATGGGCTTTAAAATAGCTGTTACTAATATTATAAAGAATTTAAAGGAAAACATAAATATAATGATAAAAATAATGGAAGATGTAAGAAAAAAACAAATGGTAATTATATAAGTGAAAAATGAATTATATGAAATATAAAATTTACTAGTTTGGTTTAAAAGCAGATTGGATACCACAAAGGAAAACACTGATAAACTTGAATTACTGTAATGGATAGTATCTGCATGCACTAATAACAGAGCATACATAGATGTTTAGAAGAGGTAGACAAAAATCAGCAAGCATGTAGATGATTTGAGAAACTATCAACCCAATTAACCTAATTGACATTTATAGAACATTCCACACAACAATAGCAAAATAAACAGTATCTTCAAGTGGACTATTTACCAGTACAGACCACCTGCTGAACAATAAAAGAAGTCTTACTAACTATTAAAGGATTTAAATCATATAGAGCATGTTCTCTAAACAAAACAGAACTAAATTACTAATCAATATCTGAAAAATAGCTGGAAAACCCCAAATTTTTGGAAATTAAGCAATATAATTTTAAATAGCCCCTTAATCAAGAAAGCAAAAGAAAATATTTTTAAATGAATGATAGTAAAAACAACATTAAAATTTCTAGGATGTAGCTAGCATAGTAGTAGAAAATATTTGACAAATAATTAATAAAAGATGCTATATTGTGGCCCAAAACACACAAAAAGATGGCAATACCATCAATCATTAGGAAAATGAAAATTTAAATCAAAGTGAAATACTATTTCATACCCACCAGAATGGTTAAAATTTCAAAGATTGACAATAAAAGGGTTGACAAAGATATACAGAAAGTGGAACTTTCACAGACTACTGCTGAGAATATTAAATGGTACAGCTACTTTAGAAAATAGTTTGTTTCTAATCAATTTAAACATACACATATCATATGATTCAGCAATTCCACTTTAGTATATGTACCAAAAAGAAATGACAACACATGTCTACATAAATATTTGTCTCTAAATGTTCATAGCAGCTTTACGCATAGTCACTCCAGGCTGGAAGTGATGCAAATGTTCAGTAACAATGAAAAGGTAAATAAAATGTGGTATAGTCTATACAGTGAAAGTCTACTAAATAATACAAAGGCAAGAACTTTGATGCATGCAACAACGTTTATGAATCTCAGAAACATACTGAGTGCAATAAGCTAGATAAAAGAGTACCTATAATAAGTTTCTACTGGTATGTCAAGAACAGACAAAACAATCTGTGGTAATATTTTTTTAAAAATTGAGTAGTGGCGACAACTACTCATTAAAAATTAATAAAATAATCAACAAAAAAGCTTTATTGTTTCATAAAAAATAAATATTTTGATTACACAAAAGACAACACTATAAAAGAAGTTATCCTTTAAAATGAATGATTTAGCAATATGAATAATTAAGTTCAGTGCCCCCCTTTTTTTCTCATTTCACCAATGACTTGAAAATTTCATCATTGATTGACATGCTTTGCTGGGATAGCTCTAACCATTTGGTCTATTCAAACCAGACTTGTCAGATATTAGCAAATAAAAGTCAGGACTCTATGTTCGTATATGACAGATATTGCCAAATATTGCATAGGACATAATTTATATTAAAATATTCTTTATCATTTATCTGAAATTCACACTTACCTGGATGACCTGTGTTTTACTGGAAATATCTAAGTCAAACTCCTCTAAATGGAAGCCGAGAAATGTTAAAAAAATTTCCCAAAACCTAACTAATAAAAAAAGCTGCAAATAGTGCCCTGGCTTTCACTTCTACAGCTTAATGTTTGGAATTGGTAAAATGAATGTTCAATTTTTTTGAGCCGAACTGTAAAACAGTAGTTTCCTCCTGAAATTATGCTAAATTATGTTTTACACTTAGAGGTACTATAATGTCAGCAGTCAAAAGTGTCAATCCAATGGCACCATGGAGGCATATTCAATGAGCATTTTTCTGTACCTCATTTTTCTCCTTTTTACATGGGGGGGTTTGGTAATGGTCATATTGAACTCACAACTTTATTGTGAGTATTAAATGAGGTACTACCTGTCAATCATGCCTCACATAGTATAGCCCTGAGCCCAGTAACTAGTTATGGCTGCTATTTTTCCAGTTTTACTCTTCAGTGTTTATATTATTATTACTTGTTTAAAGATGTACACACTATTCAAAAATATTGTCCCTACCTCAAAATACATTTAAAGTACTCAGCCACGTGGGGATTATATCTGTGCATTCAAAGTGTGATAGAGAATTAATTAACTAGAGAAAATATTGCAACCTGTAATACTTAGCTAATAAGTACAATTTGTAAAAATTTTAAGTATTTCTTCCATTTGTAATAAAAACCAAATCATCTGCCATGCCTGGAAGATTTAAATGTTCTCTTTTTTTGTCTATTCCAACCTCATCCTTGTGACTCCCCTCCTCACTCACTCTTTGGAGACACTAAGTTTTTTGTATCACACAATCTTTGTTCATTCTGTTTTCTCTGCCTAGGATGTTTTTCCTTGCATTCCTTATGTATAGGCTCTTTCCCATCATTTGTCTCGCCATAAATGTCATCTTCTCAGAGGGACCTCTTGGACCACTCTAGTGATCCCCCTCTGTCATTCTTCCTTTCAACTCCTTGTTTGTGTCCTTCAGAGCACATATTACTACCAGAAATTATTCTGTTTATAGATCTGTTTGCTTATGTATTACTGCCTCACCCACTAGAAGGTGGTCTCCATGAAGTTTGGTACAATGGGCATGGTGTCTTCTTGGTCCTTGACACTTGGCATAGAACTTCATACTGTCTGAAGAGAAAAGAACTGCTTCCTGCTCTGCTTATGTGCACCCCAACCTCCTTGCTCTCTGCACTTCCTCAGAAACACTCTCCTGACATTAGCCCTAGGTCTGAGCCTTCTGTTATAGACCCTCACACATATTTCAGTTTAACATCATACACTCATTTGTGTGATAAGTCAAGTACTGTCATCTTTCCCATTAGGCTGCCTGCTCCCTATGGCTCTGCTCAAGGTCTATTCATTCGCCTCTGCAGCCTTGGTACCTTCCATGTTGCCTCTCACATAGGGTTAGAAACATGATGTTGACACTATTTGGCCACTTCTGACCTGCAAATGAGTTTCACATGGCTCAACTTAAGTCCTCAATACATGACTTTTCCTTCTGAAATTATGCTAAACTCTGCTTTCCATTTGGAATTCTGGCAAAATCCTTTTCCTGGTGGGCATGGATCACCTTGTCCTATGTAGAACTATCTGAATCAGTCACAAACAAACAAACAAACAAACAAACAAACAAACACTTCACCAATATCCAAACAACTCCTTTTTCCTCTTTCCACATGCCCATCCCTGCACTCCATCCCCCATCCCACCCTGCCCCATCCTCCACCTACTTCAAAAGCAGAAGCAAAAGTACCAAGGTCTGTGGAATATTCTGAAGTGAGAGGTGTCTAGCTGTACCTGGCTATAGAGGGTCATTGCTGGGACAAGCTGTACTTTTCTGGGAGCTTTGTTATTTTGTCCACATCTCTTTGTTACTATTACAGGGGTCAGTTGTATGAGAAAGCCAGGGCGCCTGGAGATTGTTAAGCACCAAATTCTGTTTAATATATATTTCATATGGGCATATTTCTTGCATCTAAAAAAAGTCAAATGCCATAACAATCATTTTAATATCCCACAGTTTTTGTAGACTATGTTTGTTCTGTTACTGTCTTCACACATACTTCCTATCTCTGCATATCATTTCTCAAACACTGCTTGCTCCTCTTTCCCCTTTTTCCTTTCTCTCCACTTTTCTCCTCTCTCTGCTGAAAGAGTCTTTGGTCCACAGTAAGTTTCCTAAACTTTAATCTACCAGCACTGTTCACATCAATGAGGAATTTTTCTTTCCCTCAGCTATTCCATAGGATTAACTTGTTGTCCTCTTGACCTATTCCGGGAGTAGAATTAATGATACATGCACATTCCCCTGTGATGTTTTATCTTGGGGGTCGGATCAGTGGTATATTTCCATTCTTCTCTGCTGTGTCTAATTCAATGTCAGCGTAATCTGAACCATGGGCTATATCCCCGCCTGACACTATTTGTCAGGATATGTTTGGAATGAAGTGGCCAGGAAGAGAGGCTTTAAATGAGCAAAATGAATGAGGGAGGAAAGAAGCCAGTACATAAACAGCAGAGATTTTGCTGTGGTTAAGTGGGGGACTGTGATCAGATGGAAGCTGATTAATATTTTCAATGTTTATCAACGATGATTAGTGATGGGATAATAGTCATGGATAAGTATCTTCAGCCTAGAAACCTGGCAGCCTTGCTCCAGACAACAAATATTCAATATAATTACCAGATTAATAAAATATATTTCATGAAAACCACTGCGGGCCTTTTGCAGTGGTTTAACACTGTTAAAAACCCAAACAAGACAATAATTTAACTGATAAAAGAGATCTCCATTTGCCCTGTCCTGTATTATAATTGATTTATTTATTTGAATACCCTCAGGATTTTCTAATTTAGGGATGGAGCTTGGAGAAAGACATTTTCTAAAACTAACCTGTGAAATTACTCAAATTGAGCTCAACTCTCACATTATTAGGAGATGATGTGAGTACTTTGAGAGACAGGGAGGCATAGGGGCTACCTTATTTAGTAAATACTTCATTCCTTTTGGCCTCTTCGCATCTAAAGCCATTCCTCATGTATGGGAAATACCCACCTTATTTGACAGAGCCTGTCTCTGCGTATGCAAGTTCAAATTTCCAGATACTTGTTTTCTTAAGTGTCCTTGCAGCTAAGTAGAGGGCCTCTACTTTAGGCATATGACCTAGACTCAGATCATGCAGGCTCAGACACTGATTTTTGAAGGTAGTAGAACATTTCTGGAAACACTGGGATCTTGAAGGTGCCATTCTCATTTTGCTGGCAGCAGTCAGTAGCTACAGATGGTTTCTGGAAGCAGCAGTGGCCTTAGCGGTGGACCCCCATGCCCACCTTGAGTGATGTCGATGGTGTGAACTGGGATCAGTGACATCTAGTGGTTGAAGCCATGGTATCTCCATGGGAACATTCTCACTGTATGATTAAGAGAATTGTTCCTATCTGCACTGACTCTAAGCCTGGTTTTCCCCAGACCCTTTGGAAATTATGTGAGCAACATATCCTTTAATAAATTAACCAGTATTGACTTATAACTGACACCCTGACTGATAAAGAGCTGAAGACAGACCCAGGCGCGGGTTGGCTGTTGTATTAGTTTTATATTGCGGCTTAACAACACAAACTCGGTGGCTAACACATCAAACATCAAAGCCACCTCGTGCTTCAGGAGTCAGGGCACAGAATAGTTAGAACCTCTGCTCAAAATCTAAAAAAGCTGTAATTGAGACATTGGCTGAGCTGCATTCTCATCAAAGGCTCAACTGAGATTTGTTTCCATGTTCCCTCAAGTTGTTGGCAGAATTCATTTCCTTGCAACTGTGGAATTCAAGGTGGCTTGTTTCATCAAGTCCAGCAGGAAAGAGTCTCTAACCTTTAGACATTCTTTTAAGTAACTCACCTGATTTGGTAAGGCCCACACAGGATAATCTTTTGAATTACTGAAAATCAATTTATTAGGCACTTTAATTGAATTAGTAAAATCCTTTTATTTTTGCCATGTGAAGTAATTTAATCATGAATATAACATTTCATTACCTTTGCCATAGTCCATTGGTTAGAAGCAAGTGACATGTCCTATTTGCTCTCAAGGAGGGGATACAAGGGTGTGGATCATTAGGGGTCATCTTAATTCTGCCTTTCACTGTTGTTTTCATAGAAGTGCATCATTGTATGGCTGAGCTTACCATTTCAAGTAGAGCTACACTGATAATAATTTCTAAAAAAAATCCTTCTTGAGAAATTGGGGCACTCCATTAAATCCTACTTTGAAGCAGAATTTCCTTTAGAGTGAATGGACTGTCCTCTGAATTAGATACTTTTGGCCCCATGTTTATAAAAAGATTATACGATTCTGTTACATGAGTACAGATTGACAAGGCCTGTGCTATGTTTGAATTATCAAAGAATAGTGAACTTTAGGTTATAATTTCAGAGAATCTGTAGGTTATTAGTGCCTTAGAAGCTTAGCCTGTGATTGCCTGGTTGTTCTTAATAAAAGGCCCTCCTTTACTCAGTAAAGTCCTCTCCAAAAATGCAGCCCTCGTCCTTGAGCAGTTGTCAGGTTCTGTTCCATGTAGTTACTATTTCATATACGGGGACCTGCTCACAGTCTTGCCTTTCTAATTAGATAAGACTGAGGCAGTGCTGCTCAGAGAGAGACCCCATGGGATGCTTGGATTTTAAGTCTTTCCTTCACCCCCTACACCATCTTGCCATCTTGAACATGAGACTTCAGTGTGAAACCTGTAGTGTGCAGCCTCAAGCCCTTACTCTTCTGCAATGAGAGCCTTCACTTCTCCATGAGGTATAGGGGTGGTGGGACTGACCCAAAACTTGCTTTTGTTTTTACAAGTAGAGCAAAATTACTTGCTTTTTAGTTTTACTTTCAGAAAGAGAAGATTTTGTTTTTGGGTTTTTTTTTAGGTTTGTTTTTTATCTTGGCTAGGAGGTAGAAGTCAAGTTGTTTTTTGGGATGTGATAGCAAATACAAAACACTAACTTAGACTGTCATAATCTTCTTATGTGTGCCTCTAACAACTCCCTCCTACTCCCCTTGCCCCCACCTCATGATTTTACTCCACAGAATCATGACTTTGTCCTTATCTAATGCTGCATAATCATTGGGAAATTTTTTTTATAGTTCATTCTTATCAATCACATTTTTACCAATGACTACTTTCCCCACCAAGAGATATCTGCTACTTAAATTTTGTATACTTATTTTCTTGCTCTTCTGTATAGTTTTCTACTTTTGTTTATATCTCTGTATTAGCTTTTTAAACCTGCCATACAAAATACCACAGACTGAGTGACCTAAACCATAGAAATGTATTTTCTCATGGTTCTGGAGGCTAGAAGTTCAAGATCAAGGTATCAGCAGGTTGCATTTCTCCTTAGCTCTCTTTCCTTGGCTTGGACATGACTGCCTTTGCTCTGTGCCATCACATGGTCTTTCCTCTAAGCAGACATATTGACTGTGTTTGTGTCCAAATTTCCTTTTCTCATAAGGACACCAGTCAGAGTGAATTAAGACATCCTAATTACCTCATTTGAACTTAATCACCTCTTTAAAGGCCCTATCTTCAAACATCGTCCATTTTGGGTCTTTTTGAGGTGTTTATTCTCCTCTGTTCTTATTAATACCCTTCTACCAATGACTCCCTTTCACACCAAGAGGTAACTGGTACTTAAATTTTGTGTAAATATTTTCTTGCATTTTTTTATAGCTTTATTGCATTTATTTATATCCCTACATAATATTTTGTTTATTTTCAAACTTGATATATTTGTATTCTTTGGTGACTTGTTTCTTTCATTTAACATTAGTTTTTAAAGATTCATAAATGCTGATGCTTGGAGCTGTGTTTCACTAATTTTTACCCTTATTTAGTATTTCATTATATAACTATTATAAATTTATTCACTTTATGGTCTATGGCTATTTCTTACTTCTAGTATTTTTGACTATTAAAAACAATACTGCTATAAAACATTCTGGTACACATCTCTTGATGCTTGAGTTTCTCTATTAAGAGTGTTGAATTCATGGCTCCCTTCTTCAATTCTGAATAATGTCTTTTAAAAAAACTATTAATCTATTCTTATTTTTACCTTGATTTTTTAAAATTTATTTTTGTACTGGAATATCAACATATTGGTTTTGCACTGGAATATCAACATAATTACAGATAATTACTGTTAGTGGTAATATGCCCTCACTTAAATTTTGTGACTTAATAATGGGATAATATCAACTATATTTTCTTTTTATTCATTTGTATTATGTAAATGTCAACTTTATACCTAAGTGGTCCAAGAGGGTGGTGATTGGCCACTGACTGTTCTGCTAACATTACCGTACATTTAATATGGTACTTTACCATTTTCAAAGAACTTCCATATACAAGTGAGGAAACTGAGGTCAAGAGAGTTTAAGTGACTTGCCAGCTGCAAGGAGGCAATTTCTATTTGATAAAAAGTTACAGGTTAGAGTGATGACGGTAAGCACCGAGGCTTGAACAGCAATCCTATTCTCCTGAAGCTTTCGCTGGAACATTTTTTTCCTCACATTCCAGGCCATTCTTGTGAAGCTGATGAACAGAATATTGGCTGGTTCTATCTGATAAAAGTTATTATCCATTAGCTAAACATTTCACAACGAAATAGATGCTTTGGGAGAGTAAAGATTACTGATACCATATACTTTTAGATAAAGGTGTATTTTTTAGCTTCATCAATTCTCTGTTTCATTTTGCATGGGCAGAAATGGCCTACGTCTACTCAAGATACAGAAATGTAAATTCGAATGTAAACAATTCTGGTGTAAATAAAAGGACCATGTTCAGCTTTGACTAGGTGCTAGTCACTTCCCGGTAATGTGAGTTATAAGAATAAAACCTCAAGTATGTAATGCACTGGGATATACGCTAAAGTGTAAGGGACTCTAAACAAAGAAATAATTGCCTTTAGAACTAGGTGTCCAAATTTATTGTTGTGATATTATGTAATGATGGCCATACTCTGAGACATCTACAGAGATTAGTGTTTCTTAATAAACTATTAATGTAAGCAGGATAGCATCTATATCATATACTTGAATATGACATTTTATACTTGTAATGGGGTGAGGTGGACATGGGTGGGGCAGAAGAGAAAGAGGAGAGAAGACAAAGCAAATAAAAAGAGAATTAAAGAGGAAGTCAAATGTGGGGGTTACTTTATCCACCACTGCAATGTGCCTCTTCCTCCCTTTTTTCTTTCTTTTTCTTTTCTCTCCCATTCTACTCTGCTAGGGCATAGGTTTTGCAATTTGATTCACAGTCCTTACTAGTCTTTGTCACACCAGATAGTCTCCATTCATTGTTGTTCCTGTTGGCCTTTGAAAATAAGCTCCATGGCCCTGATCTGTTTGTTGTCAAGAATAAATGGCTTTGAGTAAGAATGTTTCCCAGACGGGAGGTGAAGGGTCAGTCTGGACCTCTGGACATTTGCAGTGCTTAACTTGCAGGCATGTCATGTGAAAGGGAGGGTGACTTCCAGTGCTTCTGTCTGCAGTGTGTATATATACTGCAAAGCACGGCTCAGATCATGAGATTGCCTGTCAGGTCATCTGCTGTGAAATCCATTATGAAAAACACCCGGAAACTGATGCCTGACTTGAAATCCTTAGTTTACTAAATTGCAGAAATTATCTTTGGAAGGTTTTGTCACTTTTATATATTTTTTTTTATAAAAAAAATAATGTTTTCAGTAATGCCTCATGCAAAGTGCTAGTTGAATGAATCTGTCACTGAAACTTCAATTCCAGATTACCACACGGCAAGATCTGCTATTATAAATGAAAACACATCTTTAGAAAGTTCACAACAGTTTGAAGTAGATGAGCTATTGAAATGCAATAGAAAAATCTACCCTTTACAGATTAGTCAAACAGTGATTGTAGTCCAGTATGTAAACACAGTCTCACTTTATTGTCAGGGTAAAATGGTCCTTAATGTGCTACTCGAAGAGCAGGTTAGCATTACCTAAGCCTACAAGTAATGATATAAATTATCTTTAAAAATTCCTTGCTTGCGAGTATGGCACAGAATTCAAAAGCAAATAGAAAATCATTGCATTGACAAACTACTAGACTTTCTTGATAAGTTTTTTTTTTTTTTTTTAACCTGCAAGCTCTGACCCACAGTTTACTAGAAGAATGTTACTGAGCATTTCTTAGGGGGCCTTTAAAAGTGAGTTTTATCAAAAGAGGCCAAAAAGAGCCACATTCTTGAAGTGACAAGATCAAATGTAAATACGTTGGTCTCACTTCCAGTGCACTGTGCTGTTTATATGGTGGTTTAGGAGTATGGTCTTCTTTTTGTTTATTTATTGTCCCTTTAAAAGCTTATTTTATAGTATTTTACTACAAATATGAGCTATGCTTTTTATAATAAACATTGTATATACTTAGTTTGCAAAATGACAAATTGTGCTAATGAAGAAGTGGAACTTAAAATATGGGAAGGCTGAAGAAGAGAACCTTGAGAATTCTGGACAAATATATCAGAATCTTACTGTACCTGCATTTTTTACATCAAGAACAGCTATCTACAAAATTTTATATTGAGTGTGCTTAAAATGAAAACCTTGAAATGATTATTGCTCTTTTGAAATTAGTAGGGTTTGGCAAGGAAGAAGACAAAGAAGAAAGGAGTGAGCATGAGTAAGAAACTAAAGTTCTTTTGTATTGTGCCTGCCCTGAAACACATGCCCTCAGAGGAGACATGATTATAGCTATTCATTCAGATTTTAAGACTGGCCATGGCACATATCACTACTATACCTTTTTTTATTTGCATAAAGCAATTACTCCCATGGTCAGTGGCTTCAGAGTTGTCTAGACAACATGCTTCAGATGGTATCAATGACCTCAGACACACCAGGCTAGCTCTAAATTAGTGATGAGCAGAGCTAGAGGGATGTATTATAGAAGTTATAAACCATAAGAAGGTATTTAAATAGATAGATAAGACACATGCAAATCTTTTCATTGCCATGACAACCATCTTGATATAGGTTTTCCATATGTAGCAAGAAGGGCAGAGCAAAAGGCAAAGGAAAAATAGCAGAAACCTGTAATGAAAATGAACCTTGGCAGGGGATTAGTCCAGATTTTCGTCATTTATTAACTCTTAATAGAATACAAACTTCTCTAGTAATACACTACTCACTGGGGCAGAGAACCATTTATTTCCAACCCTCAGCTGTACAGTCCTCAGCTCTATGATTACATCCCAGGTCCCAAGTCTTCACAAATGGCTCTGATTTATTCAAGAAAAGGAGGAAGAAATAATGCCAGTGTGCTTCTAAATGCAAATTCTTTGGTACCCCAAAGAGCCTTTCAGAGAAAGGTTCATCCAATACTTAAATAGATAATTGTAGACATGTCTTTAATTGTTTGTTTTTGTTGATCAGAGAACTCAATGAATTCCTAAATAATCCTATAATATGGTAGCACACTCCATTTCTGAGCAGAATTGTATTTGTTCCTATGCAAATACTTTGAAGGAGAAGAAAAGAAATGCTGCCTGCTGGCCTCCCTCCCTCTTTCCCATTTTTCTTCCCTTTTTTTTCTTCCCTCCCTTCTTGTCTCTAGCTCTCATCTCTCTTTCTGTCTCCTTCTAAAATTCTTCACTTCTTCTAAGTGCCAAGAGAGTTTCAGGGCCAGCTCTAGGCACTGACAATCCCGCTGTGGCCTGGGAAGCTCCCTCCAGCAATGCTTCCTCCTGCCACAGATCTGTGGAGTGAATTGAGTCCTGCCAGGCATCTCATCCCAGCCTGCCTCACCCTGAGCATCTGTTCAGAGGTGAATGATGAGGGTGGGAGAACACAAGTGTACTTTCAGCTCTATATAACATTTTCCTCTACAGATCACAGACCTCCACAAGGCCCTTGACTCTTTTGAAATATAAATGGCAATTCTACTTGCTACTTTTAAGGCCAAGACTGGTACTGTTGGCAGCACTGCAGTCATTAAAATTCTTCAATCAAACCTTTGTTATGTGCAATCAATGTATGGATTCCTTTGACACAAACTGGCATTTCAACATACAAGGGAGCATGGGTGAAAAACAAGCTGGTTTATTAATTAAAGTGATAATAAATAATCCTACCAAAAAATTTCAGTATGTTTAGTGCAAATCTTGGCTCAGTCATCCGTGTTCTGAGACGATTTTAAAACTTGGACTTGCTTTGTGCTCTTTCTAGCATGAAACCAAATCAAAGCCAGAAAAACTTTTTTCTATCACAAAGTAACTTAAATGCTAATTTGGTAGTAGCCCTGATAAACCAAGCTCTTTGGGGTATTATTTAAACAGTGTTCCTTTAAAAATTCTTTAAGTGGTAAGAAATTTTAGCAGGAGGCAGAGACAAGAAACAGTTAAACAAGAAGCGCCCTTCAGTGAAGCACAATTTAAAATCTCATTCATCGGATTTCACCTGTCCTTCGGAAAACATTCTAACTTTATAAAAATTGAAGACTAACCATAGCCCCCAAAACTGTTGATATTAACACTGTAGGGCATCCTGTATACCGACATCTCAGTTCCTTATCCAAGATACATGTTCTGTCTGACAAATTTTGGGGGTGTTGTTTTGCCTTCAAGATAATCAGATGTTCCTTTTTGACATCTGGGTTTGAATTAACAATCTTTCTGTGTATTTAAAGCAAAATGAACTTGAACTGGTCCAGACAATCCTGTGAAGCAGTTTTATTTATGAACGCCATCCCTGTCATGTTAATTTGTACTACATTTCTGATTTATCCTAAAAGAACACATTACACAGTGGATTTGGAGGAGTTAAAGGGAATCTACAGGGTGACTTTAATCTTTATGTCTTTATATACTGGAGGGCATTTTACTGCACCTCTGCACTACTCTCACTACACAATCATTTTCTCCTTTAGAAATGTAGCCATTTGGATCAATAGTTACAGTGCAATATATTGTACTTCTGATGGGGCCCTCCTAGGACACTTAAAAAGCACCATGGTGATTTCAACAAATGCTTCCTTATACTCTGAAATGTATTTTTAAAAAGAAAGTTAGCACAACATACATTGAGCAAAATTTATAGACATTCTAATGAAATTTTACTTACTCTACTTATGTATATTAAAATAAAATTAGGAAAAATGGAGTGCAAAAGAACATTTTGCAGCCTGAAAAATGGAGATTTTTAATGGGATGCCAGAGCAGTAACAGCTAGAAGTAGCTATCTTTTGGAACTTGTAGCTGCTGCTACCAAACACTGAGATTTTGGGTTCGGCGTCTATTTCTAGCTGTTGTGATGACTGTACACTTCTAATATTGGAAAGAAAAGGAGAGGAAAAATCCCTGAGATGGCCACAGATGTTTGCAGAGTGCACAGAAGATGGAGTAAGCCAAGATGTAAAGAAATTATACATCTCTTAAAGTGTTAACAAATGTAGGCTGCTAGTTGAGGATTTTACTGTAAATTCTTTATCTATAAACAAACTGGGTTATCACAGCTGTTTATTGTACTGCTAGCCCTAGTCCTAACCTTTATGTCTTTATTGCTTACATACCATTCCCTTGTTTATGCGTCTGTACCATTCGGTGCCCTTGAACTTGGTCCCTCTGAGCCCTGACCCCTGCATGCTTGCTCACTCACTCCACTCACGTCTGCAATCAGTAAATCTGAGACAGGCCCTGGCTGATAGCCTAGTTGCAGTAGGGCAATTAACACAGAACTAAAGTGTCATTCCTGGCAGGGTAGGGAGAGTGGCAGACCGCAGATGACAGTTCTCAGTACTAAAGCTATGACATCCAGGCCAGACCTGGGATTACAGGGAACAAGGAGAAAAAAGGAAAGAGGGAGAGAGTGGCAGTTGTTTTTGGGGGGAGAGAGTTCCTCAAAGAAAAACGCTGAGTGGCTTCTCTTTGAAGAATTGTTTATTCCCTGTATCAGATTCCAGCTGTCTGACCAGTTAATTGGATGAATACCTAGAGGAAAACATTCTGTGCACTAAATGAATTGGGGAAAATGGGCATCTTTTTTTTTTTTTTCTTTAGAAGGAGAAGGTGCTTTTTCTTTTAAAAAATAAATCACTAACTCTCAGTCACCTTTTAACAGTGTTTCTGCCAGACTTAGATTAAAAAAAAAAAAAGAAATATCTTTTATTAAGTGCTTGCCTCCCCCACACCTTTTTTGCCCACTCACGGTTTGCCCTGCAGCCACCTACCTGCCCTGGCTCTGATATCTTAATAAACTTGGTGTTGAATAGAAACAGAGCACCCAGGCCGCTGAGTACTGAGAAGCAGTTTCCCTTTCGCCCCTTCCTCTAAGTACCTCTGGAGACCCACCTATTGAATAAAAGAAAGCTGTCCTCAGGCACCCCAAGTCTTGAGGTCTAGAAGGCCCCCAGGCCACCAGGGGGCATCATGGATCCTAAGCTTGGCCGGCCAAGTGTCAGCTTCTTGGGAGTTGAGCAAACAACCCAATTTTGAGAGCAATGTCAGCCTTTCATCAGGTTTGAATACTCTGTCTCTCCTTTTATCCCACTCTAGGCCTTTGCCTGCTACTGTCAAACATTTTAACTTTTTATGGAAGTGCTTATGATTGTTAGGAAACCATATTTAGTAAGAGCAGTTATCATTTATTGAGTAGTATTTATTGAGTCAGGAGTTCTATAGACGGTATCTTATTTATTTCTCATCAAGAACAAATGAACAAGACCAAAAAGCATGGGTTATTCTCTTTACATTTCAGACGAGACACCTGAGACTCAGAACAAATACCTTACCTAAAGTTGAATGGCTGGAAAGGATAGAATCAAATTTCAACCTCCACTGATGTCAGAAAATATGTCTGAAGCACTGGACCTCTGTCTCAGCTCTGTTCCATATTGGCTGTGAGAGCATAGGGGTAGTCCCTTAACCAGTGTCTGTTTCCTCATCTGTAAAATAGGGACATAAACCTAGTAGGATTGCTATGACGATTCAGTGGGTTGATGCTGCATAGTCAAAATACACAGAGTAAGCATCTAGCACATGCTAAAAATCCTGTAGAGGTTTTCATCTTCACCACTATGAACTTTCCTTCCCTGATTGTTTATAGTGAGAAGCTGAAGGGTTAGCAGTTTGAGGAAGTCAGTGTGGTAATTTACGGAAAACAATTTGCAATCTACAAGAGTGAAGAAGAATGAAAAAGACTTAAATTTTGAATACAACAGAATTTATTTGTGAAGCATCATGTAATCTCATCCAAATTAATGTGGATGGTCCATGTGTGTACTGAGTTCACACAAAGGATGGATTGTTCAAAAGGATCTCCTAGGCTAACTTTATCACATTAATAATTTGTTAGTGATACAGCTGATGAGGCTTTTGCAGTACTGTGTCTCATATTGTATAGTCTGTCATATGATTGTGAAATGAAGGCAGTCCTTTCAAACTCTGCCTTACGAACAGGATATAATGGTATTGGGATCTTGTCCAGGAAAATAAGATTCAAGTCCTGAATACATATGTATTTATATAATTATACATATATATATATATGTATATATATACATATATATATACATTGCACTGTATATATATATATACACACACATATATATATACAGTGCAATGCTCCATATTCACACTAAAATGGGCTTCAGAAACCACTTTAAGGATAAGGTGATAAGTGAGGTGATGGTTTTCCAGATGTGCCAGGGGTGGAGTCCAGCTGTCTTGCCTCCTGGTTTGGCACTTTCCCCAGCATTCTACACTACACTACATCCATCACCTCTGTATTTTCTGATGATATGTAAAACTCTGGAAGTGACAGGTGTGCTCAGTAATTATTACAATATCAAGATTGGTGTCATGTGGCACTCAGGTTGAGAAAATAATTATTAGTTACTATTCTGCAGCAAAACTCAATTAAAAATCTTGAAATTCTGGTTTCAGCATTGAAATCATTAAAGATTTCTTTAAAAAGTAGCGCTGCTAGGAATCTGCATTCTTATGCATGCATTTATATTTGTGCTTGTTGCTTTTGAAGCATTCTGGATGTGGTACATGGTTTAATTGAAGGGTGTCAGAAGTGAACATCTCTTTAACTCATCCCATGTCTCTATTAATTCAACTCTTACTTTTGAGTGTTTCTGCCCATTTTCTATCATCTTAACACTTAACTTTCTATCGTCTTAACTACTGTTTCCCACACTGTGTACTCTGGAAATCTATTTCCTAGGTGTTTTTCAGATAAAACATTTCTGTGGCTAAATGAGTTAGGGGAATCTGAATGGTTTAGAGCCTTCTTAGAATCTCATAACCCTATTATATTTGAATTATAAAATTATCCAAAAGATGAATACTCTTTAATTTTGCTTGGCTTAGCATTGCCTACATTTATTTAACTATGAAATTATTTTCTGAAATAACAATATATTACTATAGCAGAGTTGTCTGCTGAATGACTGTATCCAAATACAGCCACGGGAAGGAACAGTATGGATTATGTAGGACCGAGAAGAGGCGCAACACGCTGTCCACATGCTGTTGTCCAGAACTCAGTCACATGGCCACACCTAACCACAGGGGAGGCCTGGAGATGTAATCTAGCTTGTGCCCTTGAGGAAAAGGCACTGCACCTTGGAGCAGGTAGTTTTTGCCACAAATAGCAATTGTTAACATCTTTCAGGACCAGTGTTCCACAATCAGAGACTATCATACCATGCTCTTTCACCTGCTAGAAATGAGTCTAGAAGCTCTCTAAATTTCTTTTAAGTCTCGGACCTACCTCCAAGTGTATCTTTAAGGCATACTTGGAAATGGGGTACACCTTTCTGCTCTTAGTTGATTAAGTAAAAGAAATGTTCTGATGGATCTTATTTCTCTTAATTACAACATTGAAGAATCAATGTTAGATTTTAATTCAGAAATGGAAAAGAGGGAGAATGAGGTTCTGTGGCTCATACATAGATTTGGAAGGCATGGTTGTCACGACCCGTTTGGCAGTCTTTCTTATAAATCAGATGTCGCAGAACAGCTTTGGACCAATAATGGTTCACATTCAATTCATGGGTGAACAGTTGGATGGATATTAGAAATGTCGATATCCTGTGCTTTGAGTTGAAAAAGGATACACACAGTTCAGAGGTTAGGCAGGCAGGAAGCAGACTGGCATGCTGGTGGGAAAGTTCTGAAGCTTGGCTTGCTTTTTTCTCCAAGGCACATGGTCAGCTATTCCTCCATAGGAGTGATCATAGTACTGCTTAAGGGTATAACCAGGATTTTTCTGGAAAAGAAGTGATGCATCAAGTCTAGCACTGCGGTGTGCACAGAGGTGATATCCCAGAGCACTGAATCCTTCATTTAGATCTGGAAAATATAGTAAAGACAATTTTACTAATAGTTGTATTGACCATAACTGAACTTTGGTGCATGTGAAATAAATGATTTTGCAAAGAAAAATCATGTCCCTGTGGGCCCTCTGGGTTAAGTTAATTTAAAGCCCATCTTGAAAAGTTTAACTCTGCTTGATTCATAATCATTGCATTTATTGAGTTAGAACATATCTTAGAAATAATCTAATTTCCTAATTTTGTAGGAGAGAAACTTAAAATTAAAAAAAAACAAAGTGACCTGCCCAAAATTGCATGTAATTTGTGGCAGAACTGATTATAAAACTTGTATGTTTATTTAATTGCCCAATCTCTAGTTGCTTTATTATTTCAAAATATTTAAATAAGCCATTTACATAGCTACTTACTTAACAAAGATAAATGTATAGCATACCATAAATTTAGTGGGTTTTTAAAAATGATTTATTATAGAGTGCTGTGATAGGTGCTGGATTTACAGCTAGTAATAACAAAAAGAAGTCAGAGGTGGTTGTGAAGAATAAATGAGTTAATAAGGTGTATACTTAGAATAGAATTTGGCAAATAGTAAATGATCAATAAATGTTTGCTGCTGCTATCAGTGCCATTGTTATCATAGTTATTCTTGCCTATTGGAAGTTTAGTTAAATAAAAAACATTTGGTTTCTTCTTTGTAAAATCTCATTCGCTGTGCTTGTGGCTTTAGGACATTCTACTTATGCCCTCACACAATCCCCTTATTTTTCATGGACTTCATTCCTTTGTGATTCCAAGCCAGAGCTTTTTGTCGAGATGTTTCCTGGGAATATTTATAGTTAGCAGCTGATTTGCAGCAGAGAAATGATTTAAGCTCTATAAGGAGCAGCTTGTATTACTACTTTTTACAGGAGAGAAGAGAGGGAGGGAGGAAAAGAGGAAATAAGGGAGGGAGGTGTAGAAGGGAGAAAGGGAGGAGGAGAAAACGAGGGAGAATGAGAATGATGCAAGTTTTAAATTTATAAATGCTAAAAAGTGTTACTGTTGGTGTTGCAGGGACTATGAAAATGAGTGAGATCCATCTTTGTCCTTAGAGGATGTTGCTGTCTACTTATAGAGACAAACCAAGTGCACAAATAAGAAGACATTAAGTGGGAATGGGAGATGCATGAAGCTCTTTAAAGGAAACAGAAACTAACTCTGAAGGTTAATCAGAAGAGACAGAGCTACTTGCTTTTGGAATCATCAAGCAATGACCACTGGGCCAAAGAAGGAAGGTGTTGAACTCATAAAAAAACACCTCTTTCTCAAATGTTCTAAAAGCACAGGTTGTTTGTTTGTTATAAAACTATGTTTCAAATTGCTTATTGTTATATTAGTATATATTTGTTGATCACTGAAGGTGCACTCTGTGCCTGAGAGAATTTCTCTTCAAGTGTTGCAGATAAAACATTTCCCTTGTAACAAACATTTCCCCTGTATGAGGGGATGTAAACTCAGAGGCAACATTGTTATGAAATGTAAAACTTCAATGATGAATGACAGAGAAAGATTCAAAGGAATTGAGATTGAAGACAAAAATATAGCTTGAAAGAAGGGGCTTATTTTCTGCATAGAGAGAAGTCCTAGTAATGACTACAGTTGTTTCAAGCTTTGGAAATTTCTACTAGTAAATTTATGTTTTCAAATTTGGTGAATAAAAATATTTTTAAAATTCTCCACTAAAATAAGAAGCAACCTACATATAATTCATTTCAAATAGACCACCAGGTGCATCCATCAGCACTTGAGAGTCACAGGTTTTTCCTCCACACAGTAATCATGGCAAGCCAATAATTGATTTCAAATTATTATACTTTAAGTCATATGAAAAAATGAACTAAGGAGGGTGCTCAGTTGAGATCAAATATTTAAAAAACTAACTTTGATCTTCAGTCATTTTTTTGGTTTGTCTTCTGTTCAGTTTGCTGTCTAGATTGTTAATAATTGCTGATTGGTTATTTCAACTATATTAAACTGACCCTTGGGAAAAAAAAAAGTATTTCACACTGTTATTAATTTCTTCCTATTGTGAGGTCTATGTTGATACCAAGAAAACATAGTGTCCACACATTTCCAACTGTCTGGGTATTCTACACTATTAGACAATTTACTGCATTCATCCTTCATTTATTTATTTATTCATTCATTCATTCAAGTGTCATTGATTATTTACTATGTGCCTGATACTCTTAAATCTGAGCGATGAAAAGATTGACAATGACACATTCTGGTCATCTTTACTGCTACACACTCTGCTTTCCTTCCCCCTGCTCTGTAGTCTAGAAGCCTGGTCTTTATGGATACTGTCAGCAGGCTCTTTTGAGCTCTGAGCAAACTCCTGTTACTAGGCCGTTATACTGTACTATTCTGTTTGGTTTTCTTAACACAAATTTTAAATAGCCCCTTTTTAAAACTCTGCTCAAATACTCAGTTTGAGAATGGACTCCCTTTTTCTCAAAGACTCTAATATGCCATGTTTCTTTCCTTCAAGGAATTATACTGGTGGGTAAGAAAAAATCCTGAATGGACACCTATTAATATTAACAGTAACAAATTTTCTAGGCATCACTGGAGTTAGATTTTTACAATGGTGGCCCAACCGATAAAAATAACCTTATGACACTAACTCTTCTTCTGTTGAAATGTGCTCAGAGATTTTTTCATCATTTCTAGATGCAAAGGTGTTTTCTGTCAAGCATTCCAATAGGATCTTAATGGTTATAAATACTCTGTAACTAAAAATGCCCTTTCTTTTTAGAATGAATAACAAAGACATTACAATGGTTTACAAGACTTGGAGCAGGAGTGTCACTTAAGTCTATGTGTGTGCTCTGATCTCCAGCTCAGCTTCCAGCCTGTCTACATAAGACCCATTGTAAAAATTCATTCACTATGTCACATCTTTTCCTGCCAGCATACTTGCACATCCACATATACTTAGGAAACAATTAAAAATTCACATTGGCTTTTCTTTTCTCATTCACAATCTTTTCTCACTGTTTTGTTTCCTCTGCTGAAGACATGAAATCTCTCATGCTTTCTGTATGGAATTCTAACAATTTTTTGGATGGTTTTACTGTTCTCAGATTGCCCCCTTGTTTCCCTTCTGTGTTTTTAAAAAAGATGAAGTCTTCCTAATTAAAGGCAACATCCTAAGTGACTTTTTAATTCCATATTTCATGGATGACAATTAAAATGATTTAATATATAACAAAGATGTATTATTTTTCACATTAGCCTCTATTTCCTTCTTATTACAACCCAATATCCTATTTACTTTTAATCTTCTCCTGTATGTCAAGTCAATATATTCTTTGAGCTATCAAGGGTGGTGTCTCAATTTCTTTCTTGAGAGGCTGTGGATAATTCAGAAGGCATTAGTGTACTATGTATGAGTAGTTTGAATTGCTTCTTCCACTAGGTCTTACCTTGAACTTGCTACACTCAATTCCATTCACTGTCGTGGAGCTTGATTACTTAAATGCCTTTGGTCTTTCTGAAGTTCTTCCCACCCCTTATTCTTGACTACATCTCTGTTTAGCATCTGAATAATAATGTGGTTTTGATAAATTTGCTGCATTGCTATTTACCCCATTTTTCAGGTTGTTAATAAATTTAAAGAACACCTGTGCCACCCACTCATGATTCAGAGGCCATCAACTAATTTCTGAGCTGATAACTAGTGATTTCTCTCAGCAATTTTTCTCTTAACTACTTTTCAATCCATTGCTGCTAGAATTCAATGATTTTTTAAAGAAGATACCAAAAGAACCAGTTAAACTCTTATTATTCAGTGAAAATAAAATACTTAAAGGATGCAACCTATGTATTATCTTGACTTAACAGTTTATAGCCTCTTTTGAATCTCAGCACATGGCCACCACTTTGTAAAAGTGAAAACAAACTATTTTTCTTTTTGAAAAAAAAAAAGGCATTTAAAAATTGTTAAAAAGCAAGTTACAGGATATAACTTAATATTCAGTATAATTTGCCAGTCTTTTGAGACTTATCAAACTACTCATTCATCAAACACTTAGATGTGGAATACACTGCACTATATACTCAAGGGCATATAAAGAAGTTTAAACTTCATTTTCTACTTCCTTTAAGGCTGGAGTCCCCAACTCCCAGGCCTTAGATCGCACTGGTTTGTGGCCTGTTAGGAACTGGGCTGCACAACAGGAGGTGAATGGAGGGTAAGAGAGCAAAGCTTCATCTGTGTTTGCAGCAGTTCCCCAGAGCTAGCATCACTGCCTCACATCATCAGGCATTAGATTCTCATAGGCACACCAGTCCCTGATGCCAAAACGGTTAGAGACCACTGGCTTTAAAGGAACTAAAACATAGACAAAAATTTGATGTGTGAACTTATAAAGAGTTATATAAGAATAAATGTAGCAGTATCCCAAGAATCAAAAAAATGAATTATAAGCAATTTAAACTTAATTGTTAAATTAATGTTAGAAGTAATAAACACTAAGAGTCCTCATAAGGTAAAATCTTATTTGAGTGGTTTCCTGGTGAGTGGAAAGAGCAAAGACTTTGGAATCAGACTTTGGTTTGAATTTTTTCTCTGAGTAAGCTTTAGGCTCATTCATGCAACTTCCTACTTAAGATCACAATGTAGGTGGTTCACAGATGACATAATGATAACTCGTTCAAAATTAAATTTTTGATTTAACCTGTTGTGTCCTTCATCTGCTTTTTCTCAGCCTTCTCCATATTGGTAAAAACAACTGTGCTTCCATTGGCTCAAATGAGAAATTTAGAAATTATCCCATATTCTTATTTTCTTTATAATCCTCACATATAACTAACCCTTCAGCAAAATTATCAAGTACACCTCTAACATATATCTTTAAATTGAATCACTTGTCTGTCTTTTCCATGACATCACCTTACTCTGGCCACCATCATCTCTTATGTGAAATAAAGCCATAGCCTCCAACATGTTTTTCTTCTACTTTTGCCCCCACTCATCCATCTTCCTTGTGGTAGCCATTGTAATTTTCTAAAAATTCAAATTGTAAGAAGTTTATCTCTTGATAAAATCCTTTTACTGTCACTACTTGTGAAAAAAAATTCAAACTCATTCTCAAGGCCTACAAGATCCTCCAAGGGTCATAGTTGTCCTGACTCTCCAGTCCCACCTATGCCATTCTGCCCTCCCTACCCTCTAGCCAGACCAGTCTCACCTTGAATCCTTAACCAGTCAATCTCATTTCTACTATGATCTTTATACAGATTGCCTTTGTCTAGAATATTCTTTATGTCTTGCCCCTTTTCCTTTGGGTCTTAGACTTCCTTAGAAAGGACTTTTTAACTACATTATTTATATGTTTTTAAATTTTCTACTTTGTGTTACTTTTCCATTTTTTCTTGTATTTCTTTCCATTATTTTTTTATAATTTGTCTTTTTCCTCCATTGGGATCTAATCTCCAGGAGGGTGGAGACTTTATCTGTCTTGTACTATTGCATCCTTAATGCCTGATGTATGGTTAATACTCAGTATCAGTTTACTGAATGACTGAAGAATAACCACATACAATTCTTATGGCTCCCATTTTAACTCCGGGGGATGACTCATAATTTGCAGATTTTATTAGCATTTCTCTTAACCTTTCTAACTTAAAGTTCATTTTCTATAATCCCAAATTATTCTCTTATCTTAATTGAAAGATCTTTGCTTATAAACAACATGACCAAGGAGGTCAGACTGAGAAAACACAGAAGCTTCTAAAGCTTTCTGAAATGGGAAGGTAAGGTGAGGCTTCAACTAAGTAGTATTAGATTAATATTAAATAAAAGCAGAGAGACAGTGACGAGAAAATTGCATTGCAAGAATATGAACCTCAAACATTTGTAATATCTTGTCTTAATATTTACATTAAATTATTCCATTTGTGAGCTGGAATGATGTCATATATCTTGAGACAAAATTTGAGAAAGTTCTAAGAATGCTTTCTGATAGGTTTCCACGGTCCTCTCCTGAAGAAGAGAAAGTATGCAGTGTCGCTAAAATAAAAGAGAGAATCCACGAGGGGAAATGGCTCTTCTTGGTTCTGTGAAACCATGTGCTAGTAGCTGAAACTGCTAACATTTGATGCAGATTATTGTCTGCCAAACCACGCTGCTTTAATTATTGACGTCAGTTCTTATATTCTTTCATAGAGTTTTACCTAGAAATGGAAGAAGTCATTAAATAGCTCTTCAGTAAGTTAAAAAAAGACTTGTAAATCCCAGCTCACTTCTTGAAATCTTGAATCTGCAATGAGACCTCATTCTCTTGCTCTTGGCATTGTCCTGCCTTTCACCTCTTTCAGAGGTTTGTTCTCTTCCATTTAGTTTTGCCAAAGTCTCAGGAGGCTCATGTTGCAAGAAAGTGCCATCCAAGGATACCAAGGTAGAGTTAGAGTGTGACCATAAAAATTACAAGGTGCAAACAAACACTGCAGGCTGGCTGCATATTTATCAGCAACACCCAAAGACCATCACACAATCTAATTAGCAAATCACCTAAATACAAGTTGTCCCATTGGTCACCTCAGGTGAAAATGAAACAGCTGTTTAATTTAGTTTTTATGAAAGAAACTCATATCCTGAATCTTTGATATCTTTATTACTAGTGCAGTTTATTTATTTATGTTGTAGTTATTGATCTTCCTTGAGATCATCATGTTGTCCTAGAATTGTGTTTCTCCAAGTGTATGACATGAATACTGGTAGTGTGGACAGTGATTTTAGGGGGTAGTTTGATGACTTTAAAATAACATTAATAGTGGTATATTTATTTTTAGGTGTATTAGAAAACATATGTATGGCCCTCAAACATCTGATTTATTCCTTAGAACAAAATTAAGCAATGAAATGAGAGGTGATTTAAAGTTTTTTTTTTATGATAGAGTAAATAATAATACAGATAATACTCAGATCTAGACAAAAGTGATGAATGACTACCTAATTTTGGGGAGCATGGTAATGTTCCCTAGTCATAATCTGACTTGGTGTATAACAGGCATGAAATAGGTTGAGCAGTTTTCTTTTCATTTGGCAACTTGGCAAAAAATAAAATTTTGCCCAAATGGGAACCTGAATGAAAGTTTTTGCAGAAAAAAAAAAAGTGAAAGGTGAAAGTAGAAATAAAAGAGAAAGGATGGAAAAGCAAAAAAGGGGACAAACATAAAATTGGGGTTCTGGTTGTAATAGCACCCTTGTGTGCCAGGCTGGTAAATGGAGGGAATACAGTTTTGGAACCTGGGTTATTCGAACCCTTAAAATTTCTCAAGAAAAGATATTTGGTGGATCTGAGACTAGGCAATCGCCAGCCACAACTGAAAGCTTTATTGCCATCTGGAAGTGTTTATTTTCTGAACATAAATTCAGGGGACAGATTCAAGGTATGTCTAGAAATAAAGCATATCATCATGTGAGCTGAACTGACAAGGACAATTTACTGTACCCTGCATTTGTTCTGGGCCAATCGGAGACGAGCCTGCGATTAACATTCTAAAAATCCCTGCTGTTCAGTTTTGATTGTCCCTTCACTGAACTTTGGAATGGAGTGGATTAACCCCTTGAGGGACTCGGTTGCAGAGGCCAGAGCCCAAGAAGGGACACTTGTTCCACCCCAGAAGACACATGCAGTGTCGAGATGTGCCTATTGCAACAGGCCTGCTGCTGATCCTGCCTTTGAGGGCCCTGGGAAAGAAGGGGCAGTCACTGTTTCATAAAGGCTTTTACTGGGAAACTGAGGATTCTGTAGTAAAGATGGGACAACTTATTCACGTGGATCATTTGAAGAGGGACTGCAAACCACTTAATTTAGAGAGGCAGGAGAATATAGTGTTTAATAGCATGAATTCCAGAGTCTGATAGAGCTGGATGTGAATAACAACCCCTCTATTTATAGCTATGCACAAGTTATTAATTCATCTGACCTTTTGTTTCTTATTTACAAAGCAAAGGATAATACTGATATCGTAAGGAAGCTAAGAGAATTAAATGAGATAATGTGTGTGAAGTGTCTGGCTCAATAATTATTGTTCTTACTTATTAATTATTGTTATTTTGTTCACATGTTGAGCCATAAGGAGCTGAAAGGAACATTTTTGCTATTTTCCTGGAGGCATAGGTATTTACACACCATTTTTAGAAAACATAATCTCAGCTATAGGTGGCAATGTTTAATACATTATAAAGAGTGTACCATTTTAAGATTTTTAAACCTTAAGGGCATTAGATTGAAAAAAAAAAACCTTCAGTTTCAACACATCTCAACAGAGGAAATTTTAGAATAGTCTATAGAGGCAAATTCACAGTCAAATAGTTTATGATTGCTCTGATGTGCAGAATATTAGAAAAATTAGTCTAGAATTAAGTTTAAGTTGAAAAAATAAATTGACTAAGGTAGTTTGATATATTTGCAATTAAGATTTTAGTATGTATTCTTTTCCATTATATTAATGATGAAGCATTTTAAGTTGGAATGTGATCATCCTAGGAAGGCATTTTCTACCATTTCCATTTTGACTTTTCTTTCCCAGATCCTTCCCTTCTGCTTCTGGTTCATTGCCCTAGCAAGGAGCAAGCATCAGCAGTCAGATGGTGGGCCGGGGTGGAGGAAGGAAGGATCACGGTGAAGCATTTATCTGAAAGGGCATAACTTATACTCGTTTGTAATTTTTGCTGAGAGACTTCTAAGCATCCTACTGAGTTACTGGGTAGACAACAAGTTTAGAAGTATGGGTTTTATCTTACTTAACACTGATATTTGGTTCTTAAACATTTAACTGAGAGACAAAGAATAATTTTATTAAATTTATTTTTATAAAAAACTCCCCACAAGTCTTTGTTGTCTATTTTAATGGTTCTGTAAATAGACATTTTCAATGGCAAGTTGATTTGTAAGCCGAGAGTATCCAGGGAACAGATTTGCCTGCCTGCTTCCTTTCTTCCTCCCTCCCTCCCTCCCTCATTCCTTTCTGCCTTCCTGCCTTCCTACCTCTTTCCTTCCATCTATTCTTCTTTCTTTTTTTGTCTTCATCCTCTGATTTTACCCTCTGTGAAGGAGAGCCTCCATTTCCAAGTATACTATTGGTTATTTTTTTTTTCAGTTTTGCCTCATCTTGATTCATTCAAAATAAGAATCGAGGTAACCCAAATGAGGTTCTAATTCCTAGTTTTGCAGGCCTACTACCAATATTTTTATTTATGACATTGGAGTTGGTGATATATTTCTCAACTATCTATATCACTTAATAAGGCTATTATTAGAAATACATGAATGAGGAATTAAAAACCGGCTAAATGGCACATTCCATTTCTCTCAAGATAACTCCATATATTACTACTTTTGTTTAATAATTAATGTACTTGTTTTTAAAATATTAACAATTTAGTCTTTGTCCTGCTCAATCCACTTTCATAATGAAAAGCTCAGTGTTCTATGGGCCTTCTATCACTTCCCCACTAATTGTGGCGAAATGTTCAGTTAAATGCACCAATAAATATTTTAAAATTAGGTAGAAAGAATGTGGGGAAAGCACTTTGTGCTTTTAATTGATATGCTGAACAACATTGGTTGTAAATAGAACTGATGCTTTTAATTTTTTGTTTTGTTTTGTTTTTAGATGTGATTTAAAAATTGTGGTGCCTGAAATAACCTAGATTGGTTATTCAAATTCTAGTTAAAGCATGTGTCTATGTCAGCTATCCTTGCTTTCTTTTTTCTCTTTTTCAGAGAAAACAAAGAACAAAAAACAATTTACTAGTAATATATTCAACTTTATGACCCAAGTTTGTTCAGACTAATAGAAAGGTTTTCCTAAAATCAGATTCACAATGATTTCTTACTCCCACACTCCCCACTCCTGTATTTTTGTTTCTTCCTTTTCTGAATTTTTCATTCTTATTTTTCCTGAATTAGTTATATTCTCCTGAATTAATGTCAGGACTAAGGGCAACTGGGCATCTTTTACTTTTATGTAATGTCAAAATTACAGGTTTAGTTTTGAGTATTGGAACTATGCTATGCTTTAGCTGCTGTATTTAGTTTTTATTTTTATGTATTTTTTTTCATGTTGAGAAAGATCTTTTTGTGGTTCTCCTATTCTTTCCATTAATATTTCCAACTTCGAATTTTAGTGGCCTCCTGACAGCTGTAGAAGTCTTTCTACCCAGACAACAGTACTCTAGATGCTCTAATACTCAGGATTTAACATCCACTTTCCTGGCCTAATCTGCTGCTACTACCTCCGCTACCACACCAGCTCATGAACCCTGCTACTCATCTGCTCTCTCTAGCCTCTGTCCTAGTATTGGTCAGCCACAACTCCCCATTTTTTTCTCTAAAGTAGCTCAGAGGATGTCACCTGCCATATCCTTCTTGAACACCCCAAGACAATTAGGTTTCCTAACTCACTAAGATCACAGAGCCCCATCTGCTATCTATCATACTGTACTACAAAAATCTGTTGACAAAAATCTGTTGACTGTCTTTTGCATCTGAATGGGAGACCCTTGAAAGAGAGAGCTTGTCTTTTTTTTTTTTTTTTTTTTTTGAGTTTGTATCCCCAATACTCATTAGAGTGCTTGGAAATGGTAGGATGTATTTTTTGGTTGAGTGACTGTATGAGCTATAATTGAATGTACTATAATTGAATGAATGAATTCTTCTGAGCTAATTCCATAGCTCCAAAATACTACTAAATTAAAGAGTCCACAGAATTGCTTATCTTTTCCTAAGACCAGGAAAAAAAATAAGTTAATGATAATTTTTTGGTACCCACTATATGTGTTCAGCACTATGAGGTATAAGTAAAGATAAGAGACAAGAAATTTTCTTTAGGGAGCTGGAAGTTCTAAAATACATGAGATTACCCTACCACTGCCATTGATACTGTTAAAAATGATTCTGTTTCCTCAATGTTTGGTGGATGTTCAATCATTGTTTAAGAATTGACTGAGTAGCTAAGACAGAGTGGAAGTCTTTTGAATAAAGGTGAAATGATGTCCAGAAAAGGCCTGAAATGGTAGTCCCTCCTTAGTTCCTGGTAGTCACCCTTAATTTAGGAAGATTAAAAAAAAATATTGACCCATCCCTGAAGTTTGTAACCTTTGCCCTCCTTCCTCCTCTCTATACATGTGAACACTGTATATTTCTCTTGTCTGTTAGGAAGTTCTAACACATAAAATTTTGGGATTTTTTTTAATGTTATAGTAATGTAGTACGGCTATCCCAGCTTTCTATCAGAAGTGGCAGGCAGCCAAAAACTAGAATCATTGTTTGCAAACTCTAAATATAGAGTCAAGATTTATATGAAGAAAACAGATATGTCTTGTTATAAAACCATGAATAAGCATTGGCACAAACATAATAGTTTATTCTTCTTTGATATCGCTTATTTTAAATAGCTATCTATCTTTTACTAAGATACTGTAGAAAGATACATCACAAAAATGAGGGTTGGTTGCTCTTTTCTCATGCAGTTAAGACTTCATTATTTCTAGGAAGTGATGAGGGAAATAAGAGCCTAAAGGGAATTTGGTCTGCTGAATTTCAGGTAGCCCGTGGGGATGTTATTATTAATAATGCATTATATTCATCTTTAGGTCACTGTTGATGTGGTTTGCTTTTTTCCCCCACTCTGGATTTGCTCTAAATTTATGCAAAGGTTTCCTTAATCCTAGGACTTCTTTGGCCTTTGGTTTGCAAGATGTCACGTTCAGCAAAGAAAGAATCTTCTTCTATGCCCCATCTGTGCTCCTCTCTGCTTCCTTCCCATCCAGGCCCCTCTCTTCTGATTTTCATTCCCTTTAATCATTTCTGCCTGGTCCACAACAAATGGGCAGCAGGAAGAAAAAAGACTTTTAGAAAGAGTTAAAAAGAATGGATGAAATTCATACAATGTACACCATATGGCCTGACATTTTCCAGATTAGGTAAACATTTCTATTGGGGATAAATAGTCCTGTACATTGATGTTAAGAAATTGCATGAGACAAGGGCACATTCAGCATAGTTATGCTATGGAGTAATGTTTGCTCAGTAAAAGAAATATAAAAACTCAAGGGCAAGTGGCAGGGGTGGGGTCTCAATACCATCCAACTTTTGGAAGAAAGGGTTAAAATTTATGAGTCTGTGGCCAAAGTAAATACTGTCTCCTCTAACTTGAACGTTAGTGACTTTTTCCAAATGCATGTGCACATATACACAGACACGCACTCACAAGGAATTTCCAACAGTCCATCATCGAACCTTTCTTAAGAGTTAAATTTTGTCAAAATATATTTATGAGTGGCCCATACCTGCAGAGAGACACTTGCAATGGCTGGCAAATTGATTCTAGGTGGGTTATCACTGGTGTGTGTTCCTGCACTGGGTGTAGACTGATCTGCTCCTTGGTGAACAGCCCCAGAGCCATAGATTTCATTTGATCTTTGCAAAGGCTAACATCTGTCTGCTGTCATTTTAGTAAGATTGATGACAGGCAAGAAAGAGAAGGGGGGAGGGAGTCGAGGGAACAGAGACCAGGAGAAGGCGCTCTGGGCGGCCCCAGTGGCGGTGGCCAAGGCTGCCAAGGGTCACTGCTGCAAACTGTCTAGCCTGTGAGGGCTGGGTGGGAAGCAGCCAGGCCCCATAGTGGCACTAATTGCACTTGGTTGTTACAGCTGATATCTGGAACTCCAAGACACAAAGGCGGCATTTTGCACCTTATATATCTTAATAGATTACTCACATTGCAAGCAGCACCAAGCTAAATGTTATGACAGCCATAAGAATGTAGTTTACTGTTATCTTAATGTAGCTGGGCAGCACAGGGTAAAGCCATCAAAAAATATTATATTTTTTTAAAGTTTCCAAAAGTAACTAACTGATACAGACATGGAGCTATTTTTACATGAAATCCTGAATTTTGGCAAACGCCTTTCATAATTTTAATTTTAAATATATACACACATATTTCACATATGCATATGTATATGCATGTATGCACATTTGTATATGCATTTCTTTCATTTGCTAAATATCATTTTTCTTTCACTACTTCTCTTAAATTGTTATATGAACACCATATATGGAAGATTCACTTTAGATATTTTTAAGAGATGATCTTATATTTGAAATTTGCCTAGCAAATAGTAAGCATTTTTTTGAAGACATAAATGGCCAAATTGGGAAATTTGGCATGAATGAATGAATAAATGAATGATGACATATACCTTTCCTAAACAATGTGGTTTAAATATATTACCTGCATCCAGTTTATCTAGGTACACACACCTGGCAGGAAGGCGCATGTACTGACCTGTAAAGCAAATGTAATTTGATAGTGTTAAATACCCCACAGAACAGGGGGAATCCACTAGTAGCAATAAGACAGGTTTCTGTGTGTTTGCTTGTTTTTGTACTGGTGTGGTCGGATGTTTGATTTGAACTTGCTGAAGCAGTGGCTGCAGGGAGTTTTAGACTAGTTTTGGCCTTTATCAGCAGGAGGCAGATTCCATGAATAGAATTTAATCCAGACACATAGAACCCTTTCCAAATTTAATTGAAAAGTAAACAACTTTGCTTTATTCAGTGGGTGCCCTCAGAGCCTTAGGGTTCCTTGTGACATCATGGTGATGACATGATAAAATGGCTGAGTTCCATGGGCCAATTTATGTAAATTCTAAGACACTCCAGAAATCAGACTTAAAGATCAAATTATGGAGTTCAACACAGTTATTCTATAAATGAAAAAATGGATACTTAAAAATATCAATCTCTCAATATCTTGCCAGATTCTCTTTAATTTGGCAAATAAAGTTGTATTTTGAATGTGTTCATATCGAGTTGGATCAGCAGTGAGAGAGAGAAGATGACTGTTTAAACATCAGAAAGGAGTGAATACACAAATGAATGTAAGTTGCTGTTTCCACAGTATCAAAGAAATTGTTTAAAAATCGTAAAAGCCAGGAGGTTGTAGTAAATTAGATGGTTGATTTGCATGGTATCAAACAATTAGTTTTACTATAGTTTGGTTCACGGAATTGTACTATTATTTGGGGAAATTTTAAAAACATGTAAATATGCTCATTATGTTTTAGTGGAAGGTGGGCAGAGCTTCATTATAAAGATTATTTCTTTCTTTCTCCAGAGCACCAAAATTAGAAAATATTTAGCTGTGACATAGCAGAAGACCAGAGAATTAGTTCCTCTGACCCTGTGGCTTTTCTGTCAGTGTGTCCCCAAGTTTTCAGTGGTGAATCCTGTTGGATGAATCAGGGAAGATATATTCCATGGAGAGCTTGGGAGTCTATGGCTGACACTGAGAATTCATGTCAGAATCTTGGTTGATAAGGTCATGTTTTGTTTTGTTTTGTTTCTCTAGTCTTCAACATAGTAATATATGATTTATAAAATTATCATAGCCTGTGTCCTTGTATGTTTAAAAGGATAATGAAAGCAAGTTTAATTCAGGAGTTAATTTCATTGCTTGGGCACCATTCAGGAGATGATCTGGGAATGGTGAAGCGTGGAGGTCTTAGCAACTGGGGTAAGCCTGAAGGAGAATAGGGGTGAACCACAATCAGAGTCCCTCAGCGCTGTAGCCATTTGTAGTAGATTGAAAGACAATTCCTCAAAAGACACACCCACGCAGAACCTGTGAATGTGACCTTATTTATCAATAGCCTGTCTAGATATAATTAAAAATCTCAAGGTAAGCTCATCCTGGGGTATCCAGGTGAGTCCCAAATCCAATGGTAAGTGTCCTTCTAAGAAGAGAAAACAAAGACAGAGGAGAGAAGGTTATGTGAATAGATTGGACTTCTACACAGCCACAGGCCAAGGATTGCCTAGAGCCACCAGAAGCTGGAAAAAGCAAAGAAAAATTCTTCCCTAGAGGTTTCAGAGGGAGCGTGACCATGCTGACACCTTGATTAGAATTCTGGCCTCCAGAGCGCTGAGAGAATAAATTTCTGTTGTGGTAAGCCTTCCAGTGTGAGGTAATTTGTTATGGCAGCCCTGGGAAACTAATATACTAGTGGACAGGGGCTTCCAGATAGGAGCAACTGCCAACACAGCTGCCAATACAGCTCATGAGGAAGAAGCAGGGACAACATAACACATAACTTGCCCTCCTCCTGCTCTCTGATCTTCCCCTGGTGCCTCCCATTGGCCAGACCGCATCAGGAACGAAGTTTCCAAGAGCCCAGTAAGGTGGTTCGAGGATGCCATGTTTTTGGATTCAGAAGAGAGAGAATTTGCAGAGGGAAACAGAGACTGTTGGGTACAACAGTGATGTAATATGCATTTATTTACAACTCATTGTCCAAAAAGTCAAAAATTTATAATGTCTCTCCTTATAGAGAGGTTGAAAAGGCAAACTCAGACTTCCTGTCATCATCGATTTGGAGGATATGTCCTCAGTGGGAGATGAGAGGTGATGGTAGTCATGAATATTGGGAGTTTGATTAGAGTTGGAATTAATAGAGTTAGGCTCATCAAATGGCATGTGTTTTAAAAGGCTGAGAAAAAATTAGATAGTCACTGAAATATATAGCAAATATGGAATTTGAGAAGACATTAAAAAATGAATTTTTCTGGTCGCTCTGCTACATTCTTTCCATGCTTTGTTATACTTTGCTTCTGGTCAATTATTAATGTTTGTTTGTAAGTTCAGATTTATAACTGTCCAATCAAATGAAGATTTGAGCTTCCTTATGAGAATCTCAAACTTCTTCTAATTAAATACTTCTGGGAGGTGAAAGATTTTGTAACTTTTTTTGTATTGCTACCCATTCACCTTGTATTTCAAAACCTCAAGCTCATTGTAGGAAAAACCTTCCCCAAAGTGTGGGTTTTTCAAGTTCTGTATGGAAATCTGATATCTTAAAATGGAACAGAGTAAGCACTCATTAAAGGAGACACTACAGAAAAATAATAATCTACACGTTGTTTTCTCAATTTAAAATTTTTCTTCTGAAAATGGTGCTTGCTAGAAATGGTGTTTGCTAGCTGTGATGTAATGTGCAATGTCTAATTTAGCACAATGTACACTTTATACACTTATTTTACATTTTATATGTCAGTTTTTTGTGGTAGCTCACAATGAAACGTCCAATTTCCATGTGCTCCATCACATGAAACTTAAGAAATATAATCCCCAGTTTCCCCTGTTGGAACATTCACAAGAAATATTAAAATGAGCAGCATCTTTTCCTGAACCTTCATCTCAGTGGGATTTTCCTTAAAGCAATACATTGTTCTAGCACTGGACTTTCTGTTAAAATTAAAGTATTGATTTTAAAAAATTCCCCCTTGCAGGAATTAAGGAGACACTCCCTTTCTATTTTTACTCTGTTGTTATAGTGAAAAGTCCATGAGCTTTGTAGTCAGACAAACCTGGAAGTGAATTATAACTTTGCCACAAACTAGAGGTAGAACTTGCTTTTTTCTAAACCTCAGAATCTTTACACGTAAAATAGCGAGTAACACAGGATTGCAATAGGGATTAAACAAAATTATATAAACAAAGTTATGCAGTTACAGTGTTTGGTCCATTCACAGTAGGTGCTCAGTAGATATATAGTGATTAAAGGATCTTTAGATTGCTATGAAAAGTTGTCTTTGATTTTATCACCGTGGGTTTTCCGGTACTCCCCTACCTCCTTCTTCTTTTTTTCCCCCATCTTTTCCCTGCAGCTTTGTCTGTCTTCATAATTTATCCCCCCACCCCCCGCCATTGCCTTTTATTTTCCATCCATTCTTTACCCTCCTCTGGCTGTTTGGTGCCCAAGGGAGAGCCCAGCAGGAGGATTTGGCCAAGTGTACTCTCCCCATTTCCCTCCCCAAATTAAACACAAGCTCTAACTTGGCAGACCAGGTTCATTTTCTTCAGCTCCCCGGGACCTGTGTAGGATAAGGAGCTGGTCTGTTGCTAATTAGAATCAGTGACCCTGGCCCGATTCCAAGTTTTATAAAAAGACAGAGCTACTCAACCTAGCATTGCCTGGTAGTTGATATTATTACGAACTGAGTTAATCCACTTGTCCACTCCCTTGAAGTCCATCTAATCAACTGACTACGAGATGGGACAGAACAGAGACTCCTAAGCTTTACAGTTTGTTCATGTTGTTTACAATAGCAATGCTTAATATGTGACAGATAAAAATGTGAATGATGTGTAGCTTGAGTCAGGCTTTGAGCAAGAGCCCAGTGAAAATATTTGTCTGTGTCCCCGCTTTGGACAAGTGGCACAATTTCTGTCTCTGTCAAGTGCCTTTCTCAGGTAAATTGTTCAGTCTTATTAAAGAATCACTTCTGATGCGGGAAAATCGTCATATGCAGGACATTTATATTAGTCTGGGTATATTTGGCTATTTATAATGCTGTCATAACAGTCACTTCTTGAAAGAAATGTCTCTTCTAGGATCTTTACAAAATATAGTAGAAGAAACTGTTGATGAAAAATTTACTTCATAAAAGTGAAGAATTAGTTTTGAAAGCAAAAGAGTGGGACACATATATCCCAGCGACAGGGAAATATGATATGGATATTATGGGTTATCACAATTTTGATCCTATTTGAGGTAAGATATGTTCAAGTTGCAGGTGCTGCAAATGTTACAAAGTCTGTTTTCTACTCTCTGTCATAATCAAATTTGAGGAGAAAAGCTTCCATTAAGGAAACAATCTTTCTTCCATGAATTGAACATCATTAGAGTCAGTATCGGTCTCGGCAACAAGGGTTTTCTCATCATAAAGTTACGAAACCTCCGTTCTTTTCCATGGGAAGTAGGCATTTACATGGTCTAGAGAAGTAAAAAATCAAACAGATCAAAGCGAACAAGGACCAAATACCTACACCCAGTTTACAAGTGATGTTCCAGAGCGCAGCAAGATTGGGCAAAATTAGAAGGAAGAATAGCTTGCTTTTCCTATTGAAACAAATGTTGCAAGTGCTTTGCAATGTGTAACAGCCCCTTTTCTATTTGCTAAAGCTTTAGAGTTTCTTCTCAATGCAGACAAAATCGGGCTGCACTGGAAGTGAGGATTGGCGAGGATGTGAAGAGAAGTATTAGAATGTGTATATTAGTGGATGTTAGAAATGTGTTGTTTGTATATAAGTGTGAGTGTGAGTGTGTGTGTGTGTGTGTGTGTTTTACCAGGACGAAGAAAGCATAGTAATAGCAATACAAAGTAAAGCTGGAGATGCAATGAAAATGAAACTCACCTTATAACAGAATGCTCTATAAAATTTTAAGTACGGTTTCCTCATATCTAACTCCCTTTGTTGCTCCCATATTCCTAGTATTCCTAGTATTAGGACATAGTATATACTTATATTTGTTGAATGAATGATTGAAAGAGTGAATGAATGAGAATATTCCAGAGACTGGCAACATGCTCTACGTATATTATTTTATTTGACCTGTTGCTGCCATAACAATTTTTTTTTTTTTCTCACAGCTCTGGTAGCCAGAAGTCTGAAATCTAAATGTCCACCAGTAGATGAATGGATAAAGGAAATTGTGTGTGTGTGTGTGTGTGTGTGTTTATACACACACACACACACACACATTGACAGTGGAATATTATTCAGCCTTAAAAAAGAAGGAAATCCTGCCATTCACAACAACATAGATAAACCTAAAGGGCATTAAGTGAAATAAGCTAGACAGAGAAAGACAAATATTGCATGGTATCACTTATATATGGAATCTTAAAAAAAAGTGTCAAACACATAGAAACAGAGAGTAAAACAAATGTTGCCAGTGTCTGGGGGGTGCAGGAAATAAGGAGAGGTTGGTTAAAGGGTACAAATCATTAGTTATCAGATAAATAGGGTCTGAGGATCTAATAAATATCAAGGTGACTATGGTTGGTAAACACCGTATTGTATAATTAAATTTTGCCAAGAGAGTCGAACTGAAATGTTCTTTAAAATAAAAAATAAAAATAAAATAAAGAGATAAGTTGTTGATAAGACTACATCCTCCAGTAGCTGCTCCAAGGTAAAAGAATTTTTCTTCCTTTCTTAATGGTGGTTCTAGGAGTTTCTTGACTTGTGGCTGCATCACATCAATTTCTGCCTCTCTCTTCACCTAGCCATTTCTGTGTTGTCTGTGGTCTGTATCTCCTCCTTTCTTCAGTCTCAAATCTCTCTCTGCTTTTCTCTTAGGACACTTGCACTGGATTTAAGGCCAATCTCTGTGGATTACTTAGAATTATCTCATTTTAAGATCTTTAACTTAATCACATCTTCGAGGACCTTTTTTCAAATAATATAACATTCCCAGTTTCCAGGAATGCCATGTAGATATATTTTTGGGGAGAAGAGCACATTTCAGACCAATACGTCTTCTTAAGAATGCCCTGAAATTGTTATTATTATTTGCCTTAACTTTTAGAGATGAGAAATTGGGAGCATATCTCAAATTATTTCAGTGGTCTTCGAGAAAGTTCATGTCTTAAAAAGAAAACTCTTAAATACAAATTATGAAGGAAAATGAAGAGTGTTCTGTTTAAATTATAGACCTAAATCCTAAATATTTCTTATAAATTATCACTCTTATGAAACACAAACTAGAACTCAGATTCAAGTAATAAGCTCAAAACTGAAGTATTTTTTAAAAATCACACACACATAGGTATGCGCGCACGTGCACACACGCACAACCTATTTCAAGCTCCACAAAATCAAAACTAATCATTTATGACCATGGGAAGTCTGATAGTTTTCTATTTACATGAGGTTTTCTCTTATTCTCCTCCTCCTTTTTCATTTTTTCATTTTTTATTTCTTTGAAAAGTAGAATCTTGTTTAGCATTTTGATGAGAAGTCTTATTGGAGAAAATATCAAATTAAATACCATTGGATATGTGTAATAACTAAAATAATTTCTCTTTCATCCACTATTCATAGCCACTCACCATGTGCCTGGCATGGTGCTAAGTAATGGGTTGCATTGGTGAACATGACAGAAACTAGCTCAGATTTTGGTGAGGGAGAATACTGAGGAATCAGAGAATTTTTACAGTGGGAGCATAATAATGGCTAATATTTCTTGAGTATAACATGCTAGATACTAATCTAAGTGTTTACCATGTGCTAATTTATTTAATTTTCATAAAAAAAGGTAAGAAATGCTTGGAATGGTCAGTATAGGCTGAAGCAGATATGAGTGGGTGCGGAGCAAGTACCCCAGGCATTGAGGGCACTGACGATGCCACATTAAATGTAAAGACTAAAGTAGCAGTTAAGCAGGCCCCCAAAATGTTCAGAAGCATATCTGGACAGAGGAAGCAGTACAGCAGCATTGTAGGAACTGAGAGTATACTACATATTTGGGTCTGAAATTAAATGTGACGGGAGCCAGAGGACAGGGGGGTCAGGGATGAGACAAGAAGCTACCGAGGGAAGCAGAGGTGGATTGATTCTCAAAAGATAACAAAACCCTTTAACTAAAGAGAATGTTGAAGAGAGATTTTGGGGTTTCTGTCCCCCTTCACAAGTGCTCAGGTGTCCCACTGCATGTGTATAGCAGTATCTAGGAGCTCTCAAAGGCTGAAGGAGGGGTTTCATCTCCCGTCTCCCTGTTTTTGGCATTACTGGTCTCACTGTGGCCATTGGTTTGTCTACAGGGAAAAAAACAGAAGTGATTCAGCAGATTGTAGCCTGTGTCTCTTCAGCTAATTTCGGTGATGGTGAAATGTGCCCTCTTAAACCTCTACTGGTTTGCTCTCTTCTCTCCACACCTTTGATCTTCTGTCCCTGTTTTTATTATAAGATACACAAAGTTGAGAATTAGATCATAGACTTAAATTTCTAATTGAATATATTGTTGGTTCTCCAAAAATACCCATTAGTTTGTTGGTCATCATGCACCTGGAAAAGTTGGTTATGAATTGCATTTTACTCTTGAGTACAGTTCAATCTTTAACTATTCTAGCATTTTTATTCAGTAGAATTGTTTTAATCTTTATTTAAAGATTTAATCTTGATTAAAAACACACTTGCTTAAAATATAAGCAATGAACTAAACACATAAACTACACTCAAAAATTGCATTCTAAATCGAGATATAAATTTTGGAATTTAGGGAGTAGGTAATGAAGCATGTTGTCTCTGAATTATCTATAACACACACATATATAAATATATATATATTCTTTGAATGAATAGACATTAAATGAACTATGTTATTTTATTTATTTTAATGCTACTAATAATAGTTTGTGAAGATAGAGGGTTGCATGAATCGCTTCTCTGCTAACAATTCTTACACCTTTTGAAACTCAAAGGCAATCTTTATAAAATGGTAATGAGATGCAAATGTTTCATGTTCTGCTTTATGTTTCATATAACACATGCTTTTGGGTATCTGTTACTTCACAGATCAAAAATATCTAAAGACCACTGGATCTGGAAAGGGGCATTTGAAGTCATTTGAGGTGCCACATTGTGTAAATGAGCTTCAGGTTCACATGAAAGAGCTTATCAGAAAACCTTATGTGCCCCAAACTAGGGAATGTAAGGTTTTTTTTACCTTATAGATCTGATGTTTTTTATCCTAGATTTCCAGGATGGGGAGATGCTATAAAAGAAAATATATTTTTTTAAAAAAATAATAGCTTCAAATCTCATATCTCAAAGGGAAAAAAAGAAGGATGTACAGTTCTCTAGGTTAAGTTTTCTAGTTGCAGAGAACAACTATGAATTTTCTAAACTTTGTTTCATATTTCTGAAGAGAAAGCTGCAGAAAGCAATCCTCTACATTGTTAATGAAGGGTGAGAGTGATAGCAAGAAAGATATTGTCTGACTGGGGTTGCTATTGTTGAACTGCACATTGAACATTTGAAAATATTTCTAGTAGACAAATAGTAGTGACACAGGTTACATCAGGCTCTGAAATTTGGATTCCATCTACCCCAAGCAAACCTAGAGGAGGATGAAATTAGCTGGTTCAAAGGTCATAATCTTTTAAAAAATATATCTATTTGTGTGGCATATGTTGAAAATCCACAAGTGCCACCTTTGGACATATGGAAGCATACAATACATAAGGGGTCCAGAAATTGTGATTTACTTTTTAACTACCACAGAAATGTTCTAAGAGGGCCACAGCAATGGAACAGAACCCATGAAATAGGAAAGGAGTGGCTAGTATCGGTCTTACCACACTCACGAAAGTGCACATCCTCAGATAGGGATCCATGATTGGCTCTTTCACATGCTATTTGCAAAACCTTCACAAAGGACCATCCAGTGATTACATGTATTCATGATGTGTGCTCAGCTCAAAGGATATTTGAATGATGCATTGGAACTATTCCTAAAAAGAATTCAGCATCTGTAAACTGCTTCGTCTTTGAGAACGGGAAGGAAAAAAATATATATATGACTTGATTTTGTCAAAAAACCCCCCCAAAAAACCCTAAAGCAAAACAGCTCCTTTGAGTTGGTGTTAATGCTGCATTAACCACACACACTCTGAGGCATTAGCACATGCATTCATGTGCACACAGTCATAAGCACACATAAAACAACCGCGTGGCATTGGTGATCCCTGATTATTTTCATCTTGTGATTCACTTTTCAAATCAAAGGAGCCCTCATCTCTGGTTTATAGGCTTTCCCCCTTCACATGACTCTCTAGGCCTTCAGAGAGAAGTTTGAGAAAGTTTCCTCCAATAACAAACCCAAGACCGAAGATTTTTCACTGTGGTTGGATGTTTGTGTATATGTGTGTGTGTAACTATGTGTAAACATATGATGTGGTGTGTGTCTATGTGTGTACATATACACTGAAATATGAATAACTTTATGTTGTCTCTTTTACTCCTCAGACTTGTCCTTGATGACATACTGAAAGGAGAACACTAGTCACCTCTTAGCCATTGTCCGCCTTCACTGACCTGGCAATTAGGTGACTTGCAGATTCTGTCTGATTTGGGGCTCCTGCCCTGGTTTGGGAAATTGGGTCATTGATGTCTGAGAGGCTCCAGTCCATATTAATAATTACTGCCTAATGATCAGGAAGGCCTATTAACTGGTGGTGTGAGTTTGCCAGCAGAAAAAAGGGAATGAATGAGCCAGAGACAGAGACAGAGACAAAGACAGAGAGAAAAGAAAGAGTTATACAGAGAAATTAAGTGTTCATATTGATCTCTTGGATATTTAAAGTTTCTTCTTTTTCTAGCATATTCTAGTAAACACAGAAGGATTGTCATCCCAGAATAGTCTTAGAGAGTCTAAGAGAACTTTTGTTATCTGACAACTTCATGCTCTGCCTAGCTTTTATCCTATCATTGACTAACAAATATTCATTGAATACCTTTCACAATGTGCAAACCACTGTCCAAATGATACTTGCCATATGTATTCTCATGGGATTGTGCACTATTTGAGAATGGGGACTATATCTTAATCACATGTGTAACCAGTATGAAACTTGAAATGTAATAGACAACTGGTAAATGTCTATCGAATAAAACAGTTAGTCCTTCTCTCTCCCCCATTAGTTTGCAATTTATTTCAGAGGATTGGTTCTATTTTTTTTCTAACTCCCTTTTTATCTACTTGAATTATTTTGTTAAAGAAGTAAAGGTTGTTGTGCTAGATTAAATTGATTAGATTAGGTTGTTGTGCTAGATAAATTGCTCTATAAATTTTCTCTGCAATGAAACTTTGCATATCCCTTCAACAACAGGTGGGGTCTATTATTTCACTTCTTGAAGTGAGGCTGTAACTGCTTAAGGCTCATAGAATGTGATTCAAATGACAGTCTAGATGTGCCTCTTCTCAGCCTAGGCTTTGAGAGGACTTGTGTTCTTTTGTTTTCTGTCTTGACTTCTTCCCCATGAAAATGTTTCCAACTACTCTGCTGGAGGAAGAGCAACCTCATGGACCAGAGTCAGGTTATCCCAACCAAGTACCTGCTAGGCCAGTCAGTTTCCCTGCTGACCTGCTAGCTGACTACAGGAGCGTGAGCAAGACCAGCTCTGATAGGCAGAGCTACCCAACTGAAATATAGACTTACAGCAAAAATACATACCTGTTGTTGTACACCACCTAAGTGCTGTGGCTGTTTGTTATGCTGCATAATTGTGATGAGAGATGATACAGACGTTTTAGTCGGCATCACTCCTGGCTTTGTCTTTACTGTTCAATATCTATTAATCATACTTTTCTAAAATCTGCTCTCAAGAAAATTTCTTTCTTCAGTCACTTTCTGCTTTCAGTCACTTATAAATATTAATTTAATAATACACTTATTTGCAAGGTATTAATACTTTAAGCATATACTCTGATTCTTACACTATCTTAAAACAATTTATTCTGTTTGTTGATGAGAGAGAGGAGATATGGCAATAATGGAAAGAACAGGAATAGCAGATGGCCACTTGGGCAGCCCAGCCTCAGAGACTTCCAACCCTGAGACATGGCAGCAAATCCTTACTCTGCCTAGGGGTAAATAAGGTGCTATTCACAGTCTTTGCCTTCTGGGAGCTTTAAATCTAAATATATCAGTAGTGACTCAATAAAACATAAGAGATGATAAAGACAACTATATAGAAGTAGGCCTGTTCATAAAATGATTTATATTTGTTCAAACCCAAAAAACATACTAAAATTCTGAGAAGTTGTTTCAGACTTTGGAATGAAATAAACTAATCGGTAAAATGCTTATATGCCCTGTTGATTGCACCAATGTGGATATGAATGAATACCATCAAGAGAATGTGTAACGACAGGAGTGCCTGGGTAGACTTCATTAGCAAAACATAAACAGAATGTTGAAAGATGAAGAGAAATGTGAAGAAAACTTGTAGAAAGCAGCTAAAACTAAATTTGTGAGTGGAGGATTATCTGGCCCAACAGGGAAGAAGCAAGTGGGAGAAGGTAACAAGTAAGAGAAGAACTACTTGTTTTGTAATCTAGAAAGTCTTCTCAGATGAGGAAAATCTCTAAGTTGTTTGAGAGGGAACTGCAGGCTCCAACCAGAGTAATGCTATGGAGTTGTAAATAGTTTTGCTCATCTGTGTAGTCCATTAACTTTTAACTGAGAAAAATCATTGCAGCACTTCAAGAATTACAGATCTTATAATGGTAACTCATACTTAAATTTTTTTTTCAAGCCATCAATAATTATTTATGAGCAGCCACAAAATGCATGAAACATCAGAAGTAATCTGGGTATTACAGAATAGAGAAGACAAACTTACTAAGAAGTTGGGCTGTAGGGATTGATTCATTTACTTAGTTCAGTCACTTAATCAATCAACCAATCTATCCATCAGTCCATGTCTAGCTGTTGTGTGAAACATCAGAACCCAGCAGTTCATTCAGCTTCTCTGGGCCTTAGGCGGGAGCCTAGTGCTTTTACGTAGTAGGTGCCAAGCAGATATTCATTGACTTGATACAAGTGCTCTTTATGTTTGACTGACTGATGGACAGCTTCTTGGGAGTACTGCTAAGAAATCAGAAAGAAGAAGCCTTCTGGAAAAAGATTTTCTCTTCCTGTGTTATCTAGACCTCTCTTTAGAAATGACTCTTCAGCTAAGAATAACAACAGGAGATGAGAGCTCTTTTTAGGTTGCATGAATTGGGCTTTCATCCAAAGAGAGATCCAATAAAACCTGTGTGTTTCTCATTTTTTTTGTCTTTATCTTTGCAGTTTAATGTATGTCTAGGTGCTTATCTCCTGTTAAAAAAAAAGTTTTGGTAACTGGTTTGATTTGGTCTAGATTTTCAGAAAGCTTTGATTTTATTTAGTGTATTCTTTGTTTCTCATAAACATATTTATCAGATTTATTTTAATTTGACAAATATATTTATGTCATGATTTATTTTAATTTGACAAATATATTTCTGGTAGGTTTATCCCAATCAGGTGCCCAGCTGAATCAAATATGTGATTTACAGAGAATTAATGGACTCTCCCATAAAACATATGCTGCTGCTTGTCCCTCTCTGGTCTTCCCACTCTGTAACATCCCAAAGGGTAAAAGTGATGCTCTGAGGCATTCTACACCATGGACAGAGTAACGACAGGCAAACAGGTCATTACACCTTACATCCAAAGTATAATGAATAAACCATGTAGATTGGATTAGGTGAAGCAAGCCCCACAACAAAAGTTGGTATTTCTCAAACACACTTAATTTGCGGTCAATAGCAACACTTAGTGTCAAATTCAGATTGCCTTGATACTCATCACTCTGAAGGTTTTCTAGTGTAAGTACCCCACCTCTGTCTGAAGGCTTTCTCTGGCTGTTGAAACATGCCCAGCCTTCATATGGGATAGGTAGGAGTGCTGGAGAGCCAATATCTGAGTGCACTCTTTGCCAGTGATCTACAGAAGCTGGTGAATTAACTACTGCAGCCCTTTTTGGTATAGTTCTGCATGTTCTACGCTGTTGTCCAGTGGTTTCCAACAGGATTGGGCTCCAGCTGATCATAATGGCAGTCTACTCATGAACACAGCCTGCTGGCTTCTCTTTCCTGTCTCCTTCCTCACATACTTCTATGTGTTTGTGGAATCACTTTGAATACATTCTTATCTTGGGCTTTAGTTCCAGGGGAATCCAACATACACAACTCGTAGGAGTTTTGCATTTAGAGAGAGAATATATCAGGCAAAGGATGACATAATTAAAAAAGAATCATGATAGTGGTATTTGCTTCCTTTTCCAGTTAGTGTATTTTATTTCTGAATTATAGAAGAGCTACTATGAAAGCTTATAAAATATATTTAAATTTAAATATTTAAAAAAGATATTTTAAAATATTGGGTTACTTTCCTCCCTTATTCCCTGCTTCCTTCCTTCCTTCCTTTCTCTTTACATTTAGATTCTAGCTTATAGCCACTAGAATGAATGTCTTACATCCTTGAGATGAGCTCAGTACCATCCTCATTGACCTAGCAAGTCATTTTTTTTCAATGATGACAAGCTAGGATCACGCTTCATAATGACGGCAGCAAGATTGTCTTGTTAGGAAAAGGGCTAAGGTGGGTTCATCTTTAATGACAGAGAAAGTACCTCATAAAACCTGACTCCTCAGTTTTACAGGCATGAGTCTGGAATTTTAGCAGATGTAGACTTACTAAACAAGTCAGTCAAAAATTCTATCAGTTGAAGTGCAATGTTCCTGGCAGTCCAAAAATCCTGTACATTAGGTGATTTGGAGGGCATTTCGTTAACTCTTTAATTGGTCGTTTCAGTGCTAGAGGCAGTAGCTAATTGCCTGTAGGTCACTGAAGTCCTGGAGCTTAGGTAAATGTATATTGTCACATGTCACATTTTCATATGGTTCCTTTGCGCAGGTTGGTAAAAATGATTGCTGCATAATTAAAATTAAGACAAGGTGGGAAAAGTGATTCAATTAAAGCCCTGAAGCCATTGCACAAATTATCTGATGTACCAAAAACTAATGAATAGCTATAATTACTTTTTTCTTTTGCTTTCTTATTCTTCAATCCTACATAACTTACGGAATCCCAGGAACTCTTTTTAAGTTCTCTGTGGCTGCATTTTCGGTGGACATTTGGTGCCAGGAGCAAAACGCTTGATTTTAAAGTACACATGTATAGAAACTTTGAGGATGGTGATTTAAACTGAAACTAACCAGATGAGAAATTCAAGAGGTCTCTCTATTACCCAATATTATTTTGAAAACATCTGCAGTATTTCAGTATTCATGAAGCAGGTATTATATAGCATGGTGAGTGATGACAGTGAAAATAAATGAGATTTGTCATATCCAAAACATCCCATGTTTTACATCATTTATTTTACAAATCCTCAAAGGTTCTCAGGAACTATTAAGCTGGAGGCAAGGGTGAGAATTTTGTGATGTCACCTTTAACAAAAATTTTAACTATATAATGTTGCCTTAACAACTGAATGTATATCTTGCTTATAGAAAATAAAGCAAGAGGGTTTTGTTAAAAAAAATACAAAAAAACATCAGATGGAGCTTTTATTTCCTGAGTTCTAGGTGTGGAGAGAAAGCTGTTCACATTCAGTCCTCATTTTATCTACATACAGAGAAGATGCAGCCTTTGGGCAAATATAACTAGCAACTTGGGGTAAGGCTCATGGTCTTCAGGTTTCTGATCTGAAATAAAAATTCTCCTGTAAATGTGTCAGAAAACAAACAAGCCTCTAACCACCTATAATTGCTACCATTTATTTCCACTGGTTTCCAGGAATTTTACATTTATTAATTTTCAACAGCTCTATGAAGTTTACCATAGTCCCATTTTAGAGGTGAGGAAACTGAGCCTCATGAAGTTTAAATAATTTCACCAAAGTTATCTATCTGTATATGTCAGAGAAGATATTCTCATATGGTTAGTCTTCTATTGATGCATAACAAACTGTCCTGAAACTTTATGGCTTAAAACGAAAACCATTTAAAGTACCTCTTGTGATTCTGTGGGTTGACTGGGTTGAGTTGAGCTGCTTGTTCCAGGTGATATTGGCTGAATCTGCAGTCACCTGGACCTATGACTGAACTGGAACATACAAGATGCTTCATTTGTGTGTCTGGGGCCTCGGCGGAGTTAGTTGCGATGTAAGAATGGCTGGGACTTTTTCTCTCCATGTAGTTGGAAGCCCTCTCCTCTCTGCGTGGCCTTTCCACAGGATCTCTTCAGTAAGGTAGCTGGACTACTTACATGGCAGCTCAAGGCTTCCCAAAAGCACAAAAGCAGGATCTAACGGGCCTTCTTTTGGCTTAAACCTGAAACTGGTATGGTGTTACTCCCACCATATTCTATTGATTAAAGTGAGTCACAAGCAGCCCAGATCCATTGGGGATGGAGAGCCAGGGTTGAGTGAACAGTGCCATAAATACCTTGAGTCATAATTTAATGGGGACTATCTTTGAAGATTCACTACTGACTATGTGATTCCAAAACAGACAGTATTTTCACTAAGCTTCTCTACTGATATTCATTTCTTCATGAGATCAAGGATTGTGCCTTCATTTCCTTCCTTTTTCCCTCTTTATCTCCCTGGCAGCAAGCACAATATTTGGAAGACAGAAGGTGATTAATAAATGTTTTTTGAATGAACTGTTGTTGAAAGTTGAGATCATACTATAGAACAGAGGGAAATGTTGACAAGATAATTTCCCTCAGAAGGACTTTGGGTAGATCTGAATTAAATATGATGAAATTATATAAAATATTCCATTGATGGCTAGAGATAGATCATTCTTTTGTGTTCTGGAATGTCAGTAGCAACAACAACATGATTTTAAGGCTTTTTTTAAGTACTTCACTTGATTTTATTCATTTAATTTTTTTTTAAAATGCTGTGAAGTACATAGTATTATTTTTTCAATTTTATAATAAGGAAACTCAGTCACATAAAGGTAAAGTAATACACCCAAGGTCACACAGCTAATGTTTGGCATAGGTAAGAATTGAATCTTTGCATTATTTTGTCTTTGCATTGTCAGTCATGACTGTCCTATGTTTCAAAGGAGATTTTTTTTTTTCAAACTGGAAACTAAAAATGGTATATGTAACTTTCTGGTCAGGAGGGTTGAATCAGGACAATGCTTCATTTTGAAGAGTTTAAATAGACACCCTAAAGATCAGAAAACAAAACAGAATTTTCAGACAATAAGCCCAGTAGATTGGGAGGAAAGAAAAAGCTATCTCTGGAGTTACACCAACAATTCTCAAATTAAGTGTTTTTATCTAAGGAGGAGCCGTCCCTTTCTTGTACTCAGTAAGTAAGACTTTGTTCTCCTTTTATTGAAATAAAAAATGTACACATTGAAAATGTGACCATTTTTAAGTTACCTATGTTTTTTGTAATCATTTTCTTTCATATTTTTGGTAAATTTTGTTGAAGCTGTTTCTGTTGTGTTAAGAATATCCAGGAATCTTTCTCTACATGTGGGTCATGGAGAAAGGGCAGCAAGGAGCCCTAGTAAAAGAGGAGAGTTGGGACCATTAGGAACAAGTATGATAAAACTCTAGAGGGGAACATGAAAAATATAAGAAAACCCAAGAGTGATTTTTTTCTTCAATTTCTTTTTTTTTTTTTTTGTAGAGACAATTTGGAGGGGTCAGCTTTTATGTTGTGTTATCAAAATGGAGGCCGTTTAGTACTACTATGTAACACAGTGACTAACATAACAATGTCCATTATATAAACAGACTGTGTGTCTTTGAAGTTGGGAGGGGCTAGGGCCCCATCACTTTCAGGCCACTTCTCAAGTAGGGGATATTGAAATGAAAGAAACAGAGAAGGCACATAAAGAGGGGGTGTTTCAGAGAAACTTCATCAACTTCATGATTTTTCCTATGTCTAGTTGAAGTTATCTGATATTAGCATTGAGCTTTTTTTTCTTTTTCTTTTTTCACATATATAGAGTGAAAAAAATAACAAAAAAAATACATCTATGGCACATATCCTTTTGAACATTGGGAAAACTGAATGAGAGTGGGATATTTCATAATCCTAGAATTGAGACTATTTTTGAGGTGATGTGAGAGAGAGAAGAATAGGTATCTTGCATTGGTTACAAAGCTGAATACTTTGTCCATTCAGGGAGAAATCACCATGAAAGTGAAGAATTAGACAAATGAAAAATAGTGAACCACTAAAAATGCTGAAAATTATTAATGTGGTAAATATTTATGTGTTAGATTCTCAGTTATTTCTTCTAAGAGCTAGAAGTCACCATAAGCTAACCCAAAAGAGCCCAAACATGTAAAATCTGCAGGCAAGATTTACAGAGAAGATAGGTCATTCATATACTTGTACGTCCTCCCACCACTGTCCAGAATGGAAGTTAATCCCTAGCACATCCTCTGAGGCTTTATTCTCCTGAGCATTGCCTCATTTACTTCATTGGGATAAAAATTAGATGTCCACATGGTCTTTTATTGTTAGTACTGTGGTGAGCATGACAAACCATGTATGGGTCATTATGTAAATCGATGGTTATAGAAATATACAGGATTAGAAATAAAAACTAACATATGAAACACCCCCAATGATGCCAATTTCACATTATTGAAAGGATGTCATAGATAGTATTTTGAACAATGGATTGGACAAAAAAGCAGCCAATAATATAGGCAGTCATAAATCCTTACTCTTAGAAAGTACAGATACCTTACACCAAAAATAAATACTGTGAAAATCTACTCCAGTCAAAAAATATATTGAGATCCAGCTATGGGCCAAGCTAAGTTTTAATCAGGTACTCAAGTCCTTGTAAAAAGTATGCATGCTTTTCAAGTTTTATTCTCCAAGTCTTTTTTTTCTTTTTAAAAAATTTCTTGCCTCAAAAAATCAGAGCCAGAGCATCTGCTTGAAAAATGAAGTTGATTCTTTTAGTGCTGATGGCAACAACAGAAAAACAACAGAAAATCTACCTAGCTATAGATGTCTTTCTAAAATGAGTCTCTCCAGAACACTGAAATGTCCCACCCCCAAAAGTACTGAAGGTATATAGACAAGGTACGATTTAATTCTTCCTCTCAGCTTTGGCACTGAAGCTAAGATGATGGGAAAGGATTAAAAGTTACTCTAATGAATTTTGATTCATTGAGTAAAGATCTCTAAAACACATTACAGTATATCAAAACCATAGAAGGAGAAATCAAAAACTAATATTTTTATTTTCACTGTCCTATCTTCAGACATGGGACTTCATCTAAGTTTGGTGAGAACTGGGGGAGGGGGTGCAGCAGCAGAATATGGAGAAACAAACGCAGCTCTACTTGCTGTAACAGAAGCTAATGCACAGTGAAAGATAGTCAGTCAATTAATCCAGAAATGAATATAAAATTTTTCCTTGAAAACATTCTGTAGTCCCAAAACCATGTTATGTGTAATTGGAAGAAAGACAGTGCAAGATTGTCTAGTAGTGGATACAAAACAGAAAAGTGTGAGTGTTACTTAATAGAAAATTTTGGCAATAATAAATAGTATAAGGGACCACATAAACATTTATTTAGTTTAGAGGGAGGCAAGGACACTTGAAAGAGGAAAAATTTAAATTAGGCTTTAAATTAGGCTATTGATCTTAGAAGACAGATTAAAAGAGGATAATAATTCTCAAAAAGAAGATGGTCCTTCGAGTCTTGAGTATCTAACTGGTTTCCTCCTCCTCCTCCTGCTTCTTCACAGGAAATGACTGTATAGATTATTCTAAGCTTTCTTCTTTGCTCTTAGTGCTTTGGTATTTTTAAGAGAAGCCTAGAGTAAATGCAACAGGAATTCCGGAATTTTAATGGATGCCTGATGCTTGCTGTGGCTATTATAGGAATTCTGTAATATGGAGAAAGTGTGGAAGAGGGGCTGCCCTTGAGAGCTTCGTTTCTCAAATGGTGAAATTGGAGTTCAGAGAGTACACATCTGATAAAACTTCCTGGTTTTAATGAGGTACTTTAGTTGAGTACAAAGGTGTTATTTGGCCCTGCCATATCTGAGATATTAACAGTTAAAAATTTCCTAGGTATCATCAAGTGCTCCTTTTCAGAATCAAGAAACTTTACTGGGAGGTTAAGGGTGATATAACACTCTAATGGCAATGCTTGTTAGCCACTCAGCTTGAAATCTATTGATGCTACATTTTGGCAGTGCCACTCATATTTTTCCTCTTGATTATGCTCGTAAATTGTCCCTTATTGGAGTCTGATAAACTGAGGTGGAGAGAGGTTGAGTGCCTTGGAGTTGCCTAGAACTCTTGGCGTCTCAACCTATTGTTTAGACTAAAAACTTATTTTTTCTCAATTATAATGTGATTTTCTAATTATACTTTTGAAATAAATTTTTTTTATATTTATAAAAAATTTATAAATTTTTTAAATTTAAAAAGTTCAGGGAATATAACAAATGATCATGATCTCAAAATGACTTCAATCTTGGTTAATTAGACATTCTAATTGCCAATATACTCAATTATATGGTATAGCCCCAATAGACTTGATGCTTTACATATGTGTAGAGAATTGTATAAATTATTTATCAAAGGTTTAATATAGCTCTTGGAGCCATTTCACACTTCTTGAATTTCTGTATTTCGAATTATATACATTTCTCTATGAATCAAATTGTGATAGACATTAAATTTAGTTTTCTGATTTATTTGGGCAGTTTTCAGAGTTGAATACCATTGCTCTAGATTTTAATGATCTTTAACTCTGAACATTTATCATTATACTTTAGGTCAGGAAAGCCTTGGAACTCATGTTACTTAATCATTTATTTGGAGGAACATAAGAATACCCATTTGCTATTGGTTTATTTACTAACATGTCTTCAGAATTTGAATTTTTGAGTCCTGAGACCCCAGGCATAAAAAGAGTCTATCCTATAAATATCACACTCTTATGGGGAAAACAAAATATATTCACAAATAAATCATTTCAGATATCAGTGAGTGCTACAAAGAAAACAAATCCATCAATGAGATCAAGAGTATCAGGACTGGGGTGGGGAGGCTATTTTAGAGAGAATGGCAAAGGAAGTCTTCTCCTACATTTGAGCTGAAAAGTCAACTAGATGAAAATCTGGAAAAGTTAATTTCAGGAAGAGAAAACAGAAAAGGCTGGCATAAATCATTATTGAGAAAATGTTCTATGCTGTTATTTAACAAAACGTTTGAAGTGATCAGAGCTCATAAAAGTGATGATTGAACTGAAATATAAAAATAAATGGCAAGACTTAGGTGAAGAATAAGATGACAATGAAGGACATCAATGACAATCTATTTCCAACTCCCTTCTCCTTTGCCTCTTTTAACTATAGAAGAGGAAAACACAGAACATTTCTTCTCACATTTTTTTTTATTCTAGGGAAGTCATATAACTCTAAGATAAAATTTAAACAAAGATCTTGAGAAAGTGAAAGAACAAGACATTTGGTTAGCTTAGTGTTTGCCCCAGTGGTTATCACTGCCTCAAGCACCTTCAGTGTTAAACCACTGCTACTGATTGTATTCAACAAACATCCCAGGGAAAGGTTGTTCACACAGGGAAGCTCTGAGTCAGGTCAAATAAGACAAGCCTTGCAAGCTGGGATTCCGGATAATTGCCAAATATTCAAATACTGATAATTATCTGAGAATTAAGCTTTTTAGGAGTTTCATCTCTATTCTCCCTCATCAGTGGCTACAAGGACACTGGTTTAACCATGATTGTGAGCTTGGTTGTCAAGGCCATGGCAGAGCTGGGATCTGGGGGATAGGAATCAGCAAGTAAAGCTTGCTGTTTTTACCTAGATTCAGTCATTTTTTTTCTTTCTTGAAATAATACCCTGTAGTAGTTGCAAGCCTTTGGTTAATCTCCAGAGTGCCGAAAAAGTTGATTTTGATCATTTTTTTTTGCCAGTGTTTTTATTACTTTTATGTGGGAGAGGACTTTTGGATGTCTTTATTTCACCATTTCCACTGACTTTTAACTCTCAGTTGATTGATGACAAGGGTGCAAAAGCAATTTAATAGGGGAAAGATAATTTTTTTAAAACAATGATACTGAAGGAATTTGACATCTCTGGGCAAAAAATAAAATAAAATAAAATAAACTGTGACATAAATCTCACATATTATGCATAAATTAACTATATTTTTTGAATATTTGAAAAAATACTTAAAGTATAAAAGTATAAAACTTTTTTTTAAAAGGGAAGAAAATCTTTGGGATTTTGGACTAAGCAAAAAATTCTTATACTTAGTATCAAAAGCACCATCTACAAAAGGAATAATTGATAAACTTGACTTCATCAAAATTAAAAAAATGTTTGCTATGGAAAAAAGCATATCAAGAAAATGAAAACAATCAGTACAGATTGGAAGAAAATATTTTCAAACCACATGTCCAACAAAGGAGTGGTAGCTAAAATACATAAAGAACTTTGAAAAAATAACAGTAAAACAAACAATCCAACGAGAAAATGGGCAAAAAATGTTGAGAAAATCAAGAAGAGGACATAAAGATGGCAAATAAGCACATGAGAAGATGTTTAAGAACACAATTAGCCATTATGAGGATGTCAATTAAAACCACAATTGAATATCACTATATACCTATCTGAACAACTAAAAAAAAAAAATAGTGACAACTCCAAGTGCTAGTGAGGATGCAGACAATTGGATCACTAATATATTGCCAATAGGAATGTAAAATGGTACATCCACTCTGAACAACTGTTTGGTAATTTCTTAAAAACCTGTCCTTGCAACTACTAAACCACCTATCAGTTGCCCTCCTGGGTTTTATCCCAGAGAAATGAAAACAAAAACTCATACATGAATGAAAACTTATATTCAAACAATAACCTGTACATAAATGTTTATAGCAATTATATTTCTATTAGCCAAAAACTGGAAACAACACTGACGTTCTTCAAAAGGTGAATGGTTAAACAAATGGTAGGGTGTACCTATACTTTGGAATAATGATTAATAATAAAAAGGAACAAACTTGATACACTTGACAACTTCGATGAGTCTGCAGAGAATTACACTGAGTGAAAAAGCCAACCTCAAAGAGTACATATCGTTCAACTTCTTTTGTATATTGTTCTTGAAATGACACAGTTGTAGAAAGAGCCACCAGGAGCTCAGGCTGTTGGGTAAAAGTTTGTGTGGCTCTAAAAGGGCAGCATGAGGGACCCTGTGGCGATGGTAGTGTTCTGGATCTTGACTGTATCAGTTTCAGTATTCTGGTTGTGATTGGGTACTTGTAAGACGTTACTATTGGGAAAAATGTGGCAAAGGGTACATGGGATCTCTTTATATTACTTGATATGTGAATATACAATTCTATGAATCTATAGTTCTTTCAAAATAAAATTCTTAAATATAGGAAAGCCATCACAATAAATGTCCTAGAACAACTGCATAAGAATATAAGTAGAACCTAGACCCCTCTCTCATTGATACACAATTAGTGGTTTAAAATGGAAAAGTTAACATTATAAAACCTCAAAAAGTTAGTAGGAGAATATGTTCATGATCTTGAGTTACTCAAATAATATTTAAATGTGACAAACAATAACCATAAAAGGAAAAATATTATAAACTGGACTTTATTAAATTAAAAACCTTTCTGTAAATGAATATAGAGACCAGTAAGAAGAAGAAACACAAGCCACAAACTTGGAACAATACCCCTAGTACATATATCTCAAAAAGGACCTCATTCAGAATATATAAAAATTCCAATAATTAAACTATAAAAAGAAAAACCACCTAATTTTAAAAAAATGGTTAAACAACTTGAACAGAAAAGAAAGGAAATACATAAGTAGTTAACATAAAAATGTTGCTGAAATATCATGTTACTCATCAGAGAAATGTGAGTGAAAACTATAATTACATAATTTTACATCATTTGGGATGATTTTTTATAATAAATATTGGTCTTAACAAAGTGAGAGGATGATGAGGATGTAGAGCAACTGGAATTCTCATACATTGCTGATGGAAGCATAAAATTGTAAAACCACTTCAAAAAGTTGTTTGACAGTTTTTTAAGAAGTTAAAATTACGTATTCCTTATGACTCACCAGTTTTAATCTAAGGCATTAACCCAAGCAAATTGTAGACATGTGTTTAAAAACAAAATGCTTATTTAAGAATATTCACATCAGCCTCATTCATAACTGCCAAAACCTGAGCAAATCACCTATTAACAGGAGAATTAGGTAAATTATGGTACATCCCTACAAAAGAATACTACTTAGCAATAAAAATGAACATACTATTGATACAACAAAATGGATGGATCTCTAACGCTTTATATTGAACAAAAGAAGCCAAATGTAGAAAAATAATTATTATATTACAGTTTAATAATAGCAGGAATAGGTAAAACTAATCTAAGCTGATAGAAATAAGAAAATCCTCCTTAAGGATGGGGGAAATTTACTAGGAAGGGATGGGAAGGACCCTTTTTGTGGTAGAAATGTCCTCTCTCTAATTTTAGATGATAGTTTTATGGATTTATAAAATTGTCAAAATTCATGCAACTAAAGAGTTAATATCTTTGCCTTTCATTATACATAAATTATACATTAATAAAAAACCAAAGTTTAAAAATGCATAAGTATTTGGTAATATTTCTCTAACAGCATAAAGATAATGTTAACTTATTCCTACAATTACTAGTTTTAAAAAAATGGCATTAAAAAAAAATGTCTGTAGGATAGAGTTCCACTTGAACTTTCAAGCCCATGAGTCTGAATTTTTTTCTCATTATTTATTTTGTTTAATCCACCCAAAGTTTAGTTAGTTGACATGAATATACATGGTGGAGAGCTGCTCAGAGAGAGAAACAAATTTAAAAGAGAGAGAGAGAGAGAGATCCCAGAAGTTTTTATCCATTTTCTCTTAAAAATGTCCAAATAGATTTTCTTTCAATTTGTGAAAAGAAGGAAGTTTCTTTTCAGCTGAATCTTATTAAGGTACCAAAGTATTGTGTAGCCAGATGAGAAAGCTACAAATCAAAGGGTTCATAACAGCTATGCTGAAAAGCCTCTCTCTAGGACTCAACGTGGAAAGGGAAAGGTGATGGAGACCCGCCTCTGCATTGGACCCCATCCCCAGGCCTTGCTCTTCTAGCCTTCAGCTCCACCCACGACTCAGATGTACCTTAGAACAAGGTGAAGGATGTGACTTTTAGGGGAGTCCAGTTCATCTCAATTCATAACCTCTAACTGAAGATAAAATTAGGAACTAAGATGTCTTTTTTAACTCTAGTGGGAGTTGGGTAGATTGAAAATCCCATTCACTTTATACTGTTAGCTGGCCAGTGTAACATCTTTCCATTGATTGCAGTCTACAATAGAAAGGTATCATATATTTTAGACCTGCTTTTTCTCTTGTATTCATATTTACTTCTTTCATAAATATAATTAAGCACCTACTATGAACCAGCCACTGAGCTAGCAGTCAGATTTAGTATAGAGGATGAACTGGACACATGGGGAAGAGATTATGAGTGGAGCTTGCCAGAGGGCACATTGATGGATGACAGGAACTTCCATCTGAATTGCACAGGATAATAAGCATTTAAGTGAAGTTTTTAATGTAATTAAAATATGGGCATGGAATCTCTGTTATAATGGCACTTTGAGATTATATTCATGACGTTTAAACAAATACTTTTAGTTAGTGTTACATCTTTCACAACTCATATATTAATCCCTGGATATATATAACTTGACTGCCATTCTGATTGATACACCATACTTCTTAGGAATGGCCTGAATGTAGAGTTAAGAGACTTCAAAGAAATTAAAGAATTCTACTTCTGGGATTTGGAGATGCTTTGTGGAAGGGTGACACTTCAGATGAACATTGATGCATGGACAGAACTTAGATAAGGTGATATGGAAACAAGGTTACTCCTGATGCAGAGGGAAAAGCAAAGCAAATGCACACAGGTGGGAAAATGTGGGACATTATGAGGAAAAGTGAATAACTTTGCTTAGCTGGAGCAGAAATATATAATGGGATTGATAAGTAATTAATTAGAATGATTCATATGACAATAGTTTTCCTATTCTTTCAAAGGTACCTGAATATTATAATAAGCTTGCTCTCATTTGAGCATTGTAGTTTTCCAGCTTCTTAACCACTCTGTAACTACTGTATACTGAAGAATGTGAGCTGATATTTAGAAATTTACAAACCACCCTACTGCCTCCGAGATTTTTTTTTGAGAGTAGCTATATTGTTTATGTTAATAATATTACTATGTGGCACCATAACTCAAAGTACCAAAATGACTTCATAAAACAATACCCAAATACACATATGCCATCTTTCATTTGAGAATCTCAAAGTACTTTACAAAACTTAATTAAAGTTTAAAATTAATTAGATGCATTAATTTTTCATTGTATAGAATAGACTTTGCAACTTATATGACTTTAACATGCTAAGAGGGTTTGCCCATGTATCTTTCTTTCCTATTTTTCCCCTTCATGTGTAAATGGGTATAAAGAGAGAGAAAAGACTTATGGCATCTGGAACAGTGGAATTTGACTTGAGTTTTGACTTTTCAGCTGTCCATGTGTTTTTTAAATGCCGGCCTTATCATAGTGAGGACTCACTTCTGACTTTCTCGACGTGACACCTGGGCTCTGTGCCAGGAGCTGAGTCTGAGCTCTGCTGCTTTTCTTTTCTTCCTGGCTTGCCAGGTTTTTAACATTTTGCTATTGCCTTGACCTAGATTCATATGGAAATAATGGTGCTGATGTCTGGACAAGACATGGACAGTTTGTGATTGTGTGGCTTAAGTGCCTATAAAATATGACCCAAGTGTCTGAAAGGGGAAAATATGCCGACAAATCAGATCTTTTCATATTCAAGCTTGGTTTGAATAAATACACCTACAGATTAGAATCTTTTTTCCTGTGAAAAATAGGTGAAAGAAAAAATAAAAAATAAATTTAAAAAAAGAGTATTATATTGTAAATGGGAAGTGGAAATTGGGACATTCGTCTTAAAAGATTGGGTTTCTTTTTTTTTTTTCTTTTGTTTTAATCATATTAGCTTCCAGCAGCAGATTAGGATTTAGAGTTTGTTTGTATTTACAAGTGGTGTCTTAAAAGATTCATTATGAAATGTGTTGCTGTTTCTAAAGAGGAAGCTGAGGCCCAAGCTGGTGCGTCCTGGCTGGGCAAATGGAGACTCCCCCATCTGCATTCTGTTAGGGAGAACACCGACCTGTGTGTCGTGGAGTAGGTTGGAGGTAGTATTGCTTACACATGTGTCTCGGAGCTGAGCTGGGCCACAGCTTATGAAGTTTTTCTTCTTTCAGGGTCAGACACCAGCCAGTGCAGATTTAGCCATCTTGGCCCTGATGTACTTCACATGGCTCACATTCCCAGTCCGGGTACCCACGCTGTGGCTGAATTGCCAAGTCCCCGCTCTCTCCTTCCTGTTCTCCAAGCTGTTCGGTCCTGCACACACAGAGAACGTTTTCCAACGTTCATACTCCTCTGTTAGGGAGATTTCTTGGATTGTTAGTTCCACAGAAACAACAGATATAAAATTTCAGGGGTCTGGTTGTTTGCTGGAAGCTGCCACCAGTTACTAGCATTGGAATAAGGACTCTTTCAGCCAAGGTGAATTTAAAGTTAGAGAGGTAAATTAAAAAAAAAATGTTTTATATAAAGCTAGTCTTCTCTTTGGGGAGCCAAGAGCATTTTCCATTTGGAAGAAAATGCTAAGTTATTTTCTGCAGACTGCATCATTCTTTGTTGTCACTTCTACCAATCAAGCATCCTTTTCAGCTCAAGATTATTGGGCTTCTGGGCTCTAAAATTCCCCTACCTAACTGCTTTTGCTCATGGGAGACCACCCAGCAGAGGATGTCTCACTGCCTTCTTATTCCTGTCCAGCTGTGCAGATCTTAACCATTCTTCATGCCCAACCTCTGTACTCCTTCTTTATTGAAGTTTACCTGTCTACCCAGCCCTCGGCTCTCTTCAGCCTCTAAACTCACAGCATTATTGTCTGAACTATTTGGCAATTCATCATGTATACCATTGCCTTGTGACGTCTTCTATATCACATCATAATTAAATTCATATGATTTAATTTTTTAGGTGCCAAAACACCTTCTAATACTTTCCATGGCTGTTTTATAGTCTTTGAATTTTCTTTGATGTGTATCAAAGTTTGGGGTACATTGTATCATGAATATTTATTAAGTTAAAGTACTTAGGCGAGAGAAATACATTATTTCAATCACTTATTTATAAGAAAAACAAATCCTCTGATATGATATTTGTATAATATGTGTATATATAAATTGATTTGTATAGTTATATTTTCTTCTTTGAGAATAATATTTAGAAAACAAATTAAACAGAGGGAAAAGAAATTTGTTGGAAGAATATTGGATTATTGGATTCAGGAATATCTCTAGGAAATCAGAGGCCCCTAGACTTCTGGGGTATTCTAAGTAGAAACTGATCGGTCTTCAGAAATAAAGACAGCCATCTTTCTCCTTCAGTGTCTCATTTCTGTTTATCTCTGCATATCTGTTTTTCACTCCTGTGGTATATAAACTGACTTTCTATGCTGTTATTAGGGGGGACATCCCTGCAGTTTAAGAATTTATATTACCTTATTTCCAGACACATCCAGAGACTGACTATCAGTCAGCTCCAATTACAAATTCCAGGGGAAGAGTCTGATTGGCTCGAATTATATCAGATGACTCTTTTAGATCCACTAGGTTATATAGCTAAGGGACCAGGTTATATAAAAAAAATATATAGTCACCAGGAGCTCATCCTTGTAGAAGAGAGTCAATTCAGCAGGAAAGGAGATTATCACAATTTAGTTGGACTCCTGATTTTATCAACAACAAAACTTAAATTTAGTCCTTTTCCTGATATTGAAACTTAGTTGATAATGTTATCATCCACTCAGGTCATTATGGTTAAAAACCTGGACTTATCCCTGACTCTCTTCTCTCTGTCTCTCAAATTTTGTGGAATCTACCTCCTATCTTTTCCATCTTCTTTGTGCCCATCAATATTACCTTAACCCAAGTCATCTCCACTTGTTACTGAGATGAGTACAATAGTCTTCAAATTGTCCTCCAAGCCTCCAGTCCCACTTCATACAGATATTTTTAGAGCACAAATTGAATGAGAACAATCTCCTTTATTGGAATATAAAGTACTTTTATTATTACTTACATTCATTCATTCAATATTATTTAACTAATGTTTGATAGTTGATTACCTACTATGAGCCATACCCTGCTTGAGAAGATAGAAATAGAAAGAAGATTCAGACACAACAGGTCCCAGGCCCCATAGAACCTTGAGAGAAGGCAAATTAAATGGAATAAACTAATTTTAGATCAGAATAATAAAAACAAAATAAATAAATAAGTTGATATGAGGTAATATGTGGGAGAAATGAGGCTACTTTAGATGAAGTAATCAGGAAAGTCTTTCCGAATGACATTTTGATTTAAAAAATCCAAAGAAGAAGCTATTATTATGAAAATGTAGAGAGAGAGAATTCCAAGCAGAGGTTAAAAAAAGGTGCATGTGCTTTGAGGCATGAATCACATCGATTTGTTTCAGAAACAGAAAAGTGATGACTGTGGCTGAAGCACCATGACTTAGGGACAAAGTAGCACAAGGTGAGGTCAGAGAGGGCCGTGGCCAGGCCACGGAGGGCCTGGCAGTCCCCAGAGCTCATGCTCTTTTGTGTTGAGTGGGAATCAAGTACAAGTGGAGGTGGGTCTTAAGACAAGATATGCTTGGAGAAGTTTTAAATTTTGAACATTTACTGTGTCTGTTGTGGAAATAAATTGTACAGTAGTGAGAATAGATCAAGGAGGCCAGTTAGAAGATGACTGAAGTACTCTAGACAAAAGATGATGGTGTAAAGTTCAGTGGGAGGCGCCGGAAATGGACCCAATAGAACTTGATAGAGAAAATGTGAGGGAGGTAAGGGAAAGGGAAAAGCTAAGGAGACTCCTAAGTTTAGGCAAACTTTAATTATACCCTTCCTAAGATAAAGAAGACTGGGGAACGGATTAGGAGTGTGTATGGCGAGGGAGATCAAACATGTAAATTCCGAGATGCACAATACAAATCCAAGAAGATATATTAGAAAGATGGGTGTATGAGTTAAAGAATAAATTTGAATTACAGAATATTAATTTGGGAATAATCAGCAGAGAGATGACATTTAAAGCTGTAGTAATGTATGACATAATCAAAATGGAGAGTGTAGATATGGAGGAAACAGGACCCCAAACAAAGGCTCAAGGCACTTGAACATTTACATGTTAGAGAGAACATCCATCAGTGGAGAATGAACAGATAAGCCCAAGGTTCCTGCAAACCTAGAAATTCCCTAAGTTCATAATCTTGAACAATGGCCACAGTTTCCTCTAAAAGAGGAACCATCTTAGCTTCTTTCTCCTAAAGAATGCAGAAAATTGGCATTTGCACAGAAATGTGTGTTTGCAGAACAAGGATAATATAAAGCTGGTACCCACTGCAGTAAGCCTTCCAAACACCCCCCAGGACAATCTGAATGAAAAAATGATTATGTACTTAATGTCCACTGAGCACCCTGGAGAGAAAAAGAGCATACTATAATTACAAAGTATTATTTTTACCGTTATTAATACATGAATCATTCATTAGGAAAAAAAGAAGTAGGAGTCAAAAAGTCAGGAGATAATAGGCTGTGTTTATAATGTTGCACAGAAGGAATTGCCCACATAAATCCCCTCCCACTAAGACATGTAGTCAGATTCACACATGCTGAGTATGTTCTTGTTGGAAAGACAAACCTTTAGCAATATCTCTAAAGATTTGGGTATTTGTAGTCAGGTAAATGTCTACCTTATACCCTTATTTTTCCCCCTTGGTCATTGCTTGCTATGCAGGACTTTTTAATGAATGGTTTTAGGTAGGAGTAAACTTCTCAAGTAGGATCTCTTAGAAAGGCATCACTCTTCTCATAGATAGGACTATTTTCAAATGAATTTTAAAAGGATAAAGTAATTTATCAAATTTAAAAGATTTTTAGAACACCAAACATAAGCACTAAATCCTGAATTATTTGCCAGAACACCTGCCACCTAGAGCCTGAAGATTTTATTATAGAGCAAACAAACAAACAAACAAACAAATATGAACAGGTACATTTGGATAAATCTTTGGAAACTTAAAAATATTGAAAGACACTGGACGTGATCTGCAGACCCTCATTAGTTAAAATATTTGTAATAAACCAAATTGAAATACACAATTTCTATTCTGTATATTGTAAAGGGGATAATTTGCTTCCTTTCATCTGAATGCAAGAATCAAAAGTAAAAAATTTTAAAGAAAAATCCACATTAAACTTATAAATGGGACATTAAATTTAAAGAGGTAAAATAACACTGAAATGGCAACAAGAAAATTAAATAAGACTGTTTTTTTCTTTATGAGTGAGAAATAAAATACAAAAAGGCAACTGGTAGCAACATGTGTACGTCTATGAGGTGTGTGTGTGTGTTTGTGTGTGTGTGTGTGTGTGTGTGTGAGAGAGAGAGAGAGAGAGAGAGAGAGAGAGAGAGAGAGAGAGTTGGGATGGGGGTGAGAGAGAAAGTTATTCAGATAGAGAAAGAGTGATTAGGTTCTGAATTTCTGATGTAACTTTGGAAATGATAGATTTCTTTTTACAATCTGTACTGGAAGATTGGAAGTGGGGTAATAGGGTGATTAAAGTTCCATGATTTCATTCAAATGTCACATAGCTCTAAAACAGAATTCATAAAACTCTTGAATACATCCTGTATTATAATTTTGTAATAGAATAATAGTGCTGGATAGTCCTTTCAGCTTCTGATAATGAAGGTAACTGTACTGCTGTGTGACACCTCTGATCATCCTGAGTGTTCTTTATCTCTTCACCATAAACTGAGTGCCAATCAGAACATCTACATTATTGGTAATCCTGAGGAAGAGGTGGTTATTAAGCAATAATTTTTTCCTTTAGGATCAATTGATAAGCTACATGTGAAATCAGTCTCATTTTGACCAAAAATATTATCACCAGCTTAAGTAACCATCTTCTTAACCACATTTTTAGGCAAATAATTTTTGACTTTGTCCAGGAATTAAATTCACTCTAAAAAGGAAAAACAATGTGTCACAGTTGAGAATGTTTAATTAGATATGCCTTGGATTCTGAAAGCAAATTAAAAGACATATTTCAAAAACAAAAATAGAGCATCGAAGGGACTATTATTATTGAAATAAGAGTAAAACTTCTCCAAATTATAACTTTTGATGGAGATGATTTTATTGCTGATTTTTTGTTGTTGTTTGGTCTTAATAAATTCAGCCATATTATTTGTATGACATGTGATCTGAACTTCCCATAAAACAAAACCACATTTAATCCAAGGCAGATTTGCTCATTTTATGAAGAGATACTTGGTTATTTTTTAAAAATTGTGTCTGTATGTTCTTAGCTAAATTTCTTCTTGACTTATATGTTGATCAACTAGACAGCAGGTCCTTCGGTCCTACCCTACCATATTGTTCTCTTGAACATTTCAGTTGCCTCTAAAATCTTAAGCTGGTCAAAATGTATGTTTGTAAACCAGGCTTTTTAATGTTTGAACACACAGATTAAAACATCTAAGATTGTGGTTCTGTTTGTACCTGCTACTATGCCCTCAGAAGCTCTGCATAACACTCTCTTCTTCCACATATATGTCACCCTAAGTCATACCACTCTCACTCACACAAAGAACATCACACAGAGAAAGTGGCAGCTGGAACTTGAAACATTCTTTCATTCAATCCTTACTGACCAGGAAAATATTTTGGTACCCGTAGTTTGTGTATAATATCTGACACATGCTGAATTGAAAAAAAATAAACAAATAAATGTGAGTTGATGGGGTCCACAACTCAAAGTCTTGACCTTATTAATAGCACTATTCATTAATTAACTTTACCAAGGCCCACAAATAACCTTTTTCTTGTGCAAGAAATCCAACTTTAGAAGATTATACTCAATATATTTACAAATGACAAAGTAACTTAGATGCTCTAAGAATAACTGTTTGCTCTATAAGAATTTTCTAAATATGCTTCTTCTATACTCTAATCTCAAATTTTGAAGGGGGATGGGATTGAGAAAAACCTTTTTTGGAGGTTCTTTCTTTTTTCTGTGGGAATTGTGTATTCCCTATCCTGGGGGCTTTTGTGGTCCATCAGTTCCCAGTGGCTAACTATCTTCCAGATTTCTAAGTGATCAGTCATCTAAGATCCCCAGTGGGCTTCCTAAAACTGATATAGATTTATTTTTATATTTTTTTCTTTCATTTCAATAGGATTTGAAGAGGGAGGAGAAGAAAGTTGTTTGTTCAGTCAGCCATCTTGATTCAGAGTTGATAACCTTTTATCAGGGCAGGCACAGAGGAACAGAACTCATGCCCCAGATCCCTTAAAAAGTAATTTTGAGAGACATTTAGCACGTTCAGAAGACTAGCGACTTGTCCTACATTCTTTCAGTATATTGATTTGCAAAATCCAAGTCTTTCTTTACTTTCATATTTTCTGTGCTTAAGTTCTTTAAAAAGAAAAAAAATATCAAATGGAAAAGAGGCTATTAATTGTATCAACCTTCATTAATTCTCTAAGCATCATAAACATGGAAAAAGTGTGAAATAATATTATTTTTTTTTCAACTGGGGATTCCCATTAATTTGATTCTTTTTAATGAAGAGAAATATTCTTGAAAGGGACATATTCTTCTCAGCAGGTATATATTGTTTGGTTGTGCTTCAATTAGAATTATATATGATTGCAAAGAGAAAATAAGTCTGTGTGTAATAAGGTGTATTTTTATTTATTAGTTCTAGTATATACAGTAAAAGCTTATGCTTTCCTCTAACCATGGATTTTAATGCATTGCTATGTTATTAAAATGAGATGTAGTATGTCTTTATTATCACAAAAATGTTTTTTTAATAAATAAAACTAATCAATAAAATGGACATAATTTCTACTCTGAAAGGTGAAATTATGAGACAAACTATTACTCATTTTAGACTCAGTAATTGGTTGTGATTATGGTAATGGTTGTGTGTGTGTGTGTGTGTGTGTGTGTGTGTACATGTGCACATGTGTGTGTTTAGTTTTCATGTAAGTCTTGTCTTGAAATCATGTCTTAGTTAAGTATTTTGCACTAAAATCCAATGTGAAGATGTATGGCAGGGTAGTTGAAGGGACAGTGTCTTGGAGATATCCACAAGGACTACTGTAATAAAAATGCAGGGACAGGGAGAGGAGGATGATGGAAAATAAAAGAGGAGATATCTTAATAGATTTTGATTTTTTATGTGCTATGCTCCATGGACTAAGCACATTTCCTTGATACCCTTTCTTAGTAACTAGTGCCCTACCATTGCATCTGCTAAGCAGTCCTGCAAAGTGCTTCCTCAGAGACATCCCTCCCAGTAACTACTGTATGATCCTGTACCTTCCTTCTCTGTCCTCATTAATCTACTCAAATTATTTTTACTCTCTTCAAAACATGCTTCTAATTTCCTCCTCTCACCCATAGAATTTCTTCTGGCTATTCCCTATCCAATGTCTCCCTTCTCTGATTTACTTCAGCACTAAGAGTCTACTTTTCACAATAAAATGAAATATTTTCTGGTAAGGTTAGTAGTGGAAAGAAGTAATAATAATGTTATCCAACCTTTGTATAACATTTTAACCGATTTCCCATTTAGAAAAAAAAAACGTGCAGCTTGCTGCCAGCATTAATTTAATTTTACATAAACAAGCTCTTTGAGACTGAATCAATTCTGACTGGTTTTAAATGTAAAAATAAAATATAAAAACTGTTCTTGGAGTTATTTCTAAATAGAACTTGTCTCTAATCTTAATGTAACAGAGATGTATACATAAATCAAATTCATCAGATGAATCTCCAGCTAACAACTGTTCGAGAACAATGTTAACATCACGCAAAGGACGTTCTTGAATTTGACATTTTCAGTGATCGAGAATTACTATTTTTTGCAAATGGAAATTCCACACTAAAAACAGAATGACGTCTTTTGTTTCCAAAGACTATCAGTACATTAGAGTGATGCGAAAATAATAATAAAAGTGAGATATTTCATGGCAAGCCTTGGGGGTAACGTTAGGATTGTAATCCGTGAGTTATTGTGAAATAAATGCTGCAGCCACAAGCGCCCCTGGCTGGTATTCTCAGGGAAAACAAGAAATGGGTTGAAACTTATATTGTGCTTTCACATTTTTAATCTCTTTGAATTTTAGAGAGGTATTATAAGTACATTTTAATGATAAGAACAGAGTTGGGAGAGGAAGGTTATGACACATGGGTTCATGAAACTCTAAAACTCATGTCAGGAAGGCCTTCAGGACTATATAGTGAAAAGTGCTCTGGACCTTGGTCCTTATCTGGGCCCTGAAACTTACCAGCTGTGTGACTTTGAGCAAATCACTAGTCCACTTTAACCTTCTCTTTTCTGTCCCAAGTCTAGTGCTTGTCATGAAAGGAAATAAGATATAAGGACAAAGTTATCTGTTACAAGTATCGCTCTGTAAAAATATTATGTATGATCAGACTATTATGTTTTACAACTTTAGGCACCATTCATATAGAATGAAATGCTCCAGGGTAAAATCACATTTATTATATTCCAATGGTATTTCAGTTGGAGTTCTGCAGTTCCTTAGTTCTGCAAATTATTTTTTGTTGTTGTTTAAATTTGCACATAAAGAAAATAAAAATTGGAAACATTTACAGAATAAATTTTTGAAGTCCACACCTAGACAGTGGGCAATGTCTTAGTTATCTAATGCTGTGTTATCTGTTGTTTTGAGTCTTAGAGCAACGATTTATTGTTATCTCATGGTTCTGAGGGCTGATGAATTAACTGGGGTTCTCACTTGGGGCCCTCCATATGGTATTAGTCAGAGAGCAGCTGAAGCTAGGGTAATCTGAAGGCTTCTTCACTCAGCACCAGCACTGCTGAGGTGCCTGGAACAGCTTAGGACTGATTTGTCATTGCTCTCTAAATAACCTCTACAAATGGAGAGTTGGGTTTTCTTATGAATTTCAGTCTCAGAATAGTTAGACTTCTTATTTGGAGACTGACTTCTCCAGAATAAGAGTTCCAAAAAGCTGAGGGAGAAACTACAAAGCTTCTTATTATTTAGATTTGGAGTTCTAAGACAATATTGTTGCTATATTCCTTTAGTTAAGCTAGTTACAAATGCCAGCCCAAATACAAGGAAAGAAGAGGAGACTCTACTTCACAAAGGAAGAAAGATATGTGTGACAGGGAGAGAAGGAATCGATGGCAGTGATCCTAGAGACAGGGTAACACAGTGAGCTCTGTCTTCTATCCTATAATCTAATGGCTCACCAGTGTCTCAAAGTATGTATGTTATAACACTGCCAATGTCCTACCTGTCACATATGTTTCAGAAAACACCACACTCATCACTACTCTTTGCCCATCTGGGTTACACACACACACACACACACACACACACACACACACACACACACACAGATTCATTGTCTGCTAATCCACATTTGTTTCTTTCACACACCTATCCACTCACCTGAACTTTTGTGTTTAGACTGAATCTATCAATACTAAAGATAACAGTTTAGGTTTTAGTACTAAATACATATATGGACTCAGAATCTGTTGCTTGGTCATAGTCATTAATCCTCCTTAGGCTAGCAGCCATGACATAATATTTGTGTTTGATCACAAGAGAAATACGGAAAAAGAATTCAGGCTGCAGGGTCAATATGAACATATCTAGGAACTTAACAAGTTAATATGTGTGTGTGTATGTGTGTCTTTGTGTCCGTGTGATATGTATGTATACGTGTATACGTGTGTGTATATATGTGAGTGTGCATGTATTTAGAAAAATACACACACACACACACACATATATATGTGTGTGTGTGTGTATATACATCAGACTGCATTAAGGTAGTGGTATACAAAAGAGTAGTATCATTTTTATATAGAAAAATAAATTCTAAAATTCTGAGGCTATAATTCTCTCCTAGGTCAATACTATCTTTTACTTTACTTTAGATTGATAGAAAAAATTGTCTTGTTGGTAGAAAAATGTACCTCACAGTCTACACTAAAATTATTATAAAATTTGCCTAGTTGATTTAGTATACTTTTTGTACATCTAATTTTTATAATGAAATAAGAAGGATCCACTTTTATTTTAAATACTAATGGTAATAACCCTAATGAATTCAGGCTGTTTCTGTATTATGTATTGATGACAGTTATGAAACTGCCAGGCGTATCCTGCCAAGAAAATGTTCATAAGGAAAGTACATGGGACAACTGTTAGAGAAGCCATAAGAATCCTATATTGCCTTAATATGGTATTAAAATGATTTTAATTGTGCACACACACCCACAGACCTCCAAGGGTTAACTGCACACAATGTAATGAATTCAATAATGATGAGTTAAAAAAGGTCTAATTAGCAAGTAACCACTTTATTATGAAAGAAAATGGTAATGAATTTAATAGCTCAAAATCATTAACAATATTTAGTTTGCTGGTACTTGTTCTCTATTATCCTCATTAATATGAACATTTAATATGTTTTAAAATGGATTTGTAATACTTTCTGTGCCACGAGGTTACACTGACAGAAAGAGTGTAATTATTCTGCTAATTGTTATCACTGTATGTTTGTGCTCCGAATAGAAGTATATTTAGGTGTTAATACCAAAAAAAAATGTAATTAAGGAAGGAAAGATTTAAAACCTAATTAAACAAAGCTAAAAAAATTTTAGTCCACCATAGAAAAAGAATTTCTGAAGCAATTGCTTTGGAAAGTTTTTTCTACCCTATTAATTTATTTTTTCTATTGTAAATTTCTTGAAGGAGGGGATAAAGTTATCTAAAAGAGAACTGTGATAAAAAAAAGTAGTAGTTCAAGATTCACATTCTGCAAAGTGAACTTAGTTCTTTTCAGCATGCCTAACTGCAATGAAATGAAAACTGTGATAATGGCTGAAAAATAGCATTTCACATGAGGTGACTGCTTCTTTGCCTAAACTTACCCTAAAACTCCCTCTGTCTCTGTTGTCCCCTAAGAGTCCTCACACATACTCTGGTTCAATTCCCACTGAGTCTCATTTCTTCTGAGACTCGACATAGTTTTTCATTGTGGAGAGTCCTTTACTCATCATAGCCTCTAAATGTAAAACAAATTTTCAATAACAAATCTTCATAGGTGTAAAATATTATGTAAGGAAGAGAGATGCCTGTTGTTTTTGATTTACTGATGATAGCCATTCTGACAGGTGTGAGGCGATATTTCATTGTGATCTTAATTTGCATTTCTCTGACGATTAGTCACCTTGAGCATCTTTTCATAGTCTGTTGGCCACCCATGTTGTTTGAACATCATCTAACATTGTCAAAGGCAAAATAGAAAGGTAGCAAAAAGCAAACAAATGAGTGTAAAACTCTTTATTAGGAGACTAGCCCAATATGCCACTCAGAGTTGGCAGTGTATGCTCTTCCTCTTTAGGCCTACTTAAAAACAGAAGTTTGATAGACTCTTCTGATAATTCTAACCTATAAAATGGTACCATAGTACTTGATTTAACACTCTCTTACAGCTTTTAAGATTCAACCACATTTGAGGTTTCATTTTTCCATCTGGATATACATAGTTTTGATTCTTCTTGTCATTCATTGAGAAGGAAGTGTTCATCAAGAAGATGCATCAAAATAAAAGGTTTTTGCACAGCAAAGAAAACCATCAACAAAACGAAAAGACAACCTACTGAACAGGAGAAGATATTTGATTATGATACATCTGATAAGGTGTTCATATCCAAAATTTATAAAGAACCCATCCATACAACTCAACAACAAAAAATAAAATTAAAAAGTGGGCAGAAAACCCAAATAGGTATTTCTCCGAAGAGGAAATACAGATGGCCAGTAGACTATGAAAAGATGCTCAAGGTGACTAATTGTCAGAGAAATGCAAATTAAGACCACAATGAAGTATCGCCTCACACCTGTCAGAATGGCTATCATCAATAAATCAAAAACAACAGGGTTGGCGAGGATGTGGAGAAAAGGGAATCCTCGTACACTGTTGGTGAGATTGCAAATTGAAACAGCCACTGTGGAAAACAGTTTGGAGGTTCCTCAGAAAATTAAAAATAGAACTATCTTTAACCCAGCAATTGCACTTCTGGTTGTTTATCTAAAAACAACAAAACACTAATTTGTAAAGATCTATGCACCCCTGTGTTCATGGCAGTGCTATTCACAATAGCCAAAATATGGAAGCAGCCTAAGTACCCATCAGTAGATGATGGGATAAATAAATTAGGATACTTATACACAATGGAATATTATTCAACCATAAAAAATGAAATACTACTATTTTGCAGTGACATGAATGGACCTAGAGGGTGTTATGCTGAGTGAAATAAGTCAGAGAGAGAAACATAAATACCATATGAATTAAGTTATATGTGGAATCTAAAGAACTAAAGGAATAAACTAAACAAAGACAGACACAGATATAGAGGACAATCTGATCATTGCCAGAGGGTTGGGGAATTGGGGGAGTGGGTTAAAAAGATGAAGGGATGAAGATGCACAAAGTAGTTATAACATAGTCATAGAGATGTAGAATACAGTAGAGGGAATATAGTCAATAGTATTATAATGGCTATGAGTAGAGCCAGATTGGCGTTAGAGTAATTGGGGAGATTTATTTCATAAATTATATAAATGTCTAATCAATGTACTGTATCCCTGAAACTAATATAAAGTAAAATTTTTTTTAAAAATGAAAGAAGGTATTGTTTTTGTCCTCTCTAAACTACTTAATTGTTTCAGGAGACTTCTTTCATCTTTAGTTTTATATTGAGGAGCCAGATCCTGTTTCAGTGGTATGTCAACTCTCTGACCATCAATGAGCATGCTAGGAGGCCAGGATCCTACCACATGCAGATAAACTGCTCCTGCTTCAGTGTCTTGATAACTTGCATCTCCATCTAGTTTGATACCGCTTTACATTCACCTTGTTATCTTCCTTAGAGGCATCACTAGCAACAGGATATGCAAAAATTGTCGTGATATTACTGGGTATAAAATTTTAAACATATAGAGTAGGTAGGCATTTCATGTATTTGAGAGCATCAAGATACACTGTCACACAAGTCACACAAGTCATTTTATTCCAAGTGAAAAAAACAGACTTGAGAGGACTTTAGAAAATGGTGACTTTCCTAACCTAAAAACCTAAGCAGTTATTAATATTCATGGACTGCCTGAAGCAGGATCTCTTATCTCAACAGCTTTACCCTCTTTTCCTCTTTATTTTGAGAAAATTTTCTGTGGTGTTAACTGATTTTAACTACATTTGGGTGGCTAATAATTGCATTCAGTTTGAATATTCAACCACCATATTGGTCAAAATAAACATAAAGAGAAATTTTATTTAATTACAATAAGATATTATCTGTGTGTGAGTCAACAGCTTTCTGAACCAGTAGAATACATTCAGGTACTTAATAATTATCAACACTGATAGAAGGAATGGGTTGAGCATAAGCCACAACATAATTTCCATAGTTTGAATTTTTTCTTTAATATTTCAGTATAGGTTAAGACAAGCAATGAAGATCTGTTTTAAAAATGCTAAGAAAGTCTCATTATCTTTTATTAGTATCCATCAAATTTTCTACTTTACTAGCTTTGTCACTGCCCCTACCATATATACAGACTGCCTTTGCTTCCTCACTATCCTCCAGTATCTTCTATTTTTGATGTCATGCCAATGGTCCCCAATCAAATTTTACTATCAAAGTTCTGCATGAAACAGACTGATACAAAATTTAGAAATTTAGAGATTTTTAGACCTTTCTGCAGTCTACTCACAAAGTACATAAAGGGAATTTAGATTCCCAGAATCAATACATTAATGTATATTGATATTTTGAAATCATTCTCTTAACTCGAATGTGTCAAATACAATTTTAGAAACATAGAGGCTCTAATAAATGTTGGCTCAATTATTTTTTCTCTCAACCCTCTTATTAATATTGTGCTCTAATTTGTACAGAACCCAGGTAAATTATTAGCTCATTCTTGCTTTCAAGGAACACAATTGTCCAACGTTGAGAATTTAGTCAATAAACAAAGCACATTGCAGTCTATAGTTGGAGTCATCAGTGATCATACAGATGAGCTCTAATCCAGAATGCTTCCATGCAGACATCTATACAAAATATAAAAGTCCAAGCATCCCCCTAAATTTGTTAGTAGATGTTAAAAATGGATTACTTTCTATGTCCTAGGATTAAAAATGTCCAGGTTATCTGACTGCCTTAAGGAATAAATCTCTGTAAACAGTTTTTAAATCATCCAGGCCAAGAAATAATGGTATCTAGCCAGTTTGCATCAATGTAGATAAACGTAATAGACAGTATATGAATAAAGTGACAAAAAAAAATCACACAAGTGATAATGGCTTTGTCAGTCTGTGAAGCTGGCAGATTTGGTTTTCTGTAATGACATGAACATTAGAGACACTTTTCTCAGTATACTCTTTTACTTTTAAAAATTCTTGTATAATAATTCTATACATTATGTATTATGTATATATTGGTTTTGAGTCTAGAAAATGGAACTATGGGTACTATTTCATAAGCTCTTTTTTATTACAATAGATATTGGACATAGTTTAATAAATAGAGCTGTATCTCATCATTTTTACTGATTGTATAATATTATGTCAACTCTATAACTGTAATCAGTTTTGTTTTACTAGATATTAGGTTTTCCCTTTGTCCTTATTTGGGGAGGAGGATTTCTCTTTGTATACTATTTCTTCCTTAATTTAAAATTCCTCAAGTAAAATGTATCCAAAGAATATACCTAATTTAAATAACTAAAAAATATTTTGTTATTTAAATATTTAAATAAAATATTTAAATAAAATATTACTCTGAAATATTTTCAGTGTAAACTTTTACCAACAATGTGAATGAGAGTGACTTTCTTCATGTCTTCATTGACATTGGACAAACTTTATCTGTTTTTTTTTTCCTCCAAACTAGTAAAATCAAAATCTAATGTATTATTATGGGTATCATTCTTCTCTTCTGGATTTACACTATTCTTTCTTTACTTGGCTCGATTTCACTCTACTCTTGCTTGTTTTTTGAATAAAGTTTTAAAACTGTAATTTTATTTCTAAGTACCACTTTCTTAGACACCACAGGTATGTTTTTTAGGTAGTAAAATTATTGTAATTAATTGTAAACATTTTGTAATTTCTAATATGATAATTTTTTTATTCCACTGGTTATTTAGGAAGTGCCTTGACATTCTTACCTATGCAAATACATGCTGCTTTTTATTCTTTTAATATTTCAGTTTTAAGTTTTTGAAATTATCAAAAAAGTTATTCTTTATAATACATAGTTTTTGAAATATCTTGAAGTTTCCAGTGTGTTAAAAAGTTCTGCTTAGTCTATCAATTGATAATTTAGTTCTATTAAAATCTGCAAGTATAGATGTATGATTTTCTCCTTGTCTCTTGATTTTCTCTCTCACACACTCCTTCTTTCCCTCCCTCCCTCCCCCCCACCCACTATTTTGCTTTCACAGTAACATGTATAGTAGCATATGGTTGGATATTTAAAAATTCAGTTTAATGGTCTCTGCCTTTCAATAGATGAGAATAATCCACATCAAAAATTATTATTATGGATTTAGACCTATTTGTGCAATCTTATTTTGTCTTTATATTTAACATTGTTTTTGCTTTTTTCTCTAGGCTTCCATAGGATCAATTGGCATTCACTATTCCCCCATATACTGTTTGAAATTTATCTATTCTATTACTATTCTTTTAGTAGTGGCTCTTTTGTGCGTGCATGTGTGTGTGTGTGTGTGTGTGTGTGTGTGTGTGTGTGTGTGTGTATTTGTGTGTAGATATATATTTGTTTTTTCCATCCCTTCACCTTTTTCACTCTTCTTCCCAAACTCCTCTCCTCTGGCAATCACCAGTTTGTCTTCTGTATCTGTGAGTCTGTTTTCATTTAGTTTGTTCTTTATTTTGTTCCTTAGATTCTGCTTATAAGTGAAATTATATGGTATTTATCTTTCTCTGTCTGACTTTTTTCACTCAGCGTAACACTCTCTAGCTCCATCCATATCATTGCAAATGGTAAGATTCCATTGTTTTTATGGCTGAATAATATTCATTTTATATATGTACCATAATTTCTTTATTTCGTCATATACCGATGGGTACTTAGGTTGCTTCTGTATCTTGGCTATTGTGAATAGCACTGCCATGAACACAGAGGTGCATAGATCTTTACAAATTAGTGTTTTGGTGTACTTTGGATAAATATCCAGAAGTGTGGTTGCTGGGTCAAAGATAATTGCATTTTTAATATTCTGAGGAACCTCCAAACTGTTTTCCACAGTGGCTATTCCAATTTGCAATCTCACCAACAGTGTATGAGGATTCCCTTTTCTCCACATCCTCACCAATGCTGTTGTTTTTGATTTATTGATGATAGCCATTCTGACAGGTGTGAGGCGATACTTCATTGTGGTCTTAATTTGCATTTCTCTGACAATTAGTCACCTTGAGCATCTTTTCATAGTCTACTGACCACCTGTATTTCCTCTTTGGAGAAATACCTATTTGGGTCTTCTGCCCACTTTTTAATTTTATTTTTTGTTGTTGAGTTGTATGGGTTCTTTATAAATTTTGGATATGAACCTCTTATCAGATGTATCATAATCAAATATCTTCTCCCATTCAGTAGATTTTCTTTTCGTTTTGTTGATGGCTTCCTTTGCTATGCAAAAATTTTTTAGTTTGTTGTAGTCACATTTATTTATTTTTCTTTTGTTTTCTTTGTTTGCAGAGCTATATCAGAAAAAAATTACTAATAGCAATATCAGAGAGTTTACTGCCTGTTTTCTTCTAGAAGTTTTATGACTTGGGGTCTTACATTTAAGTCTTTAATGCATTTTGAATTTTTTCTTGTATATGGTGCAAAAATGGTTCAGTTGTATTTTTTTGCTAGTTTTCCTAACACCATTTGTTAACGAGACCCCCTTTATTTCATTTTTTATTCTTGCCTCTTTTGTCATAAATTAAATGACTAAATAGATGTGGATTTATTTCTGGGCTCCCTATTCGGTTCCACTGATCTATGTATATGTTTTTTATGACAATATCATAGCCTTTTTGATTACTATAGCCTTTTACTATAGTGTGATATCACGTAGTGTGATACCTTCAACTTGTTCTTTTTTCTTAAGATTGCCATGACTATTCATAATCTTATATGGTTCTATATAAATTTTAGAATTATTTGTTCTAGTTATTTGAAAAAGTCATTAATATTTTGATGGGGATTGCATTGAATTTATAGATTGCTTTAAGTAGATGGACATTTTAATGATGTTGAGTTTTCTTACCCATGAGCATAGTAGTATACACTTCTATTTATTTGTATCTTATTCAATTTCTTTTTCAATGATTTGTAATTTTCTGAAAAGAGGTCTTTTACCTCCTTGATTAATTTGATTTCTAGATATTTTATTGTTTTTGATGCAATTGTAAATGGGATTGTTTTCTTAATTTCTCTTTCTGATTGTTCATCATTGGTGTATAAAAATGCAACATTCTTCGAAGTATTATTTGTAACCTGCTATTTTACTGAATTTATCGGTGCTAACAGTTTTTTGGTGGTATCGTTAAGGTTCTTTATATATAGTATCATGTCATCTGAAAATAAGACAGTTTTACATCTTTCTTTCCAATTTGGATACCTTTTATTTCTCTGATACCTTTTATTGCCTGATTGCTGTAGCTAGAACTTTTAATGCTATGTTAAATAGAAGTAGTGAAAGTGGGCAGCCTCATCTCATTTCTGATCTTAAGGAAAATACTTTAAGCCTTTCCCCATTGAATTTGACATTATTTGTAACTTTGTCATATATGATCTTTATTATGTTTAGGTATATTCCTTCTACTCCCACTTTGATGGGTTTTTATCAGAAATGGATGTTGTATTTTGTTGCATCTATTGATATGATCATATGATTTTTATCTTTCAATTTATTTATGTGCTGTATCACATTAATTGATTTTTGTATATTAAACCAACTTTGCATCCCAGGAATAATTCCAACTTGATCATAGTGTATAATTTTTTTTTGTATTGCTCAATTCAGTTTGCTAATATTTTCTTGAGGATTTTTGCATCAATGTTCATTTGAGATATTATTCTTTTTTTGTCTATTTTTGTTTTGTCCAGTTTTGTACTGTCTTTATGTGGTTTTGGAATCAAGATAATGGTAGCCTCATAAAAAGAGTTAAAAAGTTTTCCCTTCTCTTAATTTTTTTTGGAATAGCTTGATCACCTACTATAAGCTTTATCCTGTTTGGGAAGTTCTTTATCTCACCTTCAATTTTAATTGATAGCCTTGCTGAGTAGAATAGTCTTGCTTGTAGAATCTCGTTTTTTCATCACTGAATATTTCTTGCCAATCTCTCTGGCCTGCATAGTTTCCATTGAAATATCAGCTGACATTTTCTGGGAGTACATTTGCAAGTAACTAGCTGCCTTTATCTTGGTGCTTTTAAGATTCTCTCTTTGTCTTTAATCTTTGGCATTTTAATGGTGATGCATCTTAGTATAGTTCTGTTTGGGATGCTTCATGCTTCTTGGATATGTATGTCTACTTCCTTCTCCAGGTTAGGGAAGTTTTCTGTTCTTATTTCTTCAAATATGTTTTCAATTCCTTGCTCTCTCTTCTCCTTGTACCCCCATATGATGCAGATATTCGTATGTTTGATGTGTCTTAACCTTTCCTCATTTTTTTATTCTTTTATTTCTTGTTGTTGTTCTGATTGGGTGTTTTCTGATTCCTTGTCTTCCAACTTGCTGATTTGCTCCTCTACATCTAACATTGATTCCTTCTAGTGTATTTTTCATTTTAGTTATCATATTCTTCATTTCTGACTGGTTCTTTTTTATGGTTTTATGTCCTTTTTTATGCTCACTATCTTTCTACTGAAGTCTTCACTGAGATCATCTATTCTCCCCCTAAGTTCATTGAGCATCCCTATAACCAATGTTTTTGACTATGCATCTGATGGGTTGCTTGCCTCTATTTAGTTTAGTTTTTTTTTTTTTTTCCTGGAGTTTTCCTACTGTTTCATTTGAGGCATGTTTTTTTCCCCTTATTTTATTTGCCTTTCTTTATTGATTTCTATGTATTAGGAAGATTTGTTATGTATCTTAGCCTTGGCCAGGTGGTCTTATGTAGTAGGTGTTCTATATGGCCCATCAGTGTAGTCCCCTGATCACCTGAACTAGGGGCTCTGGGAGTATTCCTTGCATGGGTTGTGTGTGTTCTTTTGTAGCTAATCTTTAATTGCTGTAGGCATGTCAGTGGATGGGATTGACTCAGGCTGACTGGCTTTGGGGATTGGCCATTCTCATGGGATATGGCTGCTGTGTGGGAGCTGACCCCATGGAGTGGGATTTACCACAGCAGGCTCATATACCTGCTGAGACCACTTTTGGTTGTACTGCTTATGGGGCTAGTCAGGTGGTGTTCTGTTGTGGTTTGATGCCAGCCTCTGGGTTAATTGGTTCTGGGGCCCCTTGGGAGAAGCTCCTGTGTTGGTCAAGGTCACCTGCTGCCTTTGATTGTTTGGGGCCACCTGGTAGGAGCTACAGAGCGATCTGTGAATGGTTGCTGCCTGTTCTGAATCTGGAGGCAAGTGTGGGAGACCACGCTGCGAACTGAGGTCAGTTACCCTCAGTACTGGCCCTGGAGTGGCTCAGCAAAAGGACTAGTGTACCTCAAGACCTCAGGCTGTCTGCCAGTTGCCTGTAAGTGTCTGCAACTATAAGAGACTTTGGTTGGTATGGGAGCTGAGTGGGGCTGAGACTTTACTGGAGTAAAGTGTGCAGATTTCACCTGACTAATGCAGTGGAGCAAATGTACAATGTAGATTGCCACTGGAGCAAAGCCTGTGGGTTCCCGCAAAAGTCATAGATTACAGCAAGGCCGCTGCTGTCTGCCTCAGGCCCACAGACTTCAGTGATCCATTCAAGAGACACTGCAGGTTGGGCTGACACCAGTGGCCTGCCACCAAAAGTCTCCCTGGTAACGTGTGGCCTCGCACAGACAGCATGAGCAGAGGGTTGCTGCCTGTCCATGACTGTGCAGCCCAGGGATGGTGCAGGGTGGGGCTGGCTGCCTGGCAATGGGTGGGTGGGGCAGTATCTCAGAGAGCTCTGAGGGGTGGAGCGGCTGATCTCACTGGGCCAATGCAGCTCCAGGATCAACTGTAGAAAGGGAGGGGTCAACACAGACTAGATGGCACTCATCTGCCAACTGCTCCAGAGGGGAGCTCAACAAAAGAGTATTAGCAGCTATCCTCTAGATCTCAGTCAAGCACCACACAATTCAGCCCCTCTCTGTGTTTCTTGTGCCTCTAGAGCTGCTGACACTCCACTAGCACCCAGGGTGAGTGTCTACAAATGAGCAAGTTTGTGCGTGGGCCTTTTAAGCAGGATGACTGGGTTTTCAGATTTTTGCCATCTCACCCAGATGGCTAGAATCCCCGCTGATTTTTACAGTCAGATTTTGTGGGAATTCATCTTTCCTGAAACCCTGGGTTGAGGAGCACCTTTTGGGGCTATGGCTCCTTGTTCCTATAGGGGCACCTTTGCAGCTATGCTCTCTCGTTTTGTGCTCAACCACCACCCATGTGTGCATGACCAGCCCACTTCACTTCTCTGTCACTCCTGTCGGTCTTGATATGGCTTTTTCTTTATATCTTCAGATGTGTTATAATCAGGTAGACTTCAGGTGGTTCTCCAAGTTGTTTGTTTTATAATTTGGTTGTAATTTTAATGTGGTAGTAGAAGGAAGTAAACCTTGCTTTTATGTAGCCTGCCATATTGACTGGAATGCTCCAATATATGTTTTAATTTTTTTAATAGCTACTTTTAAATTTTTATCTGAACACTTAACAAAGGTGAAAGTTAATTTATATGGCAATTGTCTTTCTAAACAATAAAGGGACTTAGAATGATTTTTACTTTTAGGTCCTCTGTTTAATATTCCATACTATTAATGTCTGATATTTCAATTCCCCAGTGTTCTTAAGTGTTCATATTGTACCCCTTAGTAATATTTATAACCAATATTATTTAGTTCTTAGGTTGAACTATATGAAATTGTCTTTTCTTTATAGATCAAAAAAGGCCCCAAAACCTTCTAAAAAATATAAGCTAGAATAATAATTGTTTACTAATTTTTTCGATTGTTTGATTTTATTTGATATTATTTATATAACATATAATATACACACACAAGTTAAACACAAAATAGTCCTACATGATTTTTAACAGTTGCAAAAATTAACAGAAAACAGGTCTTTCTCACCTCCTGATTTCCTCTCCTGTCAATGATATGCAACAAATTTAGTGTTATTTCTGCTTTTTTCTCCATTTTCTGAATTATGTGCTTATTTACTTACTTTTAAAAAAATTTTAATATGTTGAAGTTCTTGTGTGTAAAGTGGAAATTCACTTATATACCACTACCCCTCCCCCACCAAATATGCCCTTCCCAATTTTAAAGTTATCTCCCTCAATATGCAGTGTTTATGTAATTGTGATTTATTAAATAATTATTGTTCACAACCAAGACATGTGGTATACAATTATATATGTTTGTTTATATAAGCCCTAAAAAATTAATAATTGAATCTTATTTTTACTTGTTTAGTTTTTTATGTAATCTCCATCATTTTCCACCCTTCTTTCTGCCTTTAGAAGCTGACCTATGTGGGAAACATCAGCCTTGCTTGTCTTTGTGTTTTTAGTTGGGCTCACAGAAGAGAAAACACCATCAAGAGATTAGGAAGAGGAAGGAGAAATTGTTAAAGGAACTTATTCCATGGCTCCATCCTTGCTAGCCCTTATTTAGTCCATTGGCCAAAGGTTACTGCTCTTTCAAGGTAGCTTCTATGCTCCATGATTGATTCTCTCTTTCCAGATTCTACTAGCTCTTCTCTGTCCTAGTTCCTCTCAGACTAGGAGTAGTGATAAATAGGTCAGCTATTACTACCCCAGGTCATTACCTTTATTCTTTACAATTCTTCTACACCCAACCATACTTTTTAAATAGCCCCTCTATTAAATCATCCTCCAGTTATTCTAATTTGAATGTGCTGCCTGTTTCCTGTTGAGACCTTGACCATTCATTGTTTTATTCTCCAAGCTCCGTGCCAAAGACATAGAATACCCTATTATAATAGCAAATGCAACAGATCCGTTTATTTTCTTATTCTGTAGATATCTTTGTTTGCCTCTAATCTCTCTGTTCTAATTTCTCTCTCTTTTATAATTAAATTTTAATATGAAGTACTAAATACATGATAAAAGTGTGCAAATTATAAATATATTTTTACAAAGTGAACATATGTTTGTAACAATCACCCAGATCGAGGAATAAGTATAATAGTACACTCAGAATTCTCTCTTGTGGCTTTGTGTGTATCATTCTCATCTTAAAGTTAACTATTTTATTGACTTCTATCACCAATGGTAAATTTGGTTATTTTTTAATTTAAGGAAATAAAATCACATAGTATAAATTTATTGGTGATTGGCATCTTTTATTCAACATTGTATTAGTGATATTTATCCATATTGTTGTATGGAACAATAGTTGATTCATTCCCATTGCTATATAATATATCATTGTATGACTATACCATTGTTTATTTACTATTAACAGATAATTGGTTTGTTTCCAAACTAATTATTAGAATTTTTCATTTTAGTTATTCTAGTAAATGTTTTTTTATTTCTATTCCTAATGACAAATGAGGTGCTACATCTTTTCATATATTTATTGGTTATTAAAATATCTTTCGTGAATGCCTATCCAAACCTTTAACCATTTTTTATGGTTTATCTGCATTTTTCTTCTTTATAATTTTTTATGTATTCTAAATACTTGCCTTTTGTAAGAGATATATGCATTACATATATAAATACCTATCTCTTAGAAAGAGAGATATATATATCTCTTTCATATATAAATACATATCTCTTAGAAAGAGATATATATATATATATATATCTTTATATATATATCCCTTTATATATATATATATATATCTTTATATATATATCTCTTTATATATATATCTTTATATATATATATATATCTTTCTAAGATATGTATTTATATATGTAATATATATATAATGTGTATATACATAATGTGTCCTATCACCCACTGTTCTCTTATACATGCTAAAACTCTCATACTATTATTTTTGCTTGGCCAATAATTCTAAACAGTTACTAATGTGTAGACAAAGTTTTATATACAGGAATACCTCTGAATAAGTTGTTGCAGCATTTGCTACTTACCTTTGTACTTTTAAGTTATGGAGATGGCTTCCTTCCTTAAACATCAAGAACCAAACCCTGCTAGCTTCAGACTTTTCTTTTGCAGCTTCCTTACCTCTCTCAGTCTTCATAGAATAGGAGAGAGTTAAGGCCTTGCTCTGGATCAGGCTTTGGCTTAAGGGAATGTTGTAACTGGGCTGATAGTCTGTCCAGACTAAAAAAACTTTCTCCATAGCAGCAATAAGGGCATTTCATTTTCTTATCATTCATGTGTTCACTGAAGTAGTATTTTTATTTTCTTTCAAGAAGTTTTTCCTAGTGTTCACAACTTGACTAGCTGTTAGATGCAAGACACCTAGCTTTTGACCTGTCTAAGCTTTTGGCATGCCTTCCTCACTAAGCTTAATCATTTCTTGCTTTTGATTTAAAGTGAAAGATGTGAGACTCTTCCTTTCACTTAAACACTTAAAGTTCATTGTAGAGTTACTAATTGGCTTAATTTCAATACTGTTGTGTCTCAGGGAATAAGGAAGCCTAAGGAGAATGAGAAAGGTGGAGGAAAAGCTTGTTGATGGAGCCATCAAACACACATTTATCATGGCACCCCAAAACAATTACAATAGTAAAGATCACTGACCATGGATCACTACAACAAACATAATAAAAGTGAAAATTTTGAAATAGTATATGAATTACCTAACTGTGACACAGACACTAAATGAGCAAAAGCTTTTGGGAAAATGGTATCAAAACTTGACACAGGGTCGCCACAAACCTTCTGTATGTTAAACACACACACACACACACACACACACACACACACACACACACACACACACTGTCTGAAAAGAATAATAAAGCAAAGCACAATAAAATTATGTATGCCTGTATGTATATTTTATACTAAATATATTTTATATTGTGTGTGTGTGTGTGTGTGTGTGTGTGTGTGTGTGTATACACATACACATTTTTTAAAGATCTTTTATATTAAATTCAGGTTTATATTAAATTGACCCTTTTGGATACTCTTTATTTCTTCCTGCAATCTCAATTTTCTTCTTGAGTTACCTCTTTTCTGCCTGATGCTCTTCTTATAACATTTCTTGAAGTTGAAACAATTCTTTCAGTTTTTATCTGCCTGAAAATATCTTTAATTTACTCCCATTTTCAAAGTATATCTTTATGCAGTGAGAGAAAATTTTTCTTAATTCACTTTAAAGGTGTCATTCTGTGCCTTCTGTTATCAAATGTTTCTGAAGAGAAGTTAATCATCATTCCTGTTATGTCCCTATCTATAATGTGTCTGTTTTTCTGACTGCTTTCAAGATTTTGTTTTCATCATTGATTTTTAGCATTTGATTTTCACATGCTTAGGTTTGTTTTGTTTTTTATATATTTTCCTGCTTGGTATTTGCTGAATGTTTTGGCCCTGTAGAATGATGTCTTTTGATCAGTTTTCTAAAAATCCTGGGCTATTTTATCTTGAAATATTTATTTTGTCATATTTTCCTCTCTATTTTGGGGACTCCAATTATATATGTTAGTCCTTATGATATTATCCAACAATTCTCAGATGCTTTGTTCCATTGATTTCTCCCTTTTGTGTAATCTCTACTAATTTTTCTTCAAGTTTACCAATCTTTCATTTTATTTTTTTCTTTTTGTGTCTTATATACACTGCGTAGACCTTAAATCCAGAGTCTCCTGATCTTCATTTCTGGAAGAGTTTCTTGTTAATATTTTGATAAGTTTCTCTCAAATATTTCTCTTTTCTCTCTGAGATTTCTATCATTTGAATATTGGGCCTCTTGAATTTTCTTTAATTTCTTTTCTAACTTTTTATTGTTTTTCAAAAATTTTAGCTAATATATTTTCAGTTTTCAATAGCTCTTTCTTCACATCATGATGTTTATTCTCATAGAAGTTTATTATCATAGCATGGGTTCCTTATCTTCTATTTCGGAGGGTGTTAATTTGAAGTTTTTTCTTTTGAAAAATTTTCTTCAATATCTATATTGTCTTTGTTTTCTCTAAGGGTTTTTTATTTGTATTTTGTTTATTTCTTTTGGTCTCTTTCATTTATTCTTAAAGCTTCATTAAACATTTATGATTGATCTTTAACTACCCATTCATTTTAAGAGAAGAATTCTACAAAGTTGATAGAAAACATGAGAGTTTCTCTGTCAATGAAAAAGCGACAAATCTGTGATTTCATTCAGGGACCACAAAATGTCATTATATATAGATCTTTACTCACAAGACACTCACTTTTTTCACATAAGAACACTTCAAACAGGTGAAGGGTTATCTTACTATTTTTAATACTTATATGAGATATACTAATATATTTTGTGTAGTTTATACAGCATTTTTATGTTTGGAAGTGTTCTTCCACTTCATATCTGTCTGTCATATTTCTCGTAATTTTTACTGTTTATTTTTCCTTGTATTTCTTGAATCATTAAGGCAGTTTTGAATGATTACTTCTGTACATAATTTTCTCTTGTCATTTTCATCTTTTTCTTTGACATTTAGGAACACTTTATGTCTTAAAGTTATTAATCTTTTATATATTGATAGTTTATTTCAATTTAATTTTTGTTCATAACTATGATTATGGTATATTTGAAGTAAATAGACATTTTATTTTTGTCTTTTCAGACCTTTTGATGTTATCCTTTATAGTTTCTGACTGGGGCATCATGTTAAAAATTATCTTATCCATGTATATATGAAAATGCCTTTCTATATATTTGTCTAAAAATTTTATTCTTTTATTTTGTAATGTATACATTTACTTTTTTGTTGTTGGGAGTTATTTATCTAATATTATTTATCCTCTCACACACACACCCATTAGTAATTATGTCAACTAAATTAATTAAATAATGCATTGTTTTCCCCAATATTTTGAAAAGCTACCTTTATTTTGTCCTAGGTTGACACAGACTTTATTTCATTGTTTTCTTTCTCTGTTCATGGTCCAGTATCACAGTTTTCATTATTGTAGTTTTATAATGCATTTTATTTTCTTCTTTTTTTTTACTACACTTTTGTTTCTTTTATATTTTTCTGCCAGATGAACTTTTTAAAAATTACTAACTTAAGTTTGATTTGAAATGTACTATCTTTAAAGGCAAATAAGAGAATGTATATCCTAACAGGGCCCATAATATTACATAATTCTTTTATGTTTTTTTTTTGTTACCATGCTCTTTTTAGTAGCTTTTTAGTATATTAAATAATTTATTGATGGCAGAGAATTGTTTGGTTTATGGAATGTCTGATTTATTAGCCTCATAAAATAAGCTGATATCATGGGAATAAAATATTAAACTTAACTTAAAAGACTAATTTTTCAGAAATCTTATATGTTAGGTGCATGTATAAACCTTACAAATCCTTAAATGGTTATGCTCGTTTTTAGGTAGCAACATAATTCACAGCCTCCATTGCCTCATCCCATAACAATACACAACTCATAATGAGAAGCGAAAAGCATTACCAAGAGAGATGGGAGACAGCAACATGTGCCCCTTATTTGCAGGTGCTTTTCCTCAGGGGAATAATCTTTTGATTTTGGCTTACCCTTAGGAATCTTGGTATACTCTAATATGCAGATCTTTCTAGTCAGAACATGAAAATTTGCACTTGGCTCATAAACAGAGTCAAAGCTGTATATAGTATATGCTACTCAGATTTCTAGGTATAATTATTCGCCTTACTTTCCATCAAAAAATAAAGAAAATATCAAGTCTATATAGATCTTTCTTTTTCTTTCATTTTAAAAAATAGATTACATTTTTTTGAGCAGTTTTCAATTTACAGCAGATTGTAAGGAAGGTATAGAGATTTCCCACATACCCTCTGCCCCAACACATGCATAGCCTCTCCCATTAAAAACATTTCCCACCACAGTGGTACTTTTGTTGCAATTGATGAACCTGCATTGACACATCATTACCCAAAGTCCATAGTTTACATTAGGGTTCACTCCTGGTGTTGTACATCCTATGGATTTTGACAAATGTACAATGACATGGATCCACCATTATAATATATGAAATAGTTTTACTACCCTAAAAATCCTGTGTTCTGTATAGACCTTCTTAATAAATATTGTACTGATTTATGTTCCAACTCTAATATACTTCAATCACATAACAAGAAAGTCAAATGTTTGCAACTAAAAAGAAAATATAAGTTATCAGTCAGTAGTGTATTAACTATAACAGATAGATATTTGTTTGAAGAGCAAAAGATACTACATAAGGAGCAAAGGGAGAGAGGAATTCTGGGCAAATATAAAAGAGAAGAGAAATGTGTGCTGTAAGAATCAGTCTCAGAGCTGAGTTCCATTGGTGTTTCCTTCAGTTTCTTCTGTGAAACTTCTATCTTTTTAAGCCTCTATCGACAATCCCTAGAATCCTTCCTGTACACTAGTTATGGAATCCTTCCCAAGATTTCTTACAATGAATATAAAACTGATCAAACTGCTTCTGCTATCTGCTGACATGCATAACCCACAGCTGTATGTTTCAGGCTATGTACTCACAGCTTAGGATTCTGGCTTGCAAAGGTTATTCTATTTCTGAGCTTTTATTTAAATTCCATTTTCACCAAATTCTTTTAAAAGAAAGTATTTAGATGGAGTTTTTGTTGTTGTTTTGTGCTTTCTTTATTTTTTCAGCAGAGCTGTTGCATAACACAATTGGTTTTGCACGCTTTATAGGAAAGCAGGCCACCTTCCTTCATAGAGGGTGAGGGCAATGATGTGCCTTCCAATCACTTGATTCTATTGTTCTAAGCAGTCCTTTCAGTGTTTTTGGCAGACTCAGGCTTCTGTGCTACCATGGCCTTATTTTATTATTGTTTGGAGGGAAGTGCAGTGTGATTATCCATTATTCCTTCAGGCAGAGGAAGCCATCTGGAATGTTTATTAAGCCCGCTAGCTGATCAGGAGGCTAGAACTCTGGTGATATTTATGAACGTGAGCTGTTCTACATCATCACAGCTTTGTTCCTCTGATGATGTAGCATGCAGAGAGGGCCCTGCTAATGGATTTAGAGCACTCCACAGTAGAGGTGCCATGGGCTGAATGGGGGAAGAGATATTTTTGGCCTTTGGGTAATTGACTGAAAGATGGTTAAAAAAAAATGTTTAATGTAAAGCAAGAAGGCTTCAAAACTTTTAAATGTTTAATTTGGGGTGGTAGAAGGACAGGTGATCAGCAAGAGGTTTGAGGAGCAGCCTTTGAAGCCAAAATCTTTGCGATGAGGTTATGCCCTCCTAAGCCTGTCTGTCGTTCTGCGTAAAAAGATCAGTCGAGCTTGTCCAGAAATAAAATGCTTCTATTCTAATTTTAAAATGTAGGCATTTCCCAGCCTACACTAAGCGGTACTTATATTTCTTTCCTTTTATTAGTGTCACTACGAAGAAAGAGGAACATTCTTCCTTCGCTATAAATTTTGGTCTGTAATTGTTGAACATATTTTTTGCAGGAAGGCAAACTTTGTTTCTTCATGCTTTCGCTGTTTGTAAAATGAGTGTTCGTGGAGCTAGGAAGAATAATTTATAATGAGGGTTTGGGTTTCTTTTTGATTTAATTTGGATTTTACACTGAGTCAACTTTTCAGTCAATTATAGAACTATGATTAGTTACCAGTCACTTAAATAAGCACCTTTTAAAAATAGACCTATAAAAATGATACAGAGGCTAATCACTGATGTGAGCAAATCTTATGCAGGGCCACCAGAACTGTAATAAGAGGAAAGAAAAGATGGTTGAGCAAATAAAACCTGTGTTTGGCTAAATCACAAGATATGCTAGTTACCCAACTTACTGAATAAATCTGCCCTGGACTGGTTTATGTCACTACACAGAATATGCTATGAATAGAGCCTTTAGTAAATCCTTGATGACAGAAATGAGTAATTTACCTTATATGAAAATGAATGTATCAGGTTGAAAAGCTGTGTGTAAAGCATCTTGTCTGATTTTATAGTTTAGTCTATTAATATAGATATAGGTAAATATATATGTTTAAAGTTGGACATATCTACAGGGATGTGGTTATATATTGCATATATTTATATGTATATATCTCTATATATATCACCCTTAGATGAAAAAATATATATTAATATTTATATTCCTATATTTTTCTCCACAGTAAAATTAAGAACAGCTAACCCATTCCATCAGAAGTCAGGGCCATATTGATATTACAGAGGAAGCTTATCCTACAGACACATATATCTCTGTCTTGGTTGTCTATTATCACAATGATGTATAATAATAATATGGCTTAATACAGCGATCATTTCTTATTGCTCATGAGGCTATAACTCCACCACGCAGCTCTGATCTTAGTAGGGCTCACTCATGCATCTGAGTTCAGCTGCAGGTCAGCTCAGTGGCTTTGCAATCTTAGCTAATTCTGTTGCATGTCTGGGGCCTCTGCTGAGAAAACTTGGTCGATGTGCTCTGCTCCTCACGGTCTTTTCTCCTCCAGTGGGTTAGACTGAACTTGTCTTCATTCAAGAGAGTGTGTTAGCAGGGCTTCCTCAGGCCTAGTTTCTGAATTGGTGTGATCACTCTTGCCATATGCTGTTGGTTGAAATTAAATCACAAAGCTAGCTTAGCTTCAAGGGGTGGGGAAGCACATACCACTTCATGATGGGAAGATCTGCAAAGTCACATTACAAAGTGGGTGGAGGTGAGAGAGAGAGGCTGTATATGCCTCACTCTGGCTCACAGTTCAGTGAGAAGTCAAGATGAAAAAGCTTGCCTTCTATTATGTCACTGTTTCTAATACACTTTGCTTGTCCCTTCTAAAATTAAGGCAATATTACATAAATATTTGTCCCTGAACTCCAATAAGCCATCTGCAAATTGTACCTATCAGTGTTTTCAAAACAAGATCCAGCATATATAATGACAATTGACAACAATATTTGCTGTATGTATACTAGGTAGAAACCGAAAATTCACTAGATGAAATTATTTTATATGCTATGCCCAGAAAGTCTAGGAAATGTCTTAATTTCAGTTTTCTTCTTAAGACTTTCTTAGACTAATTAAGCTTCTACTTAAAACTCTGAGGAATAATATTTTGGTTTCACTTATAACCTCTCACTGCCCCAGCGTCCTTATCTATACACATTAGTGTATCTCACTGTGATTTCAAGGAGTTAAAGCATTCTTTCGCTAAAATTCCTTTATTTTCCTATAAAAATGGAGGCACTTTTCTATTTAATGTCTTCTTTTAGATCTTTTCTAAGTCTCTCTAAAAATGCCCACCCATCTTTCTCCTTTATGTAGTTTGTGGAAGAGCATTGATTATAAATATTGGGCACATAAAAACAAACAACTTCAGGGTAGGTTGTTAACTACTAAAATTTGGTTTAATCTGTGTCTTTATATCTGATTGACAGAAGCTCAACAATTATCCAATTAACATGTAAACCTGTCTATCTGTTCATACTCTGGGGTGAAGCTCAGCCAACTTTCAATTTATTTGGATGGAAAAAACTGTTTTGTTTCAGTTTAATTAAATTTTCTGGAGAAGTGCTCATACACCTGACCTACTCCTTGCTTCTCTGAACCTCTTGTTCTTGCCTTTCTTTTCTTGTGTATAGTATGTGTCAAGGAGTTATTGAGTGCTTTGACATTCATGTACTAAGCCAGGTGGACAAGAGTCCTACAGCTCAAAAAAATTAAGAAGAATCCACATGTCTTTTGTGTCCACTGATTTACATAGAAGAGACTTGGAATTAAAGGGACTTGATAGATGGATAGATAGACAGAAAGACAGACAGACAAGTAGATAGATGATAGAGAAGGTAAAATAAGATAAGGTAAAGCAGGATAAGATAGAGATAGACTTCATAAAGGTCCATGTGGAGATGAGATAGCGGTGAGAAAGGGTGGGACCCAGGAGACCCTGCATCATAAGCAAGAGTAAATTCTGATACCCAAGCAGGCCTGGTAACAGAGCTTGGGCCAGAACATTGTAGCAGGAATGAGAAATTAGGGTAGATCATAGGAAAGCCATGTGGAGTGAAGAAATATTTGGGGAAGAAGAACTCTATAAGTCTAGTCTTTCTATAGAAACCGTGTTGAGCATAGAGGGATCAAGACTTAAGTAATGGTGTTAATGAGACTGCATTTGTATCCTGCTGTTTTTAAATCTTGAGAATCTTGCATTACCTGCATTTCAATCTCATTTAACTCTATGAGGTATTCTTATTTCCATTTTACTTGTGGAGGCTTAGAGAGGTCAGATGACTTGCTGAACCCACATGGTTGAGATTTGAGGCCAGTTGTCTGTAACTCTGAAGGCTAAACCTCTCTGCTGCTCCAAAGAACCAGTTTATTCTTCCCCCTGCTTTGGAGTATTTCTGTTGAGTTCTGAGACATTCATGTAGTGTCAGTCCTAGTGTTCTCTTCACCAATGTGTATCATGTTATAACCTTAATTCACCTATATTTTAAAACTCAACAACCAAAATATATTAGCAGCTGAATTAAGAATAATGTCTGAACCTTTGCTTACTGATTTGGAACATCTGAATATTGGTCTTCATAATTTGTAAGGTCAGTTCTTACTTTATAAACTTCTTTTGACTCTTCTATTGGTAATAAAGCTAACCACTTACCAACATATTCTTAATATTTAACTTTCATGTTCTTTAGATCTAAAGCCTCCATCAAGAATCTAGGATTGCAGCCTAGCAGTTGTGTCTCCCCTCAGCATCCTTCCTGAGAAGCTATTATTGAACAAACATAGCACTAGTTACACACAACACATGCTTGTCTTAAAAGCTACGGATCTCAGGAGATACACGGCAATGCAAGCAGCACTGGGTTTGATTGAATGTTCACATGACCCACTGTCAAACTAAATACTGTAACTCTTCTGAGATGGAATCTAGAATAATAATCACAGACTTTATAGCAGTTTGGAGGGGGTAGACTTAACTGAACCTTGAAGGATGGATGAATATTGATGGCAAGAGCCATTGTAGGGGATTTTCTAAAACTGATAACAATTCTGGCAAATTAAGGAAGGTGAAAATTGTAAACCTTAAAAGATAGTAGTGTATATTAAAATGTGGGGCCCATAGCCACTGTACTTCTTAGAAAAAGACATGAAATAAAGAGTGTAAAGATGCTTTTTTGAGAACAAGTTTTAAATGTCTATATTATGGCCATTTAACATGTTACTTACAAAGGAAACATTTTCAGCCTTGGTCAATAAAGTGATTGCTGCTATCTTCTAAAATATGAAGGATTTAAATGGAATCCAGCAATGAATTGTCTAACATCTCTACAGTGGGCAAGTAAGGATCAGGTGAGAAAATGTGTGACAGAAGGGAGGCCCTGAGAAACTGAACCTTAGTATACTTGGGATCCATTTTTTTACATGTTAATTGAGGACATGTTACTTGAGGACAGATTTTGCTTCTGAAGTTCCAGAATTTGAAAAGAAATAATATTGCTCAATTAATTGGGAACCCTTGTAATTTTGTAAGTCACTGCTCAACAGCAAGGTGTAGGTACTACTTATAATAAGGTGAATATACAGGCTAGAAGTTGAAAGATGGTTGAAGCACCAGGTTCTTACACCCTACCCACAGAGAGGAAGTCAAGCATTTGTTTCCCTACCATCACCCTGTTTTCCACTTCTCTTCATTTATAACCCCTCTTCAATACTTCCTAAGCTTTTATGGAGTATACTTTGTGGAACTGTGCTGAAAAATTAGGAAAGACTGACTCCCCTTTTAGGAGTATGCAGTTGCCAGAGAATAGCATGTTTCCCCTGATAATCCTTACAGGTAAGAAAGATTTAGTAGAGGAGCCCATGTTCTATTTCCAGGGGTGATAGATAAATAATAGTGATTGAATTTGGGGCAATGGGACATGTACTTACCGGTTAGATTAAACCCAGCTGTGCATTCCCTCTATTTACAGGGTTTTACTCAGATCATGTTTTCTATGTAAACCTGACTGTTAAGCAAAGAATTAGTGAGATTTAATAGCTCATTACCTCTTCACTAGAGTTATAAAAAGTTTTATCTGGCTTGAGGGTGTTTGTCAAATTTGGAAAAATGACTCTTGAAGCATTTCTAAACAGTTGCATTGGCAGTTGCTCCTGAAATAGATAAATCCATCTTTTTTAATCTACATTAATAAACCACAGAGCAGGAGAGTTGAATAAGAGGGGGTTTTTTCACCCAGGGAGGAAACTTGGGAGTATAAGACATTGATTTGTTGAACATCATAGTAATTGCTTATGTACTATCCTGAAGTTGAAAATCTGTTTCTTTAAAAAAAATAAGTAAAATAATTAAAGAAGTAAAGTTTCAAAGAGGGTAGAATCTGGATTGAATTTGATCTAGTAGAAGCATGCTAGGAAATGATAGCAACCCTATGGTGGCTGATCTAAGACAAGCAATGTTGCTGAGTAACTGACCAAAGTACTCCACTATGATTTTTTTTTTTTAATACTCCAAAAGCCATCAGTTCTAAACCAAATTGAGGATGTGCCTATATTTTTGGATCATTCCAAGCTTTAAAGGAGCAAGCTCAAATTACTGACTAAGCCTGAGAATCAAATTTCAGTGAGGCCTAAGGCTCAAAATTTTAGTGAGGAGGCAACTCTTGTTAAGAAATGGAACCATGGTCAAGATGGAGATGTGAGACTGACATGTAGACTGGTGACTACTACATCAACACTCCTGCCTCCTCTTCAGATCAACCATGAAGCTGCAGAGATAAAAAATAAAAATGAAACAATACATTTATATTTTCTTTACAGGCAAATAAAATCTGAAAGATAGAGATCTTTGAACAAATTCTGTTGGCATAAATAGACTTCAGAGTGAACTGTCTATATTTCTTCTCACTATTGAATCCAATCTGCTGTGAAAAATTTTCACTGTCTCCAAGTCATCATGAAAACATTCTCTGCTAATTGAAACATTCCCAAACAATTAAGATAGCCAGATGTGTCTGTTATTTGTAATTACCTGAACATGCATTCTTTTCTTTGAGAATAGTTTTATTTTTTTAGCCTTTTGAACTACTCCAGATAATGAAAATAAAGATTACTGTGTGTGCATTTTTCACTTGCCCTAATTTTGACATAGAATTACCTCTTTCCAAAATTAAGCAGCAAAACTGAAAATGTGTATGAAAAGAACTCTCATTTTCCCTTGTGCTAAAATAATACCTCTTCACCCTATAGAAATCACATCTCTGACAATTTCTAAGACTTAAGTTAATGCAGATTTAAATGTAAAAGGTAAAATCCAATAGTGAAAAAAATAAACAATTTGTAATTACCACTCATGACCTGCCATATTTAATCTTTTAAATTCATAATGGGTCTGTAGCAGTTTACAATTCTTGGCATGTAGATGTAGGCTTTCCATAAGTGGTAACTACCGCCATAACTACTACTCTTTCTACTGTTACTAATAATACTATCCCTACTGCTCTTGATAATACTATACTATACAGTTTCTCCAAATGGATATCTTCATTATTAGTTTGAGGTTCTTTAGAACATTTTGTTATTGATTTGCCTAATTATACAGAGAATTGATCAGAATAATGGATCACTTTAAACAATAATAACCTTACTGTATTTTTGCATTTTCAACTATGCAACCCCTTATAAAATTTCCAGATTCAATTCAAATTCTACCTTCTCTCAATTTTATAGCATTAGTTTTTACTATTTTTTACATATTAATTTTAGAACTCCTTTTAACTTTTTTCTATAATTGCCTTGAACAATTATTTACATTGCATTGTAATTTAAAATTTTATATGCCCAATCTGAAGGCAAGGCTTATCCTAGTCTTGTCTTCATTTTTTACCAACTACTATAGTCCTTGCACATGGTAGGTGCTCAATAAATATTTGATTTGCTTTTATTGAAAGGCCTTATGCCTTTCTGATATATTCATTCCCTCCAGCAAATACTGTCTTTCAGTGTTAAAGAATTTTGGATTCTCAGGAGTTGGAACATCATAATCTACCTATAAAATAAATGAAATGTTTTTCTCTTGCCCTGGGCAGTAGGGCTGGAATCACTCTAAGTCACTCTTGGAAAGCAAAATTTACTACTTAGAAGATCAGCATGGGTAAAATGTCTCTGGAGGTGGACAGTGATATCAGGAGAAAGAAACAGCAAAATAATGAAGATAAGGAAGAGGAGGAGAAGGAAGTGGAGGAGGAGGAGGAGGAAAGGGAGAAAGGGAAGGTGAAACAGAAGGGTGAAGAAGGGGCAGAGAAGAAGGGAGAAAAGGGGGGACAGAGGAGTAGCAAAGCAATTATATTCCCTATAAATCACATTTGTTAATAGCGAATATTGATATTATGTTAAAAGTAGGAGATGAGTGATATTCATGCAGCAATTGAAAAAACAAAACACAATAACTTCACTCTTGGTGAATACTTCTGAGCTCGTATAGAATGCTTTTTATTCTATGGCAAGTTACCTTTTATCATAATGATTAACAGTACCTTCATCAGATTTCTAGACCTAGCGTACATGTACCAAGAATAAGGATTACTTGAACACCTCTTTCATTGTTTGTGTTATCTGCCCCTTTGTATTTTCCTGGCTCAAACCTTGAGGTGTTTGTTATCTTGAGAAAAAAACAAAAATTGCAACTATGCATAACTTACTTCAAATTATTACTCAGCTACTTAGTGACTACATGTCTTCGGCCAAGTCATTTATTCTCTTAAGCTACATATCCTTATTTTTAAAATGAGAAGAGTAATACATAATTATGTATGTATAATAGGCATTTCATCAATGTTAAATTTTACTACTGTAACCTTTATTCATTTGAAAAAATCTTATATAGTATTTGAATGAAGAAATTTTGGAGAAAAAAATTATCATAAGCTTTCATTTTTGTCTTAATTTTTGAATTATATTTTACCTAAGTATGTGCAAACATGCTTATAATTCATATTTTATTTAAAAAAATTAAAACATAACTTTATATTTTATATGTTAAATTAATTAAACAAAGAGGCCATTAGACTGAGGTGACTCTAATGTCAGGGCAGCCTACAGATACAAACCCAAACCTAAGTCTGTGAATGCCTCAAGGTCACAAAATCAAGACACCAGGGACAACCAATCACAAACAACCAACTCAGATTTAAACTATAACCAATCAAATAATTTTCTTTCTTTGCTTCTGTATTTTCTCTATAGAAGTCTTTCCCCTAGTTCCTATCAGTGGAGTGCTCTTAACCACTTCAAGTTTGGCACTGTTTGATCTGAATACATAAATGTTCATATAAACCTTTAAAATCTTTAATATGCCTCAGTTTATTTTTTAACATACACAAGTAAAAATAGGTAGCCAAAACTATTCAAAATGATTTAACATGGCAGATGATGACATTGTTTTGCTGAACTAAATGACCTATGTGATTTAACTGGGGAAAAAAGACATAGAGGCATTTGATTCATTTTTGTCAACTTGTATATTCATAATTCTGAAACTGATGTGCCATTCATTAAATTCTAGTTGTCACTGTAGTCATTTTTTCTTTTAAAAAAATAACTAATTCAGGCTACAATCCATTGTTGTAATAGTCTACCCAAAAATTAATACTAAAAAATAATTTTAAAATATAATTTAATGAAAAATTCTTCATTATTTATTATTGTTTAGTTCTTATGAAGTATTTCACATTGTGATGTGCAAATATGGGTCTGCACAGAACATCCCTGAGCAGCGTGAATGGTGCCTATGACTCTGCATGCATTTCTTTGAGTTCACTATGCTTATACTACTTTATGCCCTGTGATAATCTAATTATTCAACTAGAATTCTCTATTTAAACAACTATCAAATCTTTGGCAGTTCTACCAGGTGCTGTGATGTCATTTACTGTTCATTTGATACAAAAACCCCATTTATATATTAAATCTGTCTCTGTTCTTTTCTCATTAGCCTGTGACAATTAATGTAGAACATTATTCCACCACATTGTCATTTTCATGATGTCAAAACATTCTAGATTTATAAAATAAATTATGAAGCTAAAATCCTAGTCTGTGAAAATATCTTTCAATTGCAGCTGATCACTGTAAAACAGAAGTTTTGTCTTTATAATTAGTAAAAGAATCCAACAAGAGTACAATACCAGCTACATGATGACTGCTGTCTCATTAACATTAGGGTATAATCACCTAAAGCCAGACAGAAATGCTCTGACTATATGTGATCATTGGTACACATACGACAGTAAACTCTCATATAAACCTGAGTATTGAAATCATGTGGCAGTACTTGGTTATAAGGTGGTCTACTAGATGACTGAGAATATGGTCTGTCCCTTCTAGACTAAGTTTATTATAGTCATGCCCTGTATTCTAGGACACCAGGGTCTAGACCGGGCTTTTGTCTGTGTACCAGAGGTGATCCCAAACCACATTAGGAAGAGCTTCGCCCTGACTACAGAGACTACACTGAACTGCTTCCATAGGAAGGAAAGATGACCTTCAATTCAGCTACATGTCCTCATCAGGGTCTTTAATGTTCATAAGAAAATGTCAGCCCTGTGTCAGGTTGGTTGGCTACTGGGCCTTTCATTTCTACACAAAACCAAATCATGAAAGAATGACACTCCACCTACTTCTCAGGAAGCACAACAGCAAGCTTTCTGCCTCTCTAGACATCTCAGAAGTTTAGGTGAAGAAAACAATATCTGTGGAGAAATTCCTGAGAGGCATGCAATTCATTCAGTCCTTAAGATCAACTATTCTCAAACCTTTTCTGCCTCACCACACATAAAAAACAGTGCTCACCTTCAAAACGTGCTCCCACAAGTAAATACAGATTTTGATGAAACCAAGAAAGAATGTTATAGTAAAACACAGCATCACAATAATATTTCATGATCTCAAGGACTCTAAAAATGATGCACCAAATGGTAAATGGTATTATGTCCATTTTATAGAGAAGAAAAATGAAGCTCAGAGGGGCTAAGTGGTAATTACAGGAGCAGATGCTTGATTTAGTCTGGTGTACTCAGTTGTTCTATCCCATGTTTCTCATTATTGCAGGCCTCTTTTTTTTTTTTGGCAAGGAATTGCATAGCCTTAGATAAAGGGATTGATCAAAGAAAAGTTTATCATCACCTTATAGCAGGAATTGTACAGGAATAATGGCTGGGTCATGCTTCTTGCAGAGACAGACAGATTTAACTGCTTCTCACTTATCATTCTAGACACAAAAGGGAAAAATCTGGATACATTCTAGATGTAGACTCAGAGTATTCATTCAAGGGAACGAAAATTTTTTCATCTGTTCTAAAATTGATAATAAAGTTAGGATGATGTTAAAAAACTATGGTAGAAAAAAATGCAAACATATGCAAAAAAATTCAAAGAAAGAACATTAATAAACACACTTGACAAATAAACACATCTTGAATACATATAGGATTCAAGAAAAGCCACTGGAGGGGGCTGCTCGTTACCATTAACTATATCTGGGTTATCACCCCCTTTTCCACTTTTTTCTATAATATTACACTATGACAGGTATTATTTTACATGATGTATATACATTAACTCATTTAATCCTTGCAACAAACTTGTGAGTACATACTATCATTATATCTTTTTTACAGGAAGAGAAATTGAATCACTGTGTGTTTATGTAACTTGCTCAAGGTCATATAGGTATTAAAGGGAAGAGATGGAGTTCAAACTCAGACAATAGTCCTCCAGACTACATGTTTATCACTATTATGCACTGCTGCTTCTTTGTCTACCCACTGATCTTATGGCCATTTCCATCTGGAAATGGAGACCAATCTCTGTAGTAGTGAGACCAATCTACAATGGGCAGACCAATCACTGTAGTGGTAAGAGCAAAGAAGAGGGGTCGCTTCTTCCTACACTGCCATCTTCCACTGGACAAGTTTGGGAGGTCATTATAAATTCACAGGTGCCAGTTCATCTCCTCACATCCTGCAATATCAGAGGACCCTGTAGAAATAGACCTTCCCAATGTTCTTGATAAAATACTATAGGAAAGCTGGAATTCATGTAACTCTGAAATATAACAAGACAACAATGATAATAAGAGGAAACACTCAATGCTTACTCTATGGTAATTGCTAGAATCAGTCCTTGACAAGGACCAATCCATCAATCCTCTTAACTACCCTTTAAAGTAGGTATTATTTTTACTTTCATTGTATAAATAACTACATAAAGGGCAAAAATCTTGTAAACAGGCAAACTCCAGAACCCACCTACAGGAGCAACTACAAGGGGAAAATCTTGATAATTTGCCTTAGAAATTATATCTGAATTTCTAGATAACATTAAGAACAAGGATGCTAATCTGGATAATTTATACTAGATGACACCAGATATAAATCCTCTGATTAGGACCAACCTAAGTCACTGATACACTTTGACCAATGACATCTTGCAAATTTATCTATTAAATAAGTATTTGTTAAATTATAGAATGATATTGATAGTGCAGCAAAGAAGCAGAGCATGACATGAAATCTGTTTTTTCTGGTATGATCTTTATGCACAGGGACCTGAAAGGGTATAAACAACCAATCTTTAGCATTGCTGTGTGTGCTGCCTTCAGGAATGGAACATGAGGAGGAAGCCCTGGGCCTCTCTTCTGATTCATAATGTTTCTGGTCAAGGAAAACTTGGCTCAACAAGTGGCAGATAACGGAAAGGGAAGATAGTGGTTCAACCCCCAGGTCTGGTAAGAGTTAAGAAAGGAGACAGCTTTCTCCAGAGCACACCTGGCAGGAGTCTCTGACCCTCATAAAAACTTCTACTTTCAACTGCCATTTCTTTCCCTCTGCAAAGGCCCTCACTGTCTACTCCCCTCTGGAGTCCCTTCCCCAAGCTCTAGAATCTCACCTGGATGTTGATGATTGGGAGATCGTGATTTAATTCACTGCAGTGGTTGGGGCTGTGGCTTGGATTTGTGTCCTAGACATTCCAGAACACAATCTTTTTTTTTTTTTTCTATAAGGACATTAGGACACCTGGTACTACACTCCAAGCATCTACAGCCAGGCTTTTGTGGCTAAGACCTAAACTCTTAACCTCATTTTTAAGAGTTCCTCCCACCCCATGATAACTTGCATTCATTATTCTAAACAACTTCCTTCAAAAGAACATTTGGAAGACAACCTATTCATAATTTGGGAACTCTCAGCCTGGTAAAATCATCGTTGTATTCTCCACGTTGTGTGTTCTGTTTTATTATCACCAGAGCATGGTGATGTTTAGTCTCTCTCATTATTCTAGAGAAAACTTGGAACAATGAGCTTGTCTTTGGCTCCTGACACCAATCTTTCACAGGGGTCTTTGCAAAGGAAAACATGAGCTGCACTCTACGTTCCTTCTTTCTTTTTTTCCTCCCTTTGATAGTTACAAAACAATCTGATAAAACAAAGTGTACAATAAGTATTTGAGGCTGAGTATAAAGTTTACCATAATGTTTATTATATATGCAGTATCTAAAATTGGAATTGGCTTCTGTAAACAACAGCTGTGATGGAAGAGACAGCTGTTTTGGAGCAGAAATGACTCTGGCCTGGGAGTCATGGGATCCAGGGCTGAGTCCCAGATCTGCCCCTTCCTTCATCAGGTTATTGGATACTCTTGGTTGTTTTTGTCATCTGTAAAATGGGAATAATTCTGCCCCCACAAGATTAACTCATATCTATATATATCTATCTACCCTTAAAACAATATTTTATAAACTACTGGGTAAGAGCTCTTTAGATTGTTAAGTAAAGTTGGATAGTTGCAAATGCAAAAGGTTTAGGCCAAATGAAACTCCTTCTTTAGTTAAAAAATGTAAATGCATTTGGAATCTTTTCTGTCATATCTTGTATACCTTATACACACATATACATATAGTCTCTCTTTCTCTCTGTCTCCCCACCCTCCTCTTTCTCCTATTGAAATAAATGATGACCTATAAATGAAAATTAAGCTTTGCAAAACTTTAAACGGTTTTAGAGAAAATACAAATTGTTGATAATGCCATAAAAAGCCACATAGCAATAAAATTGCATCATAGGGATACCAAGGGAACATCTGCTTCTTAAAAATCTACCCAGAGTGCAGGGTTCAGTTTGAGGCATCTTTCAGAACAAATGAACAGCAATGAGAGGAACTCCAGGCTCAAGTAACAAGATGATTAAGCCCATGGAATAATCCAGTTATCTGGGTGGATTAAAGAAAATGGATAATTCATCGAAGCCATTGCCAAGAGGGGGAATAATTATAGTCCACAAAAATTTCAAAGGTAGAAAGCAAAGAAAGGAGAAGAACAATTTAACTTGATCCAGAAGATAATACAATGTAATAGGCATAAACTAGAGAAAAATAAATTTTATGAAATGATTTTTGGTCATTTGAAAGCTAGTATGAAGACAGATTCTAATGATTTAAAGAGGGACAGGAGCTCTGCAGAGCAGTGATGAATGAAGCTCCAAAAAAAGCCTTCATTAAAAGTCTCTAATGCATAGGAGAGTCCCCTGTCTCAGAAACTTCCCTGGAAGTATAGTCAATAAATTTGATTGTTTCAATACTCATTTGTTAAACTGTATACATTCAGAAGCCAATTTTCCAGGAGGAAAAATGGTTAAGAATCTTAAAACCCCATACTTGCCAATGGAGAGTCAAATAAATAGATGATAGCTCAGAGGCATTATCTGGAGTATAGAAAATATTTATTCATTCATTTAACAAATATTTACTTGAGCACCTACGGGGAGCCTGGCAGTACTAGGCGCTTCACTTATGTCATGACACACCATGCCGATTGTTGTACTATTTGCTCTGGTTCCACTAATTAAATATTATATTTGGCCTTTTTCATATTTATGTGCTATATACAAGTTACAGTAAGCTCCATGAGGGTAGTAACAGGAACAGAATAAGGATTTTTCCATCTCAACAGTCAACCCCTGCTCTGACTATATATGAATACTGAATGCATCTTTCCATTGCCCAGCATGATGTAAGAATAGGGGACAGCTGGCAGGATGTATGATTTCTAGAATCAAGTTATTCCTAGTATCTCATAATATCATCAATCCCTGGTCTTCTTTTAGCCTCACGAACATGTCATGAAATAATAGTCCTTTTAAAATGTAAATGCATTTTTTTCCTAGAATAAATCATCAAATCCTAAAGGGGCAAAGAGTGTCGATGCCAAATGTGTATGACTGAGAGTCCCAGGGCTATTCAGGTATAGACATATCTAAATAATGAAAGACAGAGTCATTAGCCAGGCTGACATCAACAGTGTTAGTTAAATACTGATGACATCTAAGGACAGAAAATAGTGATGGATTTCTCTTGTCTTCCTTCCCTCATTTTATTTGCATAAAACTTCTTTATTTCTAACAGTTGATCAACTAAACATTTAGAATATGGTAAATACCAGAAAGGAGACACCATTAATTTTGTCCTTTAGTCTAGAAAAGACAAGCTAAAAAAAAGTTATTTTATTAGTACTTCTTGCTCTATGCCAAATATCCACACATGCTCTCTACAGTGTGTGCTTTAAATTATTGAAATGGATATTTGTCTTTACGAAGAAATAATAGTTTCCTTGTGTCTCCGTAACAGGAAAAATGTCCATCCTTACTGGGGTAAGATTAAAAAGCTAATCAGTGTTGTGGTCTCTCAGAGTCTGCAGATGCGTTCTCCCCAAATCCACAGTGGGTTTGGATTACCTGGCAATATTTGAATGGCCCCTTCTGCTCTTCTTGTACGTTTATTTAACACTTTACTCAGCTTTGTTTTTAAGTGATTCTGACAGCTTCTAACTAAGAAACAACATGCTCTGGCTAGCTGTTTGGCCAAGGGTTTTAATGATTTAAAAATAAGCTTGTATTCACTTTGGTTTTAATGTAGAAATGTCTGCATTAATACCTTCATTTGGGAGAGGGTCCAAATTAAAAGCAAAGAGATATCTATCATGGAAGTTGGATCAAATTTTGCAAAGAACTGTAGTCTGCACTCAGGTGAATTTAACATAATCAGGTCTCTACCCCCAAATAAAAAGAGGCAACATTTGGTTTGTTAGCAACCCTTTTACACATATATGAAAAATGAATTATTTGGGAGAAACAGAGCCCACATTAAATTCAACTTTTTAATATTTAAGTGTTCCTCATCCTGTTTGTCACATAGTAGGTATGTAAAGAAAAAAAATAGTGAATCATGTTGTTTTCTTTACTACACTGTAAGTGTCTTGATGTCAGGTCTATGACAAGACCTGGCTGTGTATGTCCTGGGCATTGTGGTAGGCCTTCAATGAAGACTCAGCTAAGTGATTGAAAGACTGACCTGTTTCTCATCCCACTGTGTGCCAAGCCATCAGAGGAGGAGTAAACAGAGCTAACAAGAGATGAAAAGAAAGATTGCTGAGCCACAGTGAGGGGTTAGAGAACAGGAATTTGTGGCAAAGCTAATCAGCATGTTTTCAAAAATAACTCTAACAAAACTTGGCAGCCTGGGAGACAGAATGAGAGAGAGCAGGGAAGGGGTGGGGGAGAAGGGGGAAAACAGATGGTGGGGTGGGTAGCTCCTGGGGTATGGTTTTTTTTTGCAGTTGATGGAGTCACTACCTTCCTGCCCTTTCTGTCATGTATAGTTCTTAATGTCCCACCTGGTGAACTGGCTTCTCTTAGAATAATACTAAGTATGGAAGGAAGACTTCAGAGCTTGATAAATTCACAGAATGTTAAAAAATGACCATAGTGTGTAACATGGCTATTGGTTCAAAATAGATCATCATCTGTATTTTACTTTAGGTTTGAGGGTTTCTGTCTCCCAGCATGCATCTCCTCCACATTTCTCTCTTTCTCTTTCTTAAATGTAAGGTCACCATATAATTTTGTCATTGAAACTAAGACAATTTTAAGAGGGGAAAATAAGCCATTAACAATTACACACAGGGCTGTATTAGTCAGTTTTGCCTTCATGGGCCCCTTCCTCCAGCAAAAGAAAATTAAAAATTACATTTTATAACTGTGATTGTATAAAGGCAAATATAATCAAGGCTGGATTTATTATAATATGCATTTTTTTCTTTTTATTTTCAAAGAGAACAAAATTTAAACACTTTTGTGGATCCCAAATGGCATGTGGTGGGCCCCAGCCTGATGGAAAAAACACCTCTGTTTACACCAGAATTACAAACACAAAATGGGTCTGTCCTAGTATGGTTACTCTATATGTTGTAAGAATTCTGTTAGTAAAGGCTGCATTCAGCAGCACTCCAAGTTTCCTGGGGCTTGGTTTCAGACCTGTTCAGAAGGTAATGAGTCCAAACTCATCAAGATGTATACATTAAATGTGTGCAATCTTTGGAATACCAATTATACCTCAATAAAGCTAAAAGAAAGTAATGAATTACCTACACTATTATAATCATACTATTGGAGTAGAAGAAAATATGACATGTGGGAGATAACAAGTAAGAAGACATGGTTATTTAAAGCAGAGGCAGAGACTGAGTGTGGAGTGTAGTGGGTGGAAGGCAGAGGCAGATTCTAGAGGGTTTGCTAAATATCCTTTAAACTGCCAGGGTTGAGATTGAGAGGCTTGCTGAAGACCATGCTGTGCTTCTCTGTCTGCACCGAGTCTTCCTTAGAATAAGGGGATGGTGCTGGCCTGGAGCTCCACTGGGTTAGACATCCAGTTAAACATCAAGTTGACTGGGGAGACATGCCTTGATGACAGTGACATTAGGTAATTCTGATTCTTGTTCAAAAGCCAAGAGCATGGGTCTTCATGTCTCTTTAATGAAAGTTGGTGACTTTAGCATGGAGCTCTTATTCTGAGATACATCTGTAGTAAGAATAGCCTAGCCATTCACTTAACATCTCAACACTGTCTGGTATGGTTAGCTCTTTTCTATTTTAAATTCTTTTCACATGAGCATGTAGCTTATCTCACTAACTTGAATGTATGCTTCTGGCAAACTGTCTCAGTCTTAGAGTTTAGTTATTAGATCTAACTAGAGGTTAATCTCAGAGTCCAAATCTCTTACTGTTCAGCTCGTTGGTGACAAAACCATGCTTCAAACTCAGAGCTTCCCAGGTAAATGTTTTGTTCTGAAATTTTATGACACCTTTCAATGTCTCTTCATAGACTTGGTACTGTCATCTAACTACTATTTTCACCTTTCTTTAATGAAGCTCTAATGTTCCTATTGTGTTACATTTTTCTTCCTTAATTCTTTTTATCTGTTCAATAATTTGAGAATCTCCATTGATGTCTAAACTCATACCTTTTACAAAATTTTCTTAACCCGTTCAACTCTTATGGCCTTGATACTCTTACACTCCTGCCATCTTTCTATTTATACCACTTTAGACTCATCTCTTAAGACTGATCCAACTTTAATAATCCATGTTTAAGAGCTCCTCTCACCCATTATGACAACTTTACCTTTAGCCATTCACTTCCTTTTTCACTCTTATCCTGGCCCTCATGTCCTCAGTACTATCTCAGTTATCCCAGTTCTTTACCCTCTCTCCACCTTCAGGAGCCTTCTTCAGGTACCAGGACTCCATCTTAGTTACTTCCAAGTGATCCTTCTTAATACACCAGAATCATTTCTTACAGTGCCCTACATCATGTCAAGTTCCCTAAACAAGTTACCTTACCATTTGTAGGCTACTCATTTATTCACAAACTGCCAGGCTTTGCCAGATACATCTGTGAGAAAGTTGCCACAGGGTCTGCTAAATTCTTCCTCTAACCTCAGTTTTAGGCATCTTATTCCTCAAGATCTCAGTATCTTATGTCTCTCTGACTGTATATCCATTTCTTCTCAGGAGAGAAAAAAAGTGTTCTAACATTTTTCTACATTTTTTCATGCCTCATTCTCAACTATGCCATCCTCACTCTGAACAGATGACCTTCCTTTCTACTTTACTGAAAAAGCAGAGGCCATCTGGTACAACCTCCATAATCTTTCCTCCTCTCCATCTGTCACCATGCTTCACTCTCTGAAACTTTCTCTGGTATCTTCATCTTTCCTTCTTTTCCCTCCTGTTTTCTTCTCCTTTCCAAAATAAATTGTAGATTTTTAAAAATAATAACTACTATGTATCAAGCACTGAGCTAGACTTGTTACATACTTCACGTGTAGGCCTCTCAGTGACATTTAAAAGTAGTTATCTCAGGCACCCTATCAGGAAACTGAGACAAGAGTTAGCAGCTACCCGAGGTCACTGAGTTCCATAGGGCTCTTTGTTTCTTTTACTTGGTTTTCCCAGGACTGCAGGACACACCTCTTCCTTCTTTGGCATCTTTGATTTTTTCCCTCAAATTGTTTTTGTTTACATAAAACTATGCAAATGCATTTACTTTTCTTAAAAAAAAATTGCCTTCATCTTGTCTGATAATTAACATGCTCTCTCACTATTATTCTTTTTGCCACTTAATTAATTGAAAAAAAAAGAAACACCCACTGCTTCTATTTACTAACAGTTGTATCCATTAGCTCACAGAAAATTATTTCTCATGTTCAAATCCTAATGGGCAAGTTAAATGGAATTTTCGGAGTCTTCCTTAACCCTCTGCAGTATTTTAAACTACCTCCAATGACTCTTGCCTCTTGGTAATCTCTTTTTTCTTGGTTTCTATAAACATTTCAATATTCTCCTTCCATTGATGTTCCTTCTCTAACCCTACTGTTTTCTAACCTTGAAAAGTAATCATTCCTCAATGTTTTATCATTATCCTCTTTCCCTCTCTCTACACATTCTTACCTTAAGATGTCATTCCTACTCTCATCTTCAGCAACTATTTCTTGGCTAATGAGTTGCAGAAAAACTCCTTTTTCTTTTTCTTATGAAACACAGCCCTACATTGGCAAATAATATTAACCAAATATATATATATACAGTTATAACATTGGCATCTCTGTAAAAATTTAACTACTGTAAAATAGAATTTATTAGACTTTCCTCAAATATCTATTCCTCTTCTTGTCTTTCCTCTTCCTGTCCTTTTACTCCTAACTCAAAAATCTATGAAAGCACCTTTTAATTCTTTTCTCTAATTCGTCCTTCAAAACTAAACTGTGGCCAAATCTCTTGATCTATAACATTCATTGTATCTGATAACAACAAAGGCATAGAATCTTAGAATGTCATCTACACTTATAAAAAATTACCATTTACCATCCTCTCCAGTATGTCTAACAGTAGGAAGTTCTGCCCTCGAGGTGTGAGATGGTAACTCATTGTGGTTTTGATTTGTATTTCCCTAATAGTGTTGAGCATCTTTTCATATGTTTGTAGGCCATTTGTATGTCCTCTAGGGAGAAGTGTCCAGGTCCTTTGCCCATTTTTTGATTGGATCGTTTTTTTGTTGTTGTCGTTATTGAGTCGTATGAGTTCTTTGTATATTTCGTATATTAGACCCTTATTGGAGGAGTTGCTTGCAAATATATTTTTCTACTCGGATGGTTGTCTCTTTAGCTTGTTGTCCCATTCAATTATTTTGCTTTTACTCTCTTGCCTTTGAGGTCAAATTCATAAAAATCCCCTTTAAGTCCAACGTTCTTGAGTTTAATTCCTATGTTTTCTTCTATGCATATTATTGTTTCAAGTCTTATATTTATGTCCTTGTCTATTCTGAGTTAATATTGGTGTGTGGTGACAGACAACAGTCTAGTTTCATTCTTTTGCATGTGGCTTTCTTGTTCTCTGAGCACCATTAATTGAGGAGACTTTCCTTTTTCCACTGTTTGTTTTTGACTTTTTTGTCAAAAACTATTTGCCCATACAAATATGGGTTTACTTCTGGACTTTCAATTCTGTTCCATTGGTCGTGGGTATGTTTTGCTGCCAATATCATGTTGTTTTGATTACTGTTACTTTGTATATAATTTGAAATCAGACAGAGTGATTCCTCCAGCCTCGTTCTTTTTTCTCAGGATGGCTTCGGCATTTTGGGTCTTTTGTGCTTCAATACAAATCTGATGATTTTTTGTTCTATTTCTTTAAAAACTGCTGATGGGATTTTGATGGGGAGTTGCATTAAATCTGTATAAAGCTTTAGATAATAAGGTCATTTTAACTATCTTGATTCCTTCAGTCCAAGAACACAGGATACCTTTCCATTTCTTTGTATCTTCTTTGATTTCTTTTAACAAGGTCTTATAGTTTTCATTATTTAGGTCCTTCATATGTTTTGTTAGATTTATTCCTATTCTTTTTGTTACAATTGCAAAAAGAATTGATTTTTCCACTTATTTTTCTGACACTTCATTATTAGAGTTTAGGACCGCTATGGATTTTTGAACCTTGATTTTGTATCCAGAGACTTTACTGTATTTGCTTATTGTTTCTAATAATGTTTTTGTGGAGTCTTTAGGGTTTTCTATATAGAGAATCATGTCATTTGCAAATAGTGGCAGTTTCACTTCTTCGATTCCTATTTGGATATGTTTTATATTAACTTTCTTTTGCCTGGATTGCACTTCCTAGGACCTCAATGTTATTTAAATAGCAGTGGCGCTAGTGGATAACCGCCTTGTTCCTGATCTAGGAGGGAAGGTTTTTAGTTTTTCACCATTAAGTATAATGTTGGCTGAGGGTTTGTCATAGATGGCCTTTATTATGTTAAGGTACTTTCCTTCTATGCCATTTTTTTTAAGTGTTTGGATCATAAATGGGTGCTGTATCTTGTCGAAGGCTTTTTCTGCATCTATTGATATGATTATATGATTCTTATTTTTAATTTGTTTATATGATATATCACATTAATCAATTTGCATATGTTGAACCATCCCTGTGTTCCCGGGATGAAGCTCACTTGATCGTGATGCATAATCTTTTTAATATGTTATTGTATTCAGTTTGCTAGTGTCTTATTTAAGATTTTTACATTTGTGTTCATGAGAGATATTGGTCTGTAGTTTTCTTTTTGTTGTTGTTGTTATCTTTACCAGGTTTTAGTATCGGAGTAATGTTGGCCTCATAAAATGAGTTGGGAAGTATTGCCCCCTCTTCAATTTTTTAGAAGAGTTTGAGGAGAATAGGTATTAAATCTTCAAATGTTTGGTAGAATTCAGTGGTGAAGCCATCTGGTCCTGGACTCTTACTTTTTGGTAGGTTTTTGATGACTTTTCAATTTCCATACTGCTGATCAGTCTATTTAGATTTTCCAGATCTTCTTGATTTGGTATAGGAAGATTATATTTTTTTAAGTACTGGTCCATTCTTATAGGTTATTAAATTTGGCGTTATATACTTTTTCATAGTATTTTTGCATGATCCTTTGTATTTCTGCGAAGTCAGTTGTAATTTCTCCTCTTTCATTCCTGATTTTGTTTGTGTCCTTTCTCTTTTTTTTTTCAGTGAGTCTAGCCAGGGGTTTGTCAATTTTATTAACCTTCTCAAAGGTTTTTGATTGTTTTGTTTTGTTTTGTTTTCAAATTCATTTATTTCTGCTCTAATTTTGATTATTTCTTTCTTTCTGATGACTTTAGGCCTCATTTGTTCTTCCTTTTCTAGTTTTTTAAGATGAAGCATTAGGTTGTTTATTTGGGCTCATTCTTATTTTTGGAGATAGGCCTGTCATGATATGAACTTTCCTCTTATGACCGCTTTTGCTGTGTCCCAAAAGTTTTGATATGTTGTACTATCATTATCATTTGTTTCTATGTATCTCTCAATCACTCTTTTTATTTCTTCTCTGATGCAGTTATTCTTCAGTAGCATGCTGTTTAATCTCCATGTATTTGTGGTTCTCCTGCTTTTTTTTTTGAAGCTGATCTCTAGTTTTAAAGCATAATGATAAGAGAATATGGTTTGTATAATATCAACCCTCTTATATTTGTTGAGGCTATTTCTGTTTCTCAGTATGTGACTGATTCTTGAAAATGTTCCATGTGCACTAGAGAAGAATGTATAAGCAGCTTTTTTGGGATGGAAGTCTCTGTAAATGTCAGTTATGTCCAGTTGGTCTAATGTGTCGTTTAAAGATATTATATCCTTATTGATTTTCTGTTTGAATGATTGCGCATATCTGACAGTGGGGTATTTAGGTCCCCTACTATGATAGTGTTTTGGTCTGTTTCTCTCTTTAATTCTGTTAGTGATTGCTTTACATATTTCGGGGCTCCCTGATTGGGAGCATAGATATTAATAAGTGTTGTATCTTTTCAGTGCATGATTCCCTTTATCATACAAAGTGACCCTCAGTATCTTTCTTTACCTTTTTATTTTGAAGTCTATTTCATCCAATATAAGTACCGCTACTCCCACTTTTCTCTGAATGCAATTTGCTTGAAATATTGTTTTCCACCCTTTCACTTGGAGTATATATTTGTCTTTGGAACTGAGATGTCTCCCGGAGGCAGCACATGGTTGGGTTTTGTTTTTCAATCCATTCTGCAACTCTGTACCTTTTCATTGGTGAGTTTAGTTCATTTATATTTAGGGTGATTATTGAAATATGATGTCTTCTTATAGCCATTTTATCTTCTGCTTTCCGGTAGCTTGGTGTTTCCATTGTTTTCTTGTCCTTGTGTTTCTGTTTTATTTTGGTTGGCTTTTGTGTGTTTTGCTCCTGATTCTTCTTGTTTTATGTTATGCACTTCAGTTCTGACTCTATGGTGTGTGGTTACCATCACAAATATGAAAAAGATAGTTTTATACACACACACACACACACACATACACACACATACATACATACAGTCATCCATTTTCTTCTGTGTGTGCCTTATCTCCTTTCCTCTTGTTGAATTTAGATCTTTGAATTCTCTTTCCAGTCATTGTTATCTCAATTTGTTTCTATGTATGCTGAACATTCATTACTATCTTGCTATAGTGATCCTCTTATTATTTAAGCTTATAATGCCTTGCTCTTAGTAAAGGTTGTACTCCTCTGCTTCTATTTGCCTGACAGTCACTTTATTCCTAATTATATATATATATATATTGTTGTTATTTTGTTTTAGGTGAACTGACCCCTTTCAGAATTTTCTGTAGTGCAGGCCTCGTAGTAGAGACTTCCTCAATTTTTATATGTCTGGAAAGGTATTTCTTCTTCATATCTAAAGGAGAGCTTAGCTGGATACATTATTCTAGGCTTTCACTTAATTGTTTAAATATTTGATTTCATTTCTTTCTGGCTTATAAAGTCTGTGCTGAGAAGTCCTATGATAATCTAAAGATTTTTTTTATACGTTACTGTTTTCTTCTCCCTGGCTCCCCTGAGAATTCTAACTCTGTCACTGATTTTTGATAACTTTAATATAATGTGTCTTGGTTAAGGCCCTTTTGGGTTGAGATAATTGGGTATTCTGTTGACTTGTTGAATTCCAAGTTCCAGTTCATTCCTTAGAGTTGGGAAATTTTTTCCACTATTTGTCTAAAAATGCTTTCTAGTCCCTGCTCCTTTTCCTCACCTTTGGTCATGCCCATTATTCTTATGTTTCCTTTCCTGATGGCATCAGCTGGTTCTTGTATTTCTCTTTCATTATTTTTTATTTTTTGGTTTCTCTCTTCTTCCTTCTGATTGATTTCTAGATTTCCATCTTTCTTCCCTATATATCACTGATCCTTTCCTCTGTTTGGTCGACTTTATTTCCCAAGTTTGTTATTTAATTTTTCAGCTCTTGCAGTGTGTTTATTATCTCCAGAATTTCTATTTGGTTCTTTTTGAGGGTTTCAGTCTCCTTGCTCTGCTTATCTAGCTGTTTTTGCAATTTCTGAAATTGTTGATATGACTCATTTCAGAATTCACTAATTTTTTTCAGAAGTACCATTCTGAATTATCTGTCACTTAAGTCACATATTTCTATGTCTGTAACCTCATTTTATGGAGATTTTTATCTTTTTTTATGAGATGCATTGTCACATTGGTTGTTCATGGTGTTTAATGGACTATTTCTCTACCTGGACATTAATGAAAATATATTCTGTTGTTTTCCAGAAAGAAGATTCATTATATAAATGTCTCTCTTTAGCCTGATGCAAAGAAGGCACTTTTCTTTTGGCTTCAAGTAGGTGGCCTCTAAGCCTTTTGGATCCCTGCTTTATATAAAGCTTAATGTCTTTTATTTTCTTTTAGGTTTCAGTCACACTTGCTGTTCTCAGTTTCAGTCCCTGTCAGTGTTAGCAACAGTTTTGGTAGCATTTGCTCAGATTCCCCTGGGGCTCCACAGTGATGGATCTCAGAGGGTATGGGGGGAGGGGCCCTTTGGGTTAGGGGGTTGAGGGCTGTGGCTTAGCCTCAGTTTTGCATCCGGGGCTAGTAGAAATAAACTTGTTTCTCTGCAGTCCCATTCCACTTCTCTGTTTTCTTCCCTGATGACTGAACCCTGCTGCGGCTGCATAGAATAGTCCTGGCACTTTCAGGCAGGGCTGTCAAGGAAGTGGCTTCACCTTCTCCTCTCCCACTCCTCCTGCAAGGAGCTGCAAGAGGCAATTTCTTTATTTGTCTCAGTCCATCGCCTGACACCGGGGTTCTGACCTGTGGTAGCTCTTATGCACAGATCCCACACTCAGATGTGCTGGTGTGCAGTTTGGGTGTTTTTTGTTCATTTTTAGATGTTTAGTTTATTGTTGTGTTAAAGAGAGGGATCTGAGGACATCTCTCACTCAGCCTTGTTTTCCCAGAATCTCATTTTTTAATAGTACTTTTCAAATGACCTAATTTAAATTTTTATGAAGTTTGATTGATTTTATTTATTTTTTTTGGTTAGGTTGTGTGTGTGTGTGTGTGTGTGTGTGTGTGTGTGTGTGTGTGCATGCCCATATGCTATCTAGAAACTATCAACATCAAGATTGCAAATATTTTCCTAGAGTTAATTTCTGCATATGGTGTGAGATAAGGGCTGAGGTTAATTAATTATAACTAAGTGCAATATTTAATTAAAATAAGTCTTTAATCAAGTATTATGGGTTCTTCATATTTGTTTTTATTTTCTTCATCATTTTTTGGCAATCCTACATTTTTTGCATTTTCATATAGATTTCTCATACCAACATCCTGGTAAAATTTTTGTGGATTCTGTTTGGGATTGTATAAAATTTGTAGACCAACTTAGATAGACTTGGTATCTTAAAAGTATTGTCTTCTTTCCAATTCTATTTTATTTCTTCTTGCATTGGTGTTAGAAATTTGTTTTTAAAACGTGTTTTTATTTGACTTGTTGAATTTATGTCCTAAAGTCTTTTATAATTTTTCCATAATATCTTATTAATGTATGATTTTTAGTATTGTTTCCTCTTTAATTCTTGATATTAGATAATATGCCTTCTCTCTTTTTTACTTGATAACTCTAGCTAAACATTTATTAATGTTGGTCTTTATAATAAATCAGTTTGATTTTATTAATTTCCTGTTTTCTATTTCTTTGATTTTTACTCTAAACTTTATTGTCTTTCTTCTACTCAATTTGGGTTTAATTTGTTTTTTTTGTATAATGTTGTGTCTTAATGTGGCAGCCTAGATTTTTTATATTTTAGTTTAAAAAAAATCTCCCTATATACTACTTTAGCTGTATCCAACACATTTTAATATGATGCATTTTACTTAGTTCACAATAATTTCTAATTTCTAATTTTGATTTCTTCATGAGTTAAATTATTTTTTAAATATATTTTTCCAATAATTGTGGGTTTTGCAATGTTTAAAAATTTAATTGTATTTTAATTCTCTTTTAGTTGGATAACATAGTTTGTGCTCTTTGACATTTATTGGCTATTTACTATTGACTATTACATCATTTAATGGCACAATAGATGATGTATTTGAGTGAATAATTCATGTACATTTTAAAAGAATATGTATTTTGCCTTTGTTGTATGTCATGCTACCTAAATGCTAATTAGTTTATATTGGTTGATAGATTTGCTGTCTTGTTCTGTTAAACTGAGAGGAGGTGTTGAAATTTCTGAATATGATTGTAGGTTTTCCTATGTCTTGTTGTAGTTCTGTGACTTTTTGTTTAATATTTTGTTTAATATTTGTTTAATATTTTGTTTAATATTTTTGTTTAATATTTGTTTAATATTTTGAAATTCTGTTATAATTGTGTCACATGTAGGATTCTTATAATTTCTTAAATGGATTGACCACTTATCTTACAAAAACATCCTTTTTATCACTTGATTATTTCTTGAGCAGAGTCTATTTTATCTGGTATAAATATAGGTACTTTAGCCTTCTTTAGAGTAGTGATTGTATAGTATATAACTTTCATCTTTTAAATTTTATTCTATCTGTTTTTACAGTTAATGTTTACTTCTGTGCATAGTGTAGTTGGAGTTAGCTTGGGTTTCTAATCTGTCAATCTTTATATTTTAATTATACTTCCAGGCCATTAGCATTTGATGTAATTATTGATATACTCTGGTTTAAGTCTACTATTTTGATATATTTTTGCATTTTGTCACATTTGTTTCATGTTACTCTTTTCACTTTTTCTGCCTTATTTTGACTTACATGAACATGTCTTTTAATATTCCATTTTGTCTTCTCTTGGCTTTTTCAGTGTGTTCCTTGCTTTATTTATTTATTTATTTATTTATTTATTTATTTATTATTATTAGTGAATGTTCTGGGGTTTACAGTAAACATTTTTAACTTGCTACACTCTACATGCAAATAATATTATATTCATGTAAGTATAATATAAAAATTAAAATAATATTTTTCAAATTATCCTCTACTATTTTTTGTTTTATTGTTGTCATAAAGTTCATCTCCACACATTTATAATTCCCAAAATAACTGTTATTTTTGCATTACACAGTAAATTATGTTTTAAATAAATAACAGATGAGAAAAAAAGTCTTTTATAGTTACTCTTACATTTCCATTTTTAGTTTTTCTTATTGCTTTGTATAGATTTGTATTTCTTTCTGATATATTTTTCTTCTGCCTAAAGAACTTTCTTTAATATATCTGTGCTACAAATTTGATAGTGATGAATCTACTTTTTTGACAAAAATCTTTTATTTTACCCTTCATTATTAAGAATATTTTTAATGGATATAGAATTTTAATAAACATTTTATTATTCTTTTCTCTTAAAATATAGTTCCATTGTTTCTACCTTTTATTGCTTCTGATGAAAATTTGGGCCTAATTTCTATATTTGTTGCCATTTATTTAATGTGTATTTTTATTCTGTCTTTAAATTTTTCTTTCTTCATTGATTTACAACTATTTGATTACAATGTGTCTAGGTGTGATTTTATTTGTTTTTTCCTTGGGTGTTAATTGAGCTTTTAAGATCTTTAATTTATATTGTTTACATCAATTTTAGACAATTTTATGTTATTATTTCTTCATTATTTTTCAGATCCTCTTTTTAGGATTCCAATACCACTTACATAGAACACTTTAAGATGAACCACAGATCACTAATTTCACTTTATGTGTTCTCTTCAGCTAGTTTTCCTTCTATGTTTAGTTTTTCTATTGCTATGTAATCAAGTTCACTGATCTTTTTTCCTTCAGTGATATATGTACTGTTAAACTAAGCTGGTGAATTTTTAATATCAAATATTATATATTATATCTCCAAGACTTTTATTTGGTTCTTTCTATGCCTTCCACTGTTTTATTATGTTTATATTGTTTTTTAAATACTCAAGTATATTTAGAACACTGTTTTAACATTTTTATCTGATAAATACACAAGTTTTGTAACTATTGGGCCCCTTTATGTTAACTGATTTTTCTCCTGATCATGAGTCCAATTTTCCTGCCTCTTCACTGTTTAGTAATTTATGATTGAATTCTAAAAATTGCTATTGTTAGGGTCTTAGTGTATAGATTTTTTTGTCTTCTATTAAATAGTATTGAACTTTTTTTGGGGAGGTGCTAATTTAAATGACTTCTTATTAGCAGCTTGATCCTTTCAAGGGATGATTTTAAGCTTTTTTATGGCCAGTCTAAAGAAATCTTTACTGTAGAATTAGCCTTTAGCATCATTTCTCTGAGATCTCTGCTCTGTTTATCCTTCAAGACCTTTCAACATTTGACCCCAAACTTCCATTTCAACCTTATCATCCATTATCCTTTTAATGCACATTATATAGTCAACTTGGTTCCTTATTTTGCTTATTGTATTGGTTTTCTTTGTCTGAAATGGTCTACTCTTTTTTTCTGCCTGTTTAAATTATATCCTTTTGTCCACCCATAGATTATGTCACCACCTCTAGGAAGCTTTCTTTGATCATCTACATCAGAAGTAAGTTCTTCCTTTTCTGCTTTCAAGTTTCTTGGTTTGATTCTATCTTAATTCCTCATATTTTGTATTTTACCTATTTGTACCCAAATTATTTTACCTTTTTTGTACTTAGTTTACTCATCTGTTAAATGAGGGGTCAGGGTGGCTAGATTTCTCAGATAATTTGTAAGATTTATCTATTATAATGAAATAATGAAACATGTTATTATATATGGAAAGTTTTTATTATTATTGTTATCCTGATGATCTTATCATTCTTATAATGCTATAATATTCTTGACTGACAAAATTGTATTGTCATAAGGACTTTGTTATTCTTTATATTTTGACTTTATTCCTCAGATATTATGACCCTTTTATTTGTCCGCTCTAAATCTTTCAAACCATAGTTATTCTCTATGTACAAGGAAATTGTGAACAAGTACAATTAATCTAGATCAAGTGCCAAACACATATTCCCAAACATTTTTATGTGTAAGGGGAAACCATATTTTGGCTTGAATCACTTCATACCTGCCTACATTAATTGTTTAACTTTTTTCTTGTGTATGTGAATTAATTGGCTAAAGATATTATTTAATGTGTATTCTTATTCTGTCTTTAGATAGATATTAATATTGAAGATATTAATATTGAAGATATTATTATTCATTTATTAAGTGTCCTCTAGATTTCCATTAGCATGTTGGGTTCTCTAGGCCAAATAATCATCTTAACAACAATAATACTAGCATTTTTGATATATATGCTCTGGTCCAGGCATTGTAGTTAAGGTTTTTACAAATATGGACTCTTAATTCTCAAAAAAGCTAAATAAATAAATAAAAATAAAAAGGTAATTGCTATTTTATCCCCATTTCTTACCTAAAGAAATGAAGATTTAGTTATGTTAATCAATCTGTTCTAGGTCACTCTTTCAATACTGTTTGCACATTAGAATCACCTGGAGTTAGGAGCTTTTAATAAATTACCACATTTCCTTGTATCCTAGACCATATAACGCAGACATCAGTATTTTAAAATATCTTTCCAGGTGATCTGAATATACAGGCAGGGTTGAGAATCACTACCCTAGAGTCTTTCTTCTTTATTAGAGTTTGTAAAAGATAGCTCTTGCCCATTATGAGCTTACATGCCAATCGGGTAGACATATACAGATGAAACAATAAATAACAAGTAGAAAGGAACCAGGAGGTTGCAAAAGCAAACAGTGAATTATATAGCCTACTATAAGAGCAGAATTTGAAAGAATGTAACTCAATTATAATTCTTAAGTGTGAAAAGGGTTTGAATATAAAGAACAACCAAATGCTTTCTCTCTAACAGAACAGGAGATGCTTTTAAATTGCAGACAAGATCATGTCTCTTCTTGAAAGGGTTTCATCATTCACTTCAACTGAGGGGCATAGGTTGTCTTGAAGACTCTTAGCATAAGGTATTTTTTAAAATGATTCTACTCAAAGCAGGTCAGTGGACTGAGTGACCTCCCCCCATGGCCTCTCTTAGTCCAGGAATTTTGTGACATGCATTGGAATGCAGACAGCTCATCACTGTGAGGAAAATGAAACAGCCATTGTGTCTTGCTAACTAGACTGCTTGCCTTTTCCAGCCATCTCCATAAAGTTGCCCTAAGCCATCAAAGCACGTTTCAATTCTGGTCCCCAACAACAAAATTCTAAAGAACAATAGTGCCGTTATCTGAGAATAACAACTCACTCTGCCCAGTACTCATCATAGCAAAACCATCTGTCTAAGCATTCAACATTATTACAAGTCTTCACCCCTTCAGAATAAATAAGTTAGGTCAAAGAGGCTGAGTAATCAGTGTCCCATAGATTTAAGTAAGTGGTAGGGATCCATACATGTGGGAGGATATATCCAGTCCAGGAGAGTGATGAAGAAACCAAAGGAGATGTTACTATAGATGAAAAATGAGCTCTGTGGGTGCATTGAACATAACTGAGAAAGGAGTGGGGCTTCACAGTGCTCTTCATTTCCATCAGAATTACCCCTATCGTTAGGGTATGATGCCTAGTCCATGCCACAGTTCTCTCTCTCTCACTGCCCTCTACTTCCCTATAAGGGCTGGCTCCCCTATAAATGCTAAATATGCTAAGAATACATGGGAAGGGCAGCAGTGACTGCTGAAGGAAGGTGTGGGAAACAGAAGATGAAGAATATGTATAGGAAATGACTGTAGACACCTCTGATCAAAATGTAAAATCTGACATTTATCTGTTTGCAATTCTGCAGAAAGGTGGTCTTGCCAACCACCGATGGGCCAGGAAGCAGTGGTTTTTCTATTAAGGGTAAATAAAATGAGGGTAAAATTTTAAGTTGAGGAATTTTTCTGTTGCTAGAAGGCAAATTACTACATGCAGTAGTACAAAAGAACAGGGGTAAACAATACAATATGCTGTGAATTGCGAATGCATGTGTGGTAATGTCATGAATATATTAACTTCCTTCATTGTCAAGGCAAGTGACAGAGGCTGCCTGAAATTCAGAGAGGAGCCGGCTGTCACTCTGCAGCTCAGACACTTGGAGTCACATCTCCTCTAATAACAAAGTCTATTCTGTTTACATTTGACATGGCGAGCAAGAGATGGTGGGTTGCTTTTTTATAAGAAAACGAATGAAGGTATGAATGAATGAAGGAGTGAATGAGTAGATGGAGTCTATCTACCCAGTTCATCCAGAAGCCATCAGTCTTTCCTGTTCAGATGAAAACAAATCATCTCTGACAGGAGCACATTTAGATGAATTTTTTAATATTTCTGGCAATGGGTTGTATTTATTTATTTTAACTATGTCAACATACTGCACATTTCTGAATCTGGTTCCCAGTGGTGTTTAATAAAAGAAACCTGCAAAGCACTACAGTGTCAGAATCAGGGAGGGTGGAGATTCTGTATGAACAAATGGAGAGAAGAGAATTTGAGGATGATACCACTGAGTGTTGGTGACAGGTTCACATTAGTGCTGGTTGGGTTGGAGGGTCTGGCTATCTGGCTATTTCCTGAACCTAATGTGTAACTGAAGTAGGAAGGTAAATATCCCATTGTGCTTAATAGCAGGATCTGGAGAAATGTTCTCAGAGTGAGGGAGGGAAAAGAGCCAGAGGCATATTACTAGGTTGGAATTAAAATGCAGAAGAGATTCATTAAATTGTTGACCCTCCTCCCCACTCCAAAAAAAAAAAAATCAGTTTGCCATCTTAAATTGACAGCATTAGAGAGGAATTATGTGTGCTGATTAATAAGTGAATGTTTTTACCATTATGATCGTGGCACCTGCTAGTTATGTCAGCATTGAAGAGGCTCTCAAGCTACAGTGTTTCTAATAATAAAGGTACCGTCACCTGAAAGTTGTGCACAAGTGTCAGGGCAGGGACACATCATTTTCTTATGTAGTTGTGATATTTAAAAATATTGCCATAGTTTTTTTTGCCAGTTTGCTCTGCACCCTCCCCGCAACTTTTACCTATGTATTGTCCGCAAAAGCACATAGTTTACTCACATTAGTAAAGCAAAGAAAATTTAGGGTCAAATCAGAAAATGCCAAAGAGAGTGAATTCCAGAGCAAAACTAATGTGCAGGCTTACCATTTAGAGCCACATGATACAAAGTAATTTCAAAACATGTGCTATTCTTTTCAGGTTCCAAGAAAAATGGCAATTTTATCCAATTTGGGTGTTTGCCAAAGGTGCCATTTCACCAAATGTAGCTACAGCCATAAAAAAAGGAAGCTTCAGAGTAGATTAACTGGCTTTGCTGTACTATAATGGTGCTTTAAATGAGCAATTTGAGGCAATTAACCTGGAACAGGCACTTTTGAGTGCTTTATCCCTTTAACAGTTTTGGTTCTTCAAACAAGAACAGAGAAAATGAAAATTGGCTCTTTCCCATCGCAGAATCTTCTGTATAACTTTGTGAATATGCATATGATCCATAAGGAGCGTGTAATGGGAAATCTAAACTATGTAATTTGGAGATGTAATACTCCATCAACCAAATAAAATCATTTAAAAAATTAATGGGTATTTATGTGGCTGACTTAAGATAAAAATATTCTCCATCTTTTAGTGATACTTAATAGCTCTTTCCCTGGATAAAAAATACATATTTTTCATCTGTGTACTTATTTACTGTAAAGTATGGGAGGGGAAAGATCATTTGGAATTATATGGAATTATCAAAGTATTAAAATGCTTTTATACACTATCTGAAAATACTATTTTTCAATTATATTTAAAAATAGCTAGGAATAGAACAAAAATAAAATGAACCTTACTAATCAAAAGGAAGGAAGATCTAAGAATGCACTTAGTTATCTAATTTCAAACCATGCAACAAATATTTGTTGAGTGCCTACTATGTGCAGAAGATTGAGAGAGGTAATATGGAGCAGATTAATTATAGCAATTATCATTATGAATGTGCTGTTCTGGAAAGGTCAGTCTAAAGATGATATACAAGATGAAGTGGAGTCAGAGTGATAAAAGACTTTTACGATGATTGAAGGGCCCTGATGTATTGTGGGGGTGAGCCAAGCTAAAGAGAGCTGTCCTAAGGAAAACTAGTACTTAAAAATCATTGCTGGGAGATTTGGAATTCTTAATAGAAACGCTGGGAAGCCTGAGGCGTCTTTGTAATATGGAAATGGGAGAAAAGAAAATACCAATTTCTGCTTGGGAATTGACCTTTCCTTAATGATGTGTGACCTTGCTTCAGTTCCTTCAGGTGTAAGCCCCCACCAGAAACATAGGGAGGTCTCCTCACTGCACAGTCTGAAAGGGTGGTACTCAAGGAAGCAAGCACAATAGCATAGAAGGATGATTTATCAAATGGAAACAACAAAACCCCAAACAGTCAAGTACTATGTATTCTGTAAGAAGTAAACCACAGTAATCTAAATTTCTGAAGTTTTTCACTTTGCTCAATTCAGCATTTAAGTCTCAGACCTTGTCTTGCTTCACAGTTCTGCTGCATTTGACACAGTTGATCACTCTCTCCTTAGAACTTTCTACACTTGGCTTTCTGACTATTATTCTCTCCTACCTTATTGATTGACATTTCTTAGAGTCCTCTGCTGGATTTTTCTCTTCTTCTCAACTTCTAAAGTTTGGAGTGCTCCAGCTCTCAATGTTATATCTCTCCTCTGTCTTCATGCATTCTCTAAGCCATTGAACCCAGTATAATGGCTGCATATGCCATGTTATTGACACCCCGATTTACATCTCTAACCTTGACATCTCTCCCAAGCCCGAGATTCATAAATTCACCTGTCTATTCGGTATCTCCCTTTAAATGTCTGATAGACATCTCACAGTGAACATGGCCCAACTGAACTGAATCCAAACTATTCTTCTCTTAGTCTTTCCATCTTAGTAAATACCACCACTTATTCTCAATTATTCAGAATGAATATTTCAGAGTCAGTTTTTCTCCCTATAGAGTTTTGTTTTTGTTATAAATTTAGAAAGTGTGAGGATTTGGAAAAGCAAGATGAGTCTTCGCATAAAAATAATCTGAAATATCATACCCACGCTACAGATAATGTTTTCTCTTTTCTCAATAATGGGTTGCCTAACCCATCCATACATTTGATAACTAACTATTGGGTGTGGTGCACGTGGTAGATTCAGACCCAGATGGATTAGACACAGATCTTGGTCTCATGGAGCTTGCAATTTCAACCCTGAAGAGACGATTGTATGCCCTGCTATTCTAAGGACTGGCAAGACACTTCATGAGTCCTCTAAGTAACTCAATGAAGTCTCTGAAAAGGTAATATTACAAAGATAATAACTGGTCTCACTCCTTAGCCCATCATATGCTCAAGCATATATCCCCTGAGGGCTCATCTTTAGATCTTTAATTCACTGGAGGAATATGAGGGATAGTTTTTTCCAGACTGGCTATTGAAGTTAGTGAGGTTGGGTGGGTTTTTTTTTTTTCTTCTCTGTTCTGGGATCCTATAAAGACTTCTCTCTAACCTTTTACATTCACTCAACATTCACTAAGTACTTATTTGCATGGAACTAGATGTTAGAGATAAAATAACCATTAAACAGATTATCTATTCTATAGGAGTTTACAAGTCTAATCAAGAGAGAAAACAGGAAATAAATTGTGCAATACCAAGGCTTCAGATGTATTGACTGAAGATGGTGACACATGTTGATGGTGTGGACTGTGCCACCTGGTGGGCTCAAGGCAGGTCTGTAAAGAAAATGATATCTGCCCTCCATTCTGGGTGGCAGGGACAGCAGGGACAAAGGCAAGAACATGGGACGTAGCAGGACCTATTTATGGAACTGCAGTTCTCAGTTTAAACATTGACTGTGAGGAAGGCATGTTCAGAGACAAGATGAGAATTAGACCACAGGGGTCAGATGTGCCAAGCTAAAGGACTTTGGCCTTTATGTTATACAGAGGAGAGACCAGTGACAGCTTTAACAGAAAAGATAATGTAGTTAGATGGATGACCGTAGATCACTGTGACAGCTGTGTGGAGTGAAACTGGATGTGATTGGTGGGTAAATGTCCTCCTCATAAGGTGACTGAGCATAAATGAACCTGGAACTAAGTGTTTAGAGTTTTAACAAACGTGATAGGCCTTAGTCATTGTCTGCTTTTGGGCCTTTATACGTTTTCACATTATTAGTTTGTTTATGAGATTTAAAAATCTATGGTTACTTATATATAGTTTGACATTGATCACATTACTTAATCAGTCTTTGATTTTCTCATCTATAAAATGAAGAAAATAAGACATCTTTCTTATAAAGTTTTTTGAGAGGACTAAATAAGTTTTTATATGTAACGGGCTTGGCCATGGCATACATATGGTTCATAATTAAGTATAGGTTATTACGAAAATGAGCTAATAAACAAGCACACTTTTTACTCCATTCAGGGCTGGGAAAATGGCTGTTCTTATATTTATATTTTTCAGGCCACGGATATCTTAGTACTATAGTAGATTGCAGACCATTTAAAGAAAAGAAAAAAAAACCCACTTAATTAGCATTGCTAAATCCTTATGTTAAGGCTCAGTACTGAGCTGGAAAGGAACTTCTCAGTTGAAATTTTAAAATTCTATTAATGGCAAAGTGCACCTCTGGATTGCTCCAGTCATACCATTAAGCGAAGTAATCATGCTCTTTGGCCATGAGTTACAGAGAGACTGTGCATACACCCAGAGGTAGTGTATGTCCCTGGTGTCCTTGGGGTAGATGCCCTTTTACTAGACATTGTGACTTTGATTTCCTCTTCCTGGGTTTAAAAAGCTCATCAGAAGTGTACTTTCCACCAACAACACTTGCTGCCCTATTTTAAATACTTACTATAACTGTATATTGCTATATTGCATGCTTTATATCTACTGATTTGAATCTCACTGCAATACAGTGGTAGTTGTTATATAGATAGCACAATTATTATGCCCATTTTACAAATGAAGAAACTGAGGCAGAACTGTATTATAATGACGTCCTTAAAATAGTGCTGGTCGTATATACAAGTGGCTTAAAAATCATGTATTATTTCATTTATGGGTTAATCAAAGAATGGTTGACCTTTTATTTCAACATTTGCACCTTACAAAAAGCCACTTAGTTAAAAAGATAGTATGCTTTGAAAATACTGGAGTGTAGAAAGATATCAGAATTAGAGATATTAGCATGCTAAACTGAACCACCCCTTAACCTATTGATTACTAAAACAGAAGAAAACAGCACCTTTTCAAGTTTGTCTTTCAGAGTAATTGGATTCAAATTCACATCTGTAGCATTAAACCAGTGTTTTCAACCTTTTTTTCCTCCCAATTATTTAACCTCCATCTACATCTCTGGCATAAATTTAAGCCTTTATTTGTGAATATTCGGATAAGCACTTTGCCTCCAACGCTATTGTTCGGGGCGGCATCATTGTTACAGCTGTAATTGTAACTATCAAGACACAGTTCTTTGTAATTAGAAAGTCAAGATGGAATTCAGCAGTATGGCAGCACAGGCTTACATTTGTTAGGCTATTAGAAAAAAATGTTTACAGAGAAAACAGTGTCATTGTTTAGTGCTCTTAATTGACCATCTGCCTGGTAAAGAGATGTCCAAAGAAGGATAAATAAGACTATAGTACACTTATTTATTTATTTTCTTTGTGCAGTGAGGAAATTAGGAAAAGTAACAGCAGAGGCAAACTAGAAAAGACATTGCTAAATCAGGCTGCAAGTAAAATCATGGCATGCATGCATACATTTCTTTTCTTTTTCTTTCTTTCTTTCTTTTTTTTTTTTTTTATTTATTTCTTCCAGTGTCAGGACAAAGACTTAATGTGTTCCTCAAAGTTTGTTCAAAATAAAATGTTTCAGATTGCCCCTGGAATTTAGGTTCTGGCCTCCATTTGCCCCTTTCTCCCCCACCAGTGCCCAGTGCACAGCCGCTCTGCTCTAACCACCCTGCTTTGTTCTCCCATGCACAATTTCTACAGATAAATGCTCCTCTTGTGTACTTTTGCTTAAGCCAATTTTATTCTACCCTGCCTTCTCCCTTCAATTTGTAGAATGCTTACCCATTTCTTCAAGAGCTAAGTCAAGTATTTCTTCCCCACCCCAATCCCTGTATCTTTTTCTAGCCAACTAAGAAGACAAAAATCCCTCCTTTCTCTGAACAACTATAACACATTATTTTTTCTATTCACTTGGCAATGAAAGGTAACCTGTCTGGTGATGTTCTTCTGTTGTGCTGGAACTGTTATTCAAATTCAGCATTGCCATTTGCATCCTCATATGCTTCTGTTTTGACTCTCCCCTTAAATTGTAAAGTTTTCTTCCTAGAATCATGCTTATTCTTCTTTGAATTACCCCCAAAATGCCCATCACTTTTTCTTTTTTTTTATTTGATTCCAAAAACCAGACTAGCACTTGGGGACCTGTGAAATGTCTGTCATTCATCTTCTGACAAAGTCAAACAAATTCAGAGTGATTTGACCCTCCAGACATATTTTAATTCTCTTCCATTAATATATTGAATACCTGTTATAATAGTCCCACTTTTTACTAAGTGGTGGGGATACAGAAAAGAATCAGTGTGGCCCCTTGTCTCAAGGAGCTCCCTTCCAGGAAATAGTTCCTGGTGAAGTCATGTGTTAAGGAGAAAGGGGTGCAGGAAAAAACAGGAAATGCATGAAAATTAGAAGGTAAGCTCCTGGAAATTGATTCTAATTAATAAGCGTTAATTTTGACAAAGGCTTTTCTACAGTCACCGATATCCCTTGTTCACATTTGATGGGCCTGTTCTTCTATTGTGTCACATTGGCATGCATCTTACAGAAAAGGCTACATCAGTTGTTCTTGCCAGGAAGGAAAACAATATGTGGCACCAAGGACAGAGCTGGTCCCAGATTTTGTAATTTGGGTCCTATCCCATGCCCAAAAAACAAGGAGCAGCTGGTCTTGAAGAGATTATCTGCTATGCTATATGGATGTCCTTCTGCCCAGGGTCTGAATTGAGTTTCCTCCCAAGACAATGAGTGACCAGGCTTATGCTCCAAGACCTGTTTCTTCCAGGATCACAGATGGAAGCCCCCATTACAGCCACACACAGATTCACCACAATATGGAAACCCTTCAAGCAGGAAATGGAACAGAAACACAAAATATGACCTGACCCACTACCAGGGAGCTTTTTCCAGCCTCAAATTCTAGGGCATAACTCTGCTTGTTCTTTCTTCTCTGTAGTTTTCTGGAAACAACACAGCCTGGTTCACCAGGAGATATTCTTCAAGACTCGTGCAGGCAGCTTTTGTAATACCTTCTCTGACCCAGTCACTTTCCAAACCAGTCACTCTTGGAGCATTTTATACAGTTTACACATTTTATGGTATTTTATGAATAATGCTTCCACCAATGACTGGCTATAATTGAATAGACTATAGCTTGAGTGTACTGTTACAGATGGGTTTTGATTTTCCTGTTGTCTTAAGCTGTTAAAAGCCACAGGACTTTTGCTCTTGCTGCTGTGCCTCCCTGGAGTGTCTTTCCCAGGTTATCCTCATAGCTCACTTCTGTTATTTATGTTAGATTTTTTTAAGTTCTGTCTCATCATAGAGCTCTTTCCAGTCTCTCTGTGTGAAAAGTAACCTTCGCCCTATATCTAATCACATCCTATATACTGTACCCTGCTTAAAATTTTTCCATAGCTATTAACATTATCATAGCTATTAAATTGTCTCCCTTTCCTAGATGTAAGCTCATGAAAGCAAGGGATTTATTGTTTTCCTCCACTGGCATATTTCCAGAGAATTTTCTAAGCACTCAGTGAATATTCATTTAACTAACTAACCAATTTTCAGAGATCCTGGGCTAGTGCCCTCACAGTGATTGCGTAGGGTGCAGATGTTCTGTAGAATTTTTGGGTGTTGGATCTCATGTCGGTCATTTAGCTGCCATAGGACCAATAACAAGTTGATTCCTCTCTCTAAGCCTGCTTTAGTGATCTCAGAATAGAAATAATAGCATCTCCATCTCTAGAGGTGGTGAGAGAGGTCCAGGAGCATTTGTCTACCATAGCAGATAGCCTAGGAGTATAGATTTTTTTTTTTTTGCTTTCTTTTTGCTCTGTTTGTTCCCTTTTATCTTCTAATTTCTTTCTCTAATCATCCCCCCTTTCCTCTCTCACTTTCTTATTTTCTGTTTTTATTCTTCCTTCTTCTCTTTTCTTGCTTCAATCTTGTCCCTCTGTTCTAAATGTAAGGGAAATAAAACAAGGATTCTCCTTCTGTATGTGCCTAAGTAGTTCTCAAAGCTGTCTCTATCTCTATCTCTGTCTCTATCTCTGTCTGTCTCTCTCTCACACACACACATTCACCCATTCTACTCCTTACTTTTCAAAAGGTTTGCACTGAATCATATTCCAATTATTCATTATATGTTGATAAACACGCTTGCCTTTATTTTCACTTATTTTTCAGTTGAAAGTTTCACAGTCCCTTAATTTTTCTCAGCTATCTAAGAACCATGTTGAAGGATCCTCCTTTTCAGGCATTCCTAGGTAGTCCTGTTCTCCTCTTCATCCTCTTATGCTATGTCAAGAGCACATGGTCTAAAGGGATACATGAAACACCAGAAAAAACACATGTGTTCAGGTAGGGGTTATTATTATTTTGGTCATAGGAAAAATCTAAGAACAGAGGTTTTTTTCAGTCTTGTCATAATCTTAGTCCAGGTAGAAGCTCTTATTTTATTGGGATGGGGGAAGGCATTATTTCTGATATTTTATGGTTAGGAAAAAAAATTTAGGCAACAGATTGGCCCACGCTGAAATACAACTGGGGAATCCTTGATCCTTAAACAATGCCTGGAGAATTGCAGATACTGGCCTTAATTAGGGTTATAGAGAAACTCAGCTACCTTGTCTTAACCATGAAACAAGACATACTACACCACACCATCTAGGACTGCATCCCTGACTTAATGCCATTTTAGTGATGGCTGCAGCACCCAAGAATTCCTTGTGTTCCAAGCAGGCAGGAGGAGGAAGTAGAAGACACAGTGCAGGCAGATTTCTGCTTATAACACGTTGACCAGAATGGAGCCCCATAACTACTCCAGCTAGAATGAGGTGCTTTGGCTCCAGCTTTGGGATAAAGCCGACATAAAGGAAGGTTATTAAAATGGATGATAGATTAGTTCATTGACAGTATCTACAACAAAAATAGTTGTAAATAAATTGAGATAATTTTTTATAAGCATCAGATCAGCATTTTAGAGCTAAAAGATTGCATATTTCAATCTCTTTATTCTACCAGAGAGAAAACTGTCATGATCAGTGGTTAGGCAATTCTTTATTCTTTTTTTCTTTTTCTTTTTAATTTAAAGATAGTTGATATATAATATTATATTAGTTTCAGGTATACAATATAGTGATTCAACATTTAAATTACTTAAAATGTGATCACCATACTAAGTCTAGTAATCATCTATCTAGACAATTCTTTTACGTACACACAAGTACAATTCTTGGACTGGAACCTAAGTTTCCTAACTGCCCGCTATGCCTTCTTTCTATTATACCCAAGATGGTGTCTATCTCCTGGTCCTTCAGACTACAAACCTTTATCATGCAGTAGTGTCACTGGAGTGGATGAAGAAAGAGGGCAGAGTTGACCTTTGAGAAAGACATGAGCATACTCATTACAGGGTGCTCTGCTTTTGCCATTAAAAAAAAATTATTTAAACACATTGAAGCTCAGAAATGTAAATTACTTACATCAAATTATTCAACTAGTAAAAAAGTGAAGCCAGATATTAAATTTAAAAGTTTTGTGATGTACATACAGTAAGTTTCAAAACACATACTATTTTGGAGAACACACAATAGCATGAAACAACTATGGGATTTTTGTTACTTTGTTTTAATGTAAGTAATCAGTTTTTATAATTTATTTATCAATATGAAACATTTGTTTTATTTTTGTAGACCAATATTATTTATTTTAAATCTTTTGTTATTTTTTTCATTGAGATATAGTTGACTTATAACATCATTAGTTTCATGTGTACATCATAATAATTTGACATTGTATGTATTGTAAAATGATCACAATAAGTCCAGTTAACATCTATCACTATACATAGTTGCAGATGTTTTTTCTTGTAATGAGAACTTTTAAGATCTATTCTCTTAACAACTTTTACATATGCAATACAGTTGTCATGCCATACATTACATCCCCGTAATTTATTTATTTTATAACTAGAAGTTTGAACCATTTGACTCCCTTCACCTATTTCACACATCCCCCAACCCCAGCCTATTCTCTGTATCTATGAGCTTTCTTTATTTTTATATTCCACGTATCAGTGAAATCATTTGATATTTGTCTTTCTCTGTCTGATTTATTTCACTTAGTATAATGCCCTCAAGATCCATTTATGTTGCTGCAAATGGCAGGATTTCTCTTTTAATGGTTGTATAATATTTGTATGTGTGCGCATGTGTGTATCATATTTTCTTTACTCATTCATCCACTGATGGACACTTAGGTTGTTTCCATATCTTGTCTATTATAAATAATGCTGCAGTGAACATGGAGGTACAGATATATACTCAGAAGTGGGATGACTGGATCATATGATAGTTCTATTTTTAATTTTTGAGGAAATTCCATGTGTTTTTCACAGTGACTGCACTAGAATTGTATTCCCATCAAGAGCGCACAAGGGTTCTCTTCTTCCCACATGTTTACTAACACTTGTTTTTTTCTTGTCTTTTTGATAATAACCATCCTCACAGATGTGAGTTGATAACTCATTTTACCTTTCCTTGAGGATTAGAGATGTTGAGCATCTTCTCAGGAACCTGTTGGCCATATATATGTTTATTATTATTATTTAACTCATATATTCATCCTTTTCTAAGCAAACTGATGATAGCATATAAATGACACCACACCCGATAGCAGATGTACCCTTTTCCTTTATAATCAAATGAAACAAACAATTTATCTAGGCTCTTCGCCTGAATGTGCTATAGGGCTGGAAGTGTTAAGGAAGAAATAAGCTTCACAAATTTCTACCTAATCTTTCTCCATCCCCATCTTATCTGTATTGAAGAGAGGAATAGTAAAAAATCCAGTCAAAAAATAGATTGTATTCTACTGCAGGGGGTTTCAATCCTCAAAGTGCATGTGCATCATTCTAGAGCCTCATTGAAATGTAGACTCTGATCAGTAAATCTGGAGTAGGGCTCTGGATTCTGTATTTTTATTAAGTTCCCAGGTGACATCAGTGCTGCTGGTCCTGGGACCACAACCAGATTAGCAAGGGTTTATGTACAAAACACCACTAAGGGACTTGGGCTTCCCTCCCCTCTAACCCAGCCCATCCCTGGAGCAACCAGTGTCTTATCTTATATCACTGTTTCAGTGGACAGGGACTGTATTGTAAGAGTCACCTCCCTGGTCTTACAGTGTATGTGTGCTTATCCACCTTGCTGAATAAGTGCAGTGTTTTAAATGTTCGGGATGTTCTAGTAAAATGATAATGCTGAATTTAAAATGATGAGTTCTGGCAAAGGAAAAGATGGAGTTCAGTTTATTAGATCATAAGAAAATAATCAGTAGGTATTAGAAAGTACATTCTGAGTACCCAGTCTACTACCAATGGCATGGACTTTCCGAGGATAAGATCCACGCTTAATCCCCAGTGTCACTGCCAACTTCCAGATACACGACTGCTGCATAATGAAGTCTTCTATTTCACGGCTCACGTCTTATTTCTTCACAGTCTCTCAAGGCAGAGTGTCTGTCTCTCACAGTGTGATTTTGCTCACCTGAAATATCAGCCTTCTAATTCTAATTTTATTCACATCTCTTCCATCCTAGTCATCTTCCTACTATCTTCAAGAAGTCTTGAATTATTTTACTGTTTACTATTATATCCTTAGCATTCACACAGGGCTAGATACATAATAGGCGCTGAATACATATTTGTGGAATAAATGAGCAAATAAATTAATAATAAGGCAGTGTCATATGGACCAATTTACTCTTAATTCTCTGTTCATACCTATAAACTATTTTCATAAATTAAAGAGTCAAAAATGATTTCAAAATGTAATACAGATTCTGAATAACTGATCCATATGTATCGTAGGAATAAAAGTTGAGGAATCCTTTTAGAAACTACTGGTTACCTGAGGGTAGGAGAGAGCGGGGAGGTAGATGGGGTAAAGAAGGTCAAATATATGGTGGCAGAAAGAAATCTAACTATGGGAGGTGAACACAGGGTGTAAATATATGTATGCTTTACTGTTAAAATGTACAGCTAAAACTTATTGGATTTTGTTAACCAATGTCACCATAAAAAAATTAATTAATTAATTAATTAATTAAAACAAGAAATGGTGATGATAATTCTGTACTAATATCTATCCATTTTATCTTGTTCTAGGCATTATATTAAGCCATTAAAGTCTTTTTATTTAACCCCACAAAAGTCTAATGAAGCAGGTTCTGTCACAACACAACGATGGGATTAGGAATCTATAGGGCATACAGAGCCTATTGAAATTGGAACACAGATTTCAAAACAGGGCAGTCTAAATTCATTGTCCATCACCACTGCTTGTTATCTTTCAGAGCCCCTCATGTGTCAACCATATCACACTTCTAGATAGATAATTCTAGAAAGGTGAATGAAAGAAGGAGGGGCAGGGAAGGGAGATAATAAATATCTTTCTAGAGGGCCAGTATGTAAATTCCCTTACAATTTAAGACATCATTAAGATCATCTGTCCTGGTCACCTTGGTATTTCAGCAGAAGTTTGAATTTCTTTCTGTCCATGTCACCTTGAAGTGCTCACATATCCCACAGGAGTTATTGGACCGAGAATTTCTTTCAAGTAGCCAAAGAAGAGTTTTTGCCATTGGGTATTTTAATCTCTCTTCTGAGGAGATCAAGGGAAAGTGAAACCATGCCAGGAATTAAACCCAAAGTGATACTTAAATTGGCAGTGACTGAGCAGGTCTGATGTTCTCACAGATCTTTTCTGGAAGTCTGGCTGGAAGATAAAGAAAATAGCAACATCTTAACATTTAGCTTATGCCAGGAGCTTTCACCTTTGCTGTTCCCTCTGCTGGGAGTGTTGTTCCCTTGGATACTCACAGGATTTGGACAAATCCCTTACTGCATTCAGGTATCTGCTCAAATGTCACTCCACTCAACAGCCCTTCCCTGACCCAAAAGAAACTTCCTTTGTCACTTTTTACCTCATGCCCTTTCTTATTTTTTCTTCAAAGCTTTCATTACCTCATGAGATACTGTATATCGATTTGTAAACACCCTCTCCTCCCCACTAGAATGCCAGATCTTTGAGGCAGGACCTGAGTCTCTATTGTTCACCTCTAATTTCCAGCACCCAGATGGTTAGCTTTAGGAGAAGTCCCTCAAATATTTATTGAATAAGTGATTTTATATGAAACAAACACATTAAACTGCTTATATACCAATAAGGAAAATGACCACTCCACTGAGCTACTGAAGGCTAATAGCTTCTTAATTAGTTTTGGCCAGGAAGTAGTTGGCTTCCTAACTGGCCCTGCCTCTGTCCCTCTACCTCACCCCACCCTCTGTTTCAGCAAGAATTGATTCTCTTTAGTCCTATCAGTATTTTCATGAGATGGATTCAGAAAGCCATTCTGCCTCACACAAAAGAGTGTCTTAAGATGGGAAAAGGCTCTTTCTGTCTTTGCTGTGTGATGGCATAAGATCTTTATTAGGTCAGTGCCTTGCACAAACCACAAGCTTCTTAGGGAGGTAATCTGCCCAGCTCATCCTGTCACTCTTCAACTTAGTGCCACTCAGTAATGATGTACTCTACCTGTCATCTCCATTATCCTAGTGCAATAAAGCAGCTACCTTCTTCTATCTCAGTTCCTTTGGAGTCTGGTTTACCATCTTCACTTGGGTTTATTTGGGTATATGTCTTGCATAGAGGAAGAAAACTTTTCTCATCTTTTCTTCTAGGCTCTTTGGCTAATCTAATAATTAAATTGATGTAAAACAGGTTAAGAGTAGAAAAGCAAATTTAATTTTATATGTATAGGAGCCCCACAAAGATGAGAAATATGGGAAGCTTTCAGTCAAGCAATTGAGGCTTAATGCCATCCTGAGGTAGGGAGGAGCGGGGAGAGGTCTGGGACTTCAAAGAGAAGGAAGACAATTCACAGGAAGATAGGAAAATCAAATGTTCCACAAACAAATGTTTGCCATGCCATGCAGGTAACTCTGATGTAAAAAGTTATCTCTGGTGATGGCTCTCTTTCTGGTACAGATCTCTTATCTAAATTCTTTTAGGCAATTAAGGGAGAGTTTTAAAACTCTTCTTGAGTCTGTTGAGCCTTGATTATCTTCAGCTCAAAGTAATCCACGTGCCAAAGTGGCACATATTGGGGCAGCCTTCCCTGAATCCCTTCAGAGGCATGAGAGAGAATGAAGAGTTAGTAACATAGTAGCAGATAATTTTTTTGGCTTTCAAGTGATGGCAAAATTAAAAAAAAAAACTTGATATTAAAACAACAAAATCTTATTGGCATCATTTAGGAAAGATTGCAAGATTATATACTTGTGTAGTTAAAGCCACATTCACTCATTGAGATGCTGTCCCTCCCCCAAATCGCTTTTATCTTCAATAGATTTTGTTTTAAAGGTACTTGCCCATTTATTGTGGATGACAGACTAATAAAATGAAGTCATTTTAATAAACACTGTATCAGAATATCCCATCTTCTAATGTGGCAATGTGAAATTTCACCACTGGAGGAAACATTTAACATTCTGACTATTTTCATACTTTTAATAAATATTTGTAATTCCTATGATAAAGCATTTCAGTAGAAAATGCATTTCCTCTGAAATTTATGTGGCTGCTGGCAGGTGGCCATTTTCTAATTTTCTGTCTCACTCACAGACATTTATTACAGATTTCTAACTACCCCTTTTTGCTCTTTGACTGACTATGAGCATGCTGTTTCCTCTGAGTAGGAATGTGTTTGGTTAAAATTGAGGATGGTAAACAAGAGCTTTCTGATTTGCGTATCGGAGGTTTGGTCATATCCCCTTGGTGTGTGTATTGGGGTCCCTTGACATTCATTTTATTCAGGCCTACAGTGCATTTGAATCAAGCCTTCAGATTCGTGTAGAGCTTGAAAATCCTTCCTCAGTATCTTAATACAGTGAAAGGTTGGGAGCAGGCATGAGAGTAGCATTGAGAATGGAGATTAGGTTATTATTTTGATCTATTAGGTTTTGGGCTTATTCATGGAATACAGGAGAATTTGTGAAATACTTAGAGGAAAAAGGCTTAGAGAGATTGTAATATCGAGGTTAAGTAAACTGTATTTAAGTTACAAAAGGAAAAGAACTATTTAAGAGACTTCTGTTGTAAATCTCCTTGAAGAATAAAAAAAACAAAATAACTTTAAAGTTTGTCATTATCCCTTAACATATATTTCTAATCTTTGTTAGACATCTCCATGTAAAATCCCTGGGTATGCCTCAAACTCAAACATTTTAAAACAAAATTTACTATTCCTGCTACTTCCTATTTCCTACCTCTGACATAATTCAAAATTGAATCTCTTATCTGTATGTTGGATTTCACTTAAAGTTATTGCCATTCTCTAATCAGACAGAACAGAAATATGAGTGTTTTTTAGACATTTCCTTTTTATATTATCCCGAGGCCTATTTATCCTACCTACTCAACCTCTCTTTACTCAGTTCCTCCTTCAATTCCCACTGCTGCTGCCCTGGCTTAAGTGCTTATTATTGCTAATGACCACTATGTTTTATGAATCATTTAATTATTGCCTTATCTCATTGAAGTCTTCCAACAGTCCAAGCATTAGATGATAATATTAACCCCATTTTACAGACAAAGGGAAAGAGAAAATTTCGGTGATTTGCCCAATGTCACTCAGCTAGGAGGTCTCAGTACTGGGATTTGAACCCTGATAGTCTGACACCAGAAATGAACCTCTGAATTATTAGGCACCCTTTGCTGCTGTAAAAACTTTATAACTTTTCTTTCTGCTCACTTTATCTTCTCTCTCCTATTTCTTCTGTACTTGTCTGCCATGGACTGCTTATAAAAATATGGGTTCATATCACAACCTACAAAACCTCTGAGGATGACCTTATGCCCATCATTTATTCATTCAAACATTCATTTCTTTATTTTATTTATTTGACAAATATTTGTGGATCACACATTATGTCCCAAGCACAATTTAGGTATTGGGACTATTGTTAAAATAAAAATCATTCAAAGTTTATGCCCAGTGGATTACAACTAAGGAAATCATGATACGACATGGTAAGTGCTCTGAAGAAACATAAAGCAGAGTAAAGAAGGAGAGGATTTATTGTCTTAGACAAGATGATTAGGGAAAGCATCTGAAATGAGTGATATTTAAGTATAGACCCAAATAATAGGAAGGCAGATGCATTCCAGGCCAGAGATGTGTTCATGAAGAATGGAAAAGCAAATGCACATGGCTTGAAGCCCAAGTCTGTTCACAAAAAGCAGCCACGAAGCCAGAATGACTGGAACCAGGAGAGAGTGCTCAGACAAGAGAAACTTGAACGAGACTGGGGCCCTCTAGACCTATGTGGTAGGTTTTTTTTTTTTTTTAATAATATTATTTTCCCTTTTACTCACATGCCTATATTTTCAGTCTCTCTGAAGAGGAAGTAACTTGTCGCAGTACTTGCTGTCTTTGAAATAGAGGATGCACCTTACTCTCTATCTCCCTGACTTTATCTACTTTGATTGTTCTCTTCTCTGACTTCTGAAATTTCCAACACCACAGCCTAGGTTAATGCTTCTCTTATGTCCAATTCTGCTTTAGCTCCATCCTGAATGAGGAAAGAAAAGGGGACTAATTGTGAAAGAACTCTTGAGGTTAGGCTGCCCGAGATCCCATCCCACTGTTTGTTTTGTTAGCCAGGGTGATCCAGAGCAATTGAAAACAACTTTCTAAGCCTCAGTTTTGTGTTGCTATTTAAGAAATACAGCAATAAAAGAACAATCTCATAGGGTTTTCAAAGGAGTAAGTAATATTATTCTTCCATGTAGTAAGAATTCAATAAATTTTAACTTTAAATTATTTAAAAGGGCTTCTGAGATCCCAGGGTACTTTTCTTATCACGCTAAAAGTGTACTCTAGTAAAATGCTTTTATGCGGTTGTTTTTCTGGGTTAGACTTTAAGCATCTTGAGAGTAAGGACCATATCATAGTGTTTCTTTCACTGCATTTTCATAGAGTAGGTGTTAATACAATGGGTCAAAAGAATTTATTATCCAAGTTCCCAATTTATGTGCTTTATCTAAAACATTTAAGATACAAATTAGTGAAGGATTTTGTAAAGTATAAAACCAAGTAATTTTCTCTCTCACTCTCTTTTTTCTTTCTTTTTCTTTTTTTTCTTTTACAGTGAAGTTGAGATAAAAGTCTTGGGAAATATAACAACTGTGAAAATATCTTTATGATCTTGGGGCAGGGAAGAATCTTGAACAAGACATAAAAAGTACTAACCTTAGAGAAAAAATTGATAAATTAGACTGCATTAAAATTTTAAATTTTGGTCCATCAAAAGTAAGTGAAATGACAAGATAGAAACTATAAAAACATATTTGCAAAACATATAATCAGCAAAGATTTTGCAACTAAAATGCACATAAAATATCTAATATATTTTTAAAAATATGGAGATAGTATATAAAATAGAAATTTTACAGGAAATAGGATACAAACTCTGAATAAACAAATTAAATGATCAAAATTCATTATAATTAAAGTTGTTGATAAGATAACACTTATCTTCACTAGATTGATAAAAATTAGGGTATTCAATAACTACTGGCAGTAAGGATGTGTACCCTTGGGAATACATAGACACTTTTGGTGGGAGTAAAACTTGATACAACCATGCCGGGAAATACTTTGGTGCCAGTATCTGCATTTGAACATTTGCATGTCTTATGGCCAACAATTACATTTCAATTTATGTGATTTAGAGAAACACTTGCTCATGAGCTCCAAGAGATATGTACAATAATATTTATAGAAGTATTAAGTATAAGAGTAAGAACCTGGGAACAACCCTATTGTCCTTTAATAGAAAAATATATGCTATAGATGGAATTGTGAAACCTCAAACGCTGTATGTTGAAGCCTTAGCCCTCAATATGTCTATATTTAGAGTTAAGACCTTTAAGGAGAGATTTAAAGTTAAACAAGGTCATAAATGTGGGGCTCTAATCCAGTAGGACTGGTGTTCTTATAAGAAGAGGAAGAGATAGCAGAAGTGTGCTTCTACAGACAAATCACATGTGAGGACACAGTGAGAAGACAAACATTTGTAGGCCAGAAAGAAAAGTCTCACCAGGAACCAATGCTTCCAGCACCTTGATATTGGACTTTCGCCTTCAGGACTGTGAGAAAATGAATTTCCATTGTTTAAGTGTCCCAGAATATGATATTTTATTATAGCAGCTCAAGCAGATTCATATAATACATAAATCCTTTGCGATATATAGACACAATGGAATATTATACAGCAATAAAAATGAATAAACAGCAACTACACTCCACAAGGAGAGGAATCTTAAAAAGCATATTTACTGCTAAAATCAAGTCATAAAAGACTTTATTCAACACTATATCATTTTTATAAATCTTAAAAATAGCAAATAATTAACAATGTTTTTGTGATATGTGCATGTGGGTTAAGACTATTTTAAAGGAAGGGGATAATGAACAAAATTCAGGGTAGTGGAAAGACTGAGAAATAAGATAAAGATACTCATGTAGAAATGATGGCATTGTCAATACTCTAGTTTTTAAGTCAGATAATGTGTTTATAAATATCACTTTTACCATGTTTAATCTTGCTTATAGATAATAATATAATGTTTTAAGTATTAAATATTACATATAAGGAAACATTTCTCTCATAAGCAAGTGTATAGCCTTCAATTTTACTTTTAATTGCAATTACTTTTTTTCCTTTATTTCTTCAAATCCTTTGCCTTTTTTTCATATAACTTTATTCTTTATAAACTTTAAAATTAGGGAAATAGCCAGTTTCATTGTTTTTTTTTTTTGTTATGAAAAATATCCCACTAATATTACAGGTGTGTGAGAGTACAATATTCAGAATTGATTCCAGTATATAATTAATTCTCAGTTACTTGTAATATTTAATTTGTGTATGCAAAGTACCCTAGTCACCAAAAAGATAATTGACTTTGCTCTGAAGTCTCTCAGTCTACATATTAATTTCATCTTCTCTCTCAGACCCACATACTCACTGGAACTCATTGGTATTATCTGTGTGAACTTAGAGGAGTTGCAATATCAATAAGTTTGTCAAACATTATTATATCTGGTCTCGAGCAGAATTTGTTTGTTATTCCAATTCTATAACTGTACCACATTGAACAACTGCCTTCCAATACTTTATGAATTCTTCTTATTTTACCAATCACATTCACCATTGAAGGTTAAGTGTTACTGAAAATCTTTGTTACATTAAAATACTTATGGCAAAGTCTCTAGCACTAATGGGGCATATTTTCCAATCTGTAATTGGTAACTTAAAAAAAAGAATTTAAATTCTAAAAATATGTGTTAATGGTCTACTATATTCCTCAAATAGTTGTGGTACCACAGCACATATACAGAATAGGCACAGTAACTATTTTTTAAGGAATTTTCAATCTGATATGTACATTGATGAGTGATGGGGATAGTGCTGAAATGGGTTGTGCTATTCTCTCCCACTGAAACACTATATTTTTGTGATATTTTTTGCCACTTGTTCTATCCTAAAATCTTCAAAACAAACTGTCAGTTTTACCACATGGAATGTCTTATGACAACCACAGTCACATTTGGCTCTAATTGGAAAGTTTTGTGCAAGTCATCATCCAAAAACTACAGTGGGCTATTGAATAATAATTTTTTAAATCTTTTTCTTCAGGAAATATGTTAAATATGAAACATTATTTCAACATTAATAATTCAGAGTGACACCCATCAACACCACCACCAGCAGCTAGGAGAGTTTAATAATTGAAAAATAAGTTTGTTTTTAGAAATATCAAACTATGTTGTTGGCTGGCTGTGTAAGAACAAGAAACACTGAAGAAATGGTAGAATGTCCATACCACTAGAGGGGTCATAATAAAAAGTTTTGCTTCTGCAGATGATACCAAAATCTAAGCTCCATTAATTTCTTTTTCAAAATGGAGTTTTCTCTATTCTCTCATTCAGTGAAGTTCATTTTCCTTCAATTTCTAAATCTGTATATCCCAAAGGCATGAATACAAAAGCAGACTTTCTTGTTCCCTAATTATCTTTGGTGGAATTAGTATCGTCAAAAGAAAATCCCAGAGAAATCAACTTACACAAGTAGGAGAACAGGAAACAGCATGTCATTTAAGAAGTCATCTGTTGTCATGGCCCACCCACAGGAGCCCAAGGATTGAAGCCAGTACCCTCTGCTGGAGATGTCACCAGAGCAGCCTGGAGAGATAGAATAAGATGCTACCAGGCCTCTTAATTGTCTTAGTGGTTGTATTATTTTAAGGAGCCCTAGAGGCTAGAGGAATGCTGTGAGTGGTACTTCACAGTTTGTTGTATCTAGGCTGTAGGAACCACCACTTTTATTATCAGATTTAAAGACCTTGACATTTGGAGTGAGAACTAAGCTTCTTGTGAACATCCATAAATTCCGTTGTTAACATTGGATTAAGAACTATTGGAGTTGATACTTTCCTGAATGTTGGCTATCATCACTTCTGGAGTTCTGGCAAGACTTTTGTGTTCTGTGGTAATGACTTTCCATTGAATTTTCACTTTTGTTAGGTGAACTGGAATCCATAAATATAAATGGGAGGGCTGCTGGTTATTATGAGAATCCTGATTCAATCTACAGAAGGCTCTGATAAAATGTACATTGGATAGAACCCTGTGCTTACGGCTTACCTTTATTTGAAACTCTATTGAATTACAACCTAGTAATGTCTATTTTCTCATGTGTTATCATATCTATACTGATAACAAAATCATGCTAATTCATTCTGTTTTGTTTGTTTGTTTGTTTGTTTTGGTGACACTGAAGTTGAATAGCCCCTTTAGCCAGCCTCTTACTTCAAAGTGCTTCTTTCCTATCATACCTCTTAAGGACAAAACTGTATTCCACTTTTCGACACACTCTAATCTTTCCATTTTTATTACAATACTTCATTAATTTGACTATTTCATTGTTTATAGCTTTGAAGGGCAGCCGTGGAAAACACTTGAATTCGCAGTAACCTCTGGCAGGGAAGGTCTGTTCTTCCAAATATTTCAATATTTCTTCCCCGCTGGCTTACTATCATGTTCGAGTTTCTGTGAGGAACAGATATGAATCATGCCCTCCCACCTTAGGCATCATAAATATCTTTCAGATAATAGATAATTCACCCAGTCTTATGCGTTCCTGTGCACTTAAGAGATTCTCAATGTGAAGAGAAAAATGCATTTTGATTTGAGGCATTCCTAGGTTTTATAGGGGTGCTAAATTATATCCCTATAATGGTAGAGGAACTACTGCTTCCATCATCAAATGCCAACTTTACCTCTTTCTTTTCTCCTTCCCCAACCTCAAAAGAGACATCTGAAAAGCTACTCAACCCAATAAACAGCAAGATTCCCCTGTACATAACCCCATGTTTGTGACATTAAATAAATGTGTGTGGACAACATGGATTACAAGGGCCGGTGTAAAGGAAGCGAATTTGTTACTTTAAATCTCTGGAAGGAAATGCAAACCTTCGCACAAAGCAGGCTGCTTCATTTTAGTGCACTCTACCGATTAAAAATGTGTTTTAATATTCAACCCACACCTGCCTAGGTCAAATCTCTTAGTCTTAATCTTGCCCTCTGCAGCCAGCCTGTCAATTTTATCTCTTTTCAAAGGATATTTTCCCCAAATTTGACTATAGTTATCAGACTTGTTTGAAGTCTTTTCTGCACAGTTCCTACAAGTTTTCCTTCTGTGACCTGGATTCTGGAACCCCGAACCCTAATCATGATCAGCTGTTCTCATAGTGTGTTACTGTTGGGATGTCCATACAGTAGAATACATTTAAATATTATCTTAGGTTAGTTTACCCTGAAAAGAACCTGAGCACTTGGCTTGGTGCACATAGTTGATTTGAGAGGTGCTTCTAGGAAGTTCAAGTGAATAAATTGAAGAGTGACCGACCCAGGGAAGGGAGAAAAGCCACAAAAGACATGTTAATGATCTGATTCCTGCTGTGCCAGTGGGACTTCTACGCACTGGGAACCCTCTGAGAAACCATGTGGAACATACCTCAGAACCATTTCACCAGGTGTTAGTGTTGGGGAGGCTGAGGTGTGTATCCCCTGCCACCACCACCTACGACGCTCTGGGACAGAGCTGCACCAGGGAGCATGAATGCCCAGCACTTCTTCTCTGTGTCTTGCTGCAGAATAAGCATAGAGGTGCTGGGAAAACTCTCTGGAAATAAAAGTGAGAGACACAGGCTTTTGAGATGGACAGCTGTGGGTCCTGGAAACTTGACCTCAGAATCAGGGAAGTTCCAGTGGGCTAAGGGGAAATGGGCCAGGACATCAGGAAGGGCAATAAAAATATAAATCTGGTCAGGTATAGAGCAACAGGTATATTGAGCCTCTGGAACTGCAGAATTTAAATTCTGCCCCAAAGCATTATAATTTAAAAATTTATTAGTAATAATTTAGAGGCTATACAAACCATACAAAATATATCAGTCAGTTTATAATGTTGGTCCATTTCTAACCTTTGCAGCAGATGGGATGTTGACAATTTTGAATGCACGTTTTGTCTAAAGGCTGCCATTCCTCAACTATAGCCGATTGTTACCATTTAAGACTATGGTCTGACATTGTTAAATCTTTTAATTTTTTTTTCATGAGAATCTAGAAATTCAGAATTTATGAGAAATATCTTAATTTTTAAACACTGTATGAACCAAATTTGTTTGGGTTCCATGAAGCACGTCAGGGGTATCCACCTTCCATTTACAATCTCTGCTGCAACAGTCACAGCTACCGCACAGGGTCTCTGGGAACTCAGGACCTCAGAAGTATATGGTGTGGCTCCTTTATGCATTTCTGGGCAAACTGGTTTTCTTAATGCAAGCTTATTCCATAGAAATCAAGTTTCTGATAAAGTTTAAAAAGATTAAAGACATGCAGTGAGAATAGAAGTTAGGCAGTATCTATTACTACATAAACTTCATTTCTACTGAGTGGAACACCGATTTGGGGTGAATGGGGAGGGAGGTTTCTAATAAGTAAAGAGTTTTTTGCCCTTGTTACTATCATACAGGTTAAGGCAGCATTGCTTTGCATCAGAAAAATTTAAGATAGAGCTTTGATCTTCTTTCTATTAAAGTAATACATTATTCTAACCTCAAGAAAGTAGTCTTAATTAGGGACCTTGAATTAAATAATTGACCTTGACATTGCCTTCAGCTCAAGGCACAACGCTGTTATCAAAATGTCTTATCGAGAAGTAAGACATGCTGCAATAAGGACTATTTATTTAATAATTCTACATTTTTGAATGTTAAGCTCCCAGATGCGTACACAGCAAGGACAAGTACTAGCTTTGCAATAATCAATCAGAAGACTACATTGTATGTTGAGATTATACATTGATAAAAAAATATATAGTCTTTGTTCAAACACTAATATTGTTGATATTTTTAAACTACTTTATTCTCCTATCAACCATTTTAACATCATTATTCTATTGTGAAATGTCTCTTACATGTGTTGCCTGGTATCTTTTTACCCATTGGCAAAAAGGTTGGAAACAGAAAAGTACAGAAAAAGCACTAGCCTAAAAAGCAAGAGATTTCATTCTGGTCTTCACTTTGTCACTTAACCAGTGTGGCCTTGGAGAATTTTTTATATGATCATCTTTATGTTTCTTTTGACTTTATTATCTCAAAAAGTTAATATAATTATTGTCTTCTTATTTTGACCTTTTTAAATTTGACATAGATTTTTTTAACCTAAAAATAAAACTATGATCAATTTTTCTTACCAAGGAAAACTGGGCAAAATTTAAAGAGGACAAAAATATGTCTTTGTAGTTCCCAAGATTGTTCTGGTTCTTTTTTTCTCTTCCATGACCTACTCCCTCCCTTAGTATCCCTTTACTTCCCACTTAAGACACTTGTTGAGACCAGTAAACTTATTCTTTCTCCAGACTGGGTTCTCACCCAAGATCACCAATTGATCATTTACCCTATAGTGAGAAAGAACTAACTGGTTACTGTCCTTTGTTCCATTTGCACTTATTTCTAGTTGTAGAGTTAACACTTGGCTTTCCTACTATTATAGCAATTCAAGAAATAAGTATCCAAGTGAGAGAGGTTTTAGGGTGCTAGTAGAGAATGATTTCTACTCTCCCTTAAGACTTTTAAAAGGAAATGGGGTAAATATACAGTATGGAAACCTGAGGTTCAGTCTTGTACAGGTGGTAGAAACAGACTGTTGAAGGGCCGGGAAAAGAGTTCAGGTCTTCTGTGCATTTCCAGCTATAGATAGGAAACATTTATTTGATGACTGCCTAGGTAAGGTGCTGGGGGCAGAGAATTGAATGTAACACTGTCTGCCCTTTAAAATTCACAGGCCAGTGGAGGAGATAGATGGAAAGCGTAGATTTATAGGACTGTACAATGTTTGCCCTGTTAGGCCCAGGTAGGGCCTGGTAAGATGGAGTTTGGCACAGGCCAGTAGACCCCATCATGCTTTTCAACCTTCTCAGACAGTATCTGTCTATAGTAATCCAATCAGACCATGCAACACTTGTTCCCCCATCCTGGTCTCCTAATTAATCATCTTTCTCTTCTACCTCTCTTTCTTGTCCTTGCTGTCAAGTTGCTACCATTTCTCTGGTATCCTACATCCCCCAACACATAAACCACAGTTCTTGTTTCTGGATTGGACCTGAAAGTCATTCCTGGCTCTTTCCTGTATCCTTCAGACAGCTAAAAGCATTCTCCAGCTGCTTCTTTAATACTGTTTTATTTTTGTTTACCTAACATGATGCCATTTGTCTCAATAAAAATAAATAAATAAATCCTCTGAGAACTAGAAGATAAAATATTTAATAGAAATAGTAGAGTTAGTAACATCTTCATCGAGAAGGCACTTTTTCTCTGGTCTTGAAGAGTCAGCTGGAGTTTGGCAGGAGAGGGGGTAGAAGGCATTTTGACTGAAGGTTCAATATGCATAAAAGTAAGAAGACATGACAAGTTTGGTGTGTTTGGGGAAGAATGAGAGGCTTCATGAGGAAGTCATATCTCTCCTCCTTGGCCTGTCATAGATGTCTGTTTCATAAAAAAGGAGCATTGATACCCAATCAAAAGGACAGGGTGTGTCTCTTATATACAATGTATATATGGAAATGACAGAAATTGCCTTGGGAAAGAGAAAATTTCAGAAAGAAACTTGCTATTAAGCTAATTTCTTTGATTATAATGATTATTGGTATAAATATATAACTTACCTTGGCCCCAGAACCTTTCTGTTTTACCCAACACACACACACACACACACACACACACACACACACACACACACACACAGTCTCTCTCTCTCTCTGTCTCTCTGTCTCTGTCTCTCTCACAATCCTCCCAGCACTCTTCATTCGCCCCTCTCCAAACCATCTCCACTCATTTTGCATTTTGTCCTGAAATTTTTTTCTTTAACAATAGGTGGGGCCCATCTTTCTGACTTTCCCTTTTTCTCACCAGGAGGTAGAGACTTATCTTGACAAACTGTTTGGAATTGCTGGAGGAATATTAATAAAATTTGATTGTGCATCCTATAGCAGTGAAAAGAATACCTGAAAAGTTGGAAAGCTTTCGTGAGAGATTAGAGGCGGCTGTGAGGAAACGTGCTACATGGTGGTGAGCTCCCAGCACAGATATTTCACTATCCAGGGATCTCTAATTACTAATACAGTACATGAACAGTATGATATGTCCTTACAATTGCAGACACCTTTTCAAAGATAATCTTTAATAGTTTATTTGACAACCTGTAAAATTATAGAAAATTATTAGTCTTGGGAATTACAAAAATCCCTGTAGTACAGTCAAACAATAAAATTATAATTACCTGTGGGTAATTGAAATTTAACTGTTTTTTTTATTGTATATTACACATCAATAGCAACATAAGTTCAAGAGGTTTTCTTTTCTTTTCTTTTTTCTAGCAAAACCTGAGAAAATGGACAACACTGTTGGGGGCTTGTGAGTTCCTGTCACAGTACTGAACTTGAACAATTTCGATTAAAGCCCCATGTTTGAGACTGTCATTAGACCTGCATTAAATTACATATCTGGAGTGTTAAAAAATAAAGAGTACAGTAGCTTTTTCTCAGTTACCTAAGGTAGGTAGTTAAGGCCTTGATTATCTTTAAAGATGTATTTTTTTCTCTCTACGAAAAGTCATTGTTTCTTTCATTAAACATAAAACACATTTAAGAACACTAAACTGTGCAGAACAGAATATTAGGATGGCATATTCCAAAGTACCTTTGTTCTGTGTTCATTACTCTGAGTTGACTTTTGCATTGTATAATGTGATTTTATTATGTAGCTCTCATGCAGGTGAACTGAACAGGGTTTGAGTTGCTTGGGACCTCTAATTCCCTGGGGTTTGGCTAGAGTGGGTACTTGCCTTCCTCCTCTTTCCCATTCAACCTCCACTTCCACCACCCTCCCCACATTTTTAAAGCCATGTAAGCATTTCAAATCAAAGCAAGGTGCCGGCATTTCAGTTACTTCTTTCATGTCTCTGAATGATGGTCTTTATCATAGCAACTCTAGGCTCCACCCTTATGGTTTTCTTTGTTTAAAGGGATCTTCTGGTTTTCCAGCTGAGATTCCCTTTAACTTAGTGGAAAGAAAGTAATAAACCTGTACAAGGAAAAGATAAAAAGGTTGGTTCCTTTGCAGAAATTGTCTCCACTCTTTACTGCCTCCATCACCCAGATCCACCCTCCCACCCCTGGCACAGGGTCCTGCCACTTCTAGTCTGTAAACAACTCTGCTGCAAGGCATTCAGGGAACTCTGGGTGCTCAGAGTAGTCGTTTGAAGCTTTTATCCAGAAGTAACAGCTTCAGGCCAAGTAGTCTGATCAAGTTCCTTCTCTTTGTGGTTTGGGGAATAATGGAAATTTAAATCTGCTTTTTTTTTCACCAGCCACTGATTTTCACCTCTTTATCGGAATAGAAGGAAATGAGGTCAAAGAACTTTGAAGGTTTCAGACTTATATTAGAAATTAGCCAGCAGGCTAGTGCCAACTTTCTTCTATAAGCAGCTAAGGGTTTCAGTGTGAGAGGACAAGCGGCCTTCATCTTCTGTGATCACCACTGGGAATTTTATGACACATGAGGCAGAATAAGGAGGGGCTACTTCATCTAGACCTTTGCCTTAATTATATTAAATGAACCTAGATAGAAAACAAAAGAAAATGAAGTTCAGAAATAGCAGTATCAGTTCATTTCTTCTGATACCTATCATTTATTCATTCACGCACATGACATAGACACTGAAAGGAACACACAGACACACAACACACACACACACACACACCCTTAATCTTTTAGATAGTATATCTTCAAGAATTTCCATTTGATGGCCTAAGTCATAACTTCATCAATCTTAAGAACAAGTGTTTAAAAGAAAACGTACACAAAGAATTTCTTCTGAGTAAAGATTCCCTTAGACTTAGTTCTGTATAATGATCTGATGAAGCTCCTTTAAAAACTAAATCTTATTTTCTATCCAAACTTCAGTAAGAAAGTATGTGTATCATCCTGAGCATTAAATCTATGTTACAAAATGATAATAAGTTGATAAATTACCCTCATATAGATCAAAGTTCAAGTTTCTTTCCATATGGATAAAGTTCCTCTCCAGGCTGAGATAAACCCAGCAATTTGGAGCCCCATGAATTAATGATTTTATAAAATATCAATGTAGTGTGATCTTTTTAAGCAGGACCCAGCTCACATTTGATCTACTTGTTAATCATCTTTCTGTTCCCATTCCAGGATAGACACTTTGTCATTTTCCTCACTCTCATTTTCACAAACATTCACCGTTTTCTTAAAATCAAATTTTAACCCCTTCTGTCTGGCTCACCTGCTCCTAATCTTGGCCCCACCCTCTTCCCTCCAGGCGCCAAGCTCCTTGAAGTTTCTGCTCACCTTCTGTCCACTTTGCTTTTTTTAGGGAGGTCTTCCTAACTGCTCTTCTAAAATTTGCATCCTTTTTAAACCTGGCGTTCTGTTTTCCCTTAGTCTGCCTTGTTTTTCTTTATAGTATGTATCACCATAGGATGATGGATTTTTTTAACAGTGATAATGACACAACAATATCCTCCAATGGGTAGCCTTTTGACAAATGAAGACCATTTCATTTGTCAAAGGATAGGAACTGGATATAGAGATCAAGGTGATCCTAATTTATTTACCAGGGTTTTTAGTGCCACTAACAGAAACAGAGACAGCAGGCAGGGGCTTAGAAAAGGAAATAACTAATCGCTGATGAATTATTTTGATTTTCATATAGATTTGTCATTTCTGATTTCTGAAATAGAACTAGGTGATCTATACAGAACTCTTTAGTTCATTGGGTCCAGCAGTTCAGCATTACATGGAGAGATAAATGTAGAAACTATCAAATTTATAATAAGGCAAAACCTGGTTTCCACCAATTTAATCTCTATTAAAAGCCTCATAAACCACATTTTGGTAAAAAGGACTAATATCTATCCCACAGCTATGCCTAGCTTCTAACTCAGTTGGCATATGCTTCTTCATGTTCCTCTTTAAAAAGTCAATGGTTTATGAAATTATCCAAATATATGAATCCTTCCCTAGTCAGAAAAAGTCACTAAATGCAAATGAATTTAAATTGTACACATTCCGTAATCCCTCAGGCTCCCCACCCCCAACTTCCAGGTACAAGCTTTAGTTTCAAGATAAGAAATACAGGAAAAACTTAGTAAATTTTCGGCTCTATGATTTTGACTCAATACCCTGATTTTTACCCAGGTTGTTTAAAGGTGAGGCTTAAAAATAGCCCACTGCTATTTTCCCCACCCTGTGCCATAACTTTGTCCATTTCTCTTTCTATTTCAGGAGGAGTGGAAGTGGAAGCCTTTACCTCACCAGGGTCTCCCTCAGCAGACCCTCCACTTGGGGCGCCTTGTGGGGAGCACCTTCAAGTCAGTACTCTAGAAAGGCATTTCTCTCCTAGAGACACTTCATAATCCTCAATATGCTCAAGAGGCCTGCTTCATAGCTTCACGGTGGTCTGAGGGTCACATGAAAGCCCAATGGATCTCTCAGTATGTTCAGTGTCCTTTGCTCAATTTGGCTGAAGCCTCTTTGATTGAATCTTATCTTCTGGAATGTTTCATAGGTGTAGAAAGCAAGACAAAATTCCAACCTCTGGATTTCTAGAAGTTTCGCATCTCTTGCTGTCTCCTTTAAAATGGACGTCCTCTTTTAATACCCCTAGAACATTCGGGAACCCCTACAAGAACTTCCCTCAGTGTTCACATTCTATGAGTAGCAAATATCTATAGATTCAAGGCTATCAAAAGAATGGATTTCTCTCAGATTTGGCAGGGACCTCACACTTTTCTAAAATTCAAAAGCTTTTTAAGTCTTCCTGACTGAAACTAGAGTCCTGGTTGACAGAGTCTCACATCCCTTCCAGTACTAAGTCCAGGTTTTAGCTCAGGCCCAGATAATTCTTGTAGTGAAAAAGTGAAACTTCTGTTCTAGCTAATTCAGTCTTCGGCACATTTGCTACTGTTTTTTAGAAGCCAGAGGCGATTTATAAGGGAACTTGCAAAGCCATTTTGCCTGAACAAATTCTCCATCTGGTGATTCACTGAACATTATCTCATATTTCTTATAAGAAGAAACAAGGAATGGACTTAGAAGGCCTCATGTTGATATTTACCTGCCAAGACATCTTACTCTGCTGAGTCTCCAGAGCCATTTGTAAATTTACATTTAAAAATACTCTTTTGGTATAACTTCCCACTATTGCTTTGCTTCTAGCTGTCTTAGGTCAGTGAAGCTGGAAGTTGGGGCGCTGTAAGTTGGAAACATAAATACTAGAATAGTTGAAATTCAAGGGAAAATTTATATAAAGACTTCATTTTTATTTTATAGGACCCACAAATGAGTTTGAGTAGTTTTTAGTTAGTTGTTCTGTAGTGCTTAAAAACAATACTGCTTGTAAGGCATTTCACATTGCCTCCTGTGGAAAACATAATGATACACAGCTCTCCTTGTTAGGCAAAGGAAGAAAAGCAGGGCCTACTAGGGTAGAGAGGTGACTATGATCACACACAGTCTCTGATATTCTTTCTGGGATAGTCGCCATTCCCCAAACCACATACCGCCCTAACTCTAGCCCTTTGCTTTTTCCTCCTCCCCGGTAGCTAAGAAGCCATTTATGGTTTGCCAATGTCGCTACAGACTGCTGTGACCCTGTTGATTTCTGTGTTTCTCCTGATTTCCTAAAGCCAGCCGTGTCTTCCCATTTGAGGACCCACTTGTCCTGACTCACTGATTGCATCATTTCTGCTCTGCCATTTCCACCCCTAGAGATAATATCTCCTCAACAAGTTGATTCACTTTCTAGCCAGCTTCTGCCTAGAAAACAGGATTGCTCTTGGCTCCTGCCCCTTCTGCATTGCTGCTTTCTTAAGGCCACATACTGATTTTCATACAGCTGATTCTCTTTATGTCACCACACCTTAATTCATAATTCTCTTTCTGTGACTCTCAGTGCTATTTGACTTTGAATCTCGCCTTCTTTTTATATGCCTCCTGTAATGTTAACTCTGGAGAACAGAATCTGGGCCAGATATAGGTAGAAAGAGGTTCAGAAAAAGAGAACTGTCTGGGCCCACTTGTCTAAGAAAGGGCTCAATGTTCACAAGATACAGGGAAATGGAAGCATTGCATGAAAGCTGGCATAAGGAAACAAATTAGGACTGAAGTGTACTTGTTCATTCATTTATTAACCCAACACTTGTCTATAATAAATGTTCTACCTCTTACAAGATTGTCTCTTTTACAAGATTGCTCAAGATTTTTTCTCTCCTCGCAGGAATCCTAGACTTAACCATTCTCAAACATAGTTATGAAATGACCATCTTCTGAATCAAAGACATCTGTCTCTCTTTTACTTATTTAGTCCCTGACAAAACACGGGGCCCTGATCTAGGGCATGGTATGACAAATTTGAGGCTTTCTTCTAGGCTACCATACAACATTCATCCATTCATTTATTCATTCATTCATTCAATCAATCAATCAATCAATCATTTAAGTGACATTTATTGAGCAAGAACCTAGTATGTGCCAAGCATTCTTGGCACTCCAGAAATTGCAGGGACTAAAACAAAGTCCTTGGTCTCATGTAACTTACTTATTAGAAAAGTAGATTAAAGAGAGATATACCTATTTTTTCATGTATTAAGGAATTCTATGAAGAAAAATCTGGTTGATAAAGAGACAGAAAGCAATGAGGAGAGAAGTTACATCTTTAAGTAGAGTGACAGAAAAAGGGTCCACCAATATGGTGTCATATGAATGAATAATATGTGGACATGAGCCATATAGATATCTAGAAGAAAAGCCTTAGATAATGGGAGCAGGGAACCAGTAACTGTCAAACAGAGGAGTGCTTGGTACATTCAAAAAATAGCAAAATTTAGAGTTATCTAGTAGGACTCTCTCCATGAACTGTATGTTTTCCAAAAAAAAAAATAATACCCACTTTGTTGTGATCACCTGTTGAGTGCTTATCTTTTCCTCTAGTCTATTCATAATATAAAGCAGGTAATATGACTGCTTGCTTTATCCTCACATCCTAGTGCATACTCTATATCTGGTATGTGATTTGCTTGATATCTTAATTTGCTATGGCCTTTCAAACAAAGAGCAGTGACTTCAGAGGGAAAACAATTAAATGATATCAAATGAAGGTTGTTATGTAAGTGAGGGATTCATAAGGAAGAACAAAGCTACTGAAGTAAGTTACATTCTCCTGGCCAGGTGCAGAATTAGCAGATGTTACTGCAAAGATCCAATTCACAGCTTTTGAAGGCTCACATACAACACAGAAAGTTTCAAGTTTGAAATGAGGGAGGGGTAGGTATCTCAAAAATTGAAAATAGATTCCATTGTCATGAACCATGAATCATTCTGGTTTGACAGTATGCAAATCAACTAGTGATTGTTAAATTGCAGATACATGAAATGTTATAGTAGGTAAATTTTATCAAGGTTATTTCACAAAAAGAGAAAACCTTCCTTAATTTTTTATTTTATAGATAATGGAATCTAGGCTATTTGGCTGAAATTTCTTTCTCAAATTCAGACCTTCAGTGGCAATGCTAGGAGTAGAAGCTAGATCTTCTGGCCTAAAGGTAGGTGTTCTTTCAGTTACTTTCTATAACCTTATAATTGGTGTCCCTAATTCCATTCTTGCCCTTCCATAAGTCATTCAATGCATAATATCAAAGTGATGTTTTAACTTGAAACTCAGATAATTTTCTATGCCTAACAAACTCTCTAATAGTTTCTCACTGTAGTTAAAATTCAGATTCCTGCTTGTCACATAGTAGGCACTAATGGATGAATAAACCTTTTTCTCAAATAATATTATAAAGATGGCTAATCAAGGAAAATCTGTAGAACCAGCTTTATTTAAACAAAATATCCCACAATATTTTCTCTAAAATTGATGTATATGATGAGCCACTAGCTGAGTGAAAGTGGGTTAACTGAATTCAACAATCAGATTCAAATAATTTTTCATTGTTCAGTGGACTGGTTGCCTGCCTGGTCCAGCCTCATTAAGCCTTTTTACTGATGATTTTGATGATGACACAGAAAAGAAATGATAGTAAATAGATTAATCAACATTCAAAATTGTTCTGACAGGCTGGAATTCTGAGCAAATTCCAATAAGATAAAATTTAATAGTGATAAATACAATGCCTTGCATAAAAATTCAAGTATTAATTGTATAAGTACAGAATAGAGGAACTTGGCTTGGCAGAAATTCATGTAAAAATGTTCTCAAAGATTTAGCTGACCACAACTTTAATAAGACCCAGGCCTTTAAAATGTTATATATATATATATATATATATATATATATATATATATAGCTTGCACTAGTAGAAGCTCTTTTTCCAAATTACAGCCAGTAGTAGTTTTCCTATTCTCTGTACCTCAGACCACATCTAGAGTGTTTTGTTCAGTTCCGGGTACCATAATTTAAGGAGGATGATTAATCTAGAGGAAGAAAACCAAGATGGAGAAAGTCTACAAAGCAAACCATGGTTGAAAGGCTTAAAATTTAAATCATACCAGTATTTTAAGTTCCATGAGATATTAGAGGAGCTTCACTTTTGCTGTCATGGGAATCAGGATATAAAACAATGGCTTTAGGTGGGTAGTAAACATACTCTAATTGATAGCAACGTTTTGAATAAACAAATATGTGACTTAAAGGAGGAAGGAAATTTTCATTGCCCTTGGGGGAAATTAAGTGTACCTAGAGAAGTTTTACAATAAAATAGTCACCTGAATGAATTTGAATACATAAACTTTTAGCCACTGGATGTCGTCAAAGCAACACAGAAGCAAACAACTAAACCTCAAAAGTTAGAAACATTGAGTGATTACACAGGCTCTTCATCTAGTATCTCTAAGCTAAGCACAGTGCTCCTTCCCCATAGTGCTAACTGTCTGAAGTGCTGACTCAAGAGCCCCTTTTAATTCTACAATAAATATATATATGGAATATGGTACATAGAACTAGATGCCTTAAAATTAAAATTATTTCACAAGGAATTTAACTATTGTCCCTAAATAAAAAGGCAGATGCTACACTGGAGCCTACAAAAAAAGAAAACAAAAAAAAAATGTCTATTTCATCACTAATACATAAAGCTCAATGACACAAGAAGAATAAAATGTTAAGGTTTTGCTTCAAGGTACAGTTGTAGAATGTCCTCATGATTCACCATTACAGTCCTCCTTTTATGGAGAAGTACAAGAATAAAAAAATAGCTGATGAGTGTTTGAAGGTCTATTTTGAGAAGAGCATTATACCTCTTTTCCATGCATATGTATCTTCCACTGCTTTGTCAAAGTTATCAATGAGGAAAGAGACTGTGTCTTATGAAAAAGTTTTTCTTTTTTCTTGGTGCTGACAACTGGCACTTAGGAGGTCCTAAATAAGTGTCTATAAGAAGGAAGGAAAGAGGGAAGGAGGGGATGAAGAAAGGAAGGAAGGGAAGGAGGGAAGTAAGAAAGAAGATTCACTAAAGGCAGAATGGACAGTATATAAATAAGCTGTCACCAACCACAGCTATTTTTTTTTATGTGAAGACTTGCCAGTATAACTATTCTAATCTCAGTTCAAACATGATAAGAATCGGTTTTTCATTTTTCTATTACTCATGGCTTTCCCATTTTAAAAATTTCAATTGAAAGTGCCAATGACTGATTTTACCAACTGCAATCACCTTTTCCTCCTATTGACTTTAAGAAGAGCCAGATAGAGGGTTTTCATCTAAGATGGAGACATCAGAGCTTCCTGAACTTGCCTCCTCCCGGGGACATACCAAATCTACAGCTATTCATAGAGCAATTCCCTCTGAAAGAAATCCAGAAACTAGCTGAGCTGTTCCCACACATCAGGCAAATGAGAAAATACCTACACCATCCATATCGAAACAGGTAGGAAAAGCTGAGACACACTCTCACCATAAACCTCACCCTTGACATAGTGCCATACGATCAGACCGACCCCTAGATGGGCTAGCTCTGGTAGCCAAAGGGGCTTGCATTCACAAGTTATATGAAACAATAGCAAACAAAGAAATAGTTCTTGATCAACTATAAATCCAGGCCTCAAAACAGAGGAAACAGACAAATGCCCATCTTCCAGTTTTTGCCTGATACAGGCTTATTTAATACTTTGAAAGCTGATGCCTGAGGGTCAGTTTTATAATTTATCAAATGTCAGGGCTGACTGTTATTTCCCTCAGCAACCAGGGAAGCTTGTGGAAACCTAACGCTGCCATCTCCCTCTAGCCTACTCCAGGTCATCAATATTTCTCTGGAAAGAGCTTGTACATATGTCTGGGCCCAGCTTTTGCAGCCACCATCCAGAGGACAAGCCCCTAGGTTCAGTAGCCAAAGGGACTTAGATTCACAAGTCCCATGGGATTGTAGCAAACAAAGAAGCAGTTATTAATAGGCACAGGAGAAAACCCCCACTTCATCTTATGGCTGTACACCTAGACCCAGTGCAGAGGGAGCAGACAAAAAAAAAAAATCCATCTCCTGGTTTCTGCCCAGAAGAGTCCTAGCCACATACTTTCCCAACTGCTGCTCAATGATTTGGCTTCCAATCAGCCTACATTTATGTGCTAACTGCAATCCTCCCTTTGGGACACCAGTGGGACTTGGCACACTCTCAACCACTAGGAGCACTAAGAACAATGCAGGTGACTTGAATAATTGCAAAGGTCTGAGAGATAAGCAAGAGCTCAGGCTAAACTGATCTATAAAGTACATCTCCTACACGAGACCACTCTATCAAGATTGGGAGAGGAGGCTGTTTTAGCTAATGAACAGAAACCGACAACAGAGTTAGAGAAATGAAAAAAAACAAAAGAATATGTTGCAAACAAAAAAGAAGCTTTCAGAAACAAACCTTAAAGAAATGGAGATACATGATTTGCCTGATAAAGATTTAAAAATAACAGTCATAAAAATACACATTGAGGTCAGGAGAACAATATAGAAGGAGAATTTCAACAAAGAGACAGAAAAATTTTAAAGTACTGAACAGAAATTACCTGAGGAATAAATAACTGAACTAAAAAAAAAGTAATAATAATAATAAATAGAAGGGTTCAACAGTAGACTAGGTCAAGCAGAAGAAAGTACCAGCAAAATTTAAGATAGGGCAGTGGAATTTACCCAATTAGAGAAGCAAAAAGAGAAAAGAGTGAAAAAGAGTGAAGTTAACTTAAGGGACCCCATCAAATGAACCAATGTAAGCATTTTAGGAGTCCCAGAATTTGGAGAGAGATAGAAAGGAAAAGAAAGCTTATTCAAAGAGAATGGCTGAAAATCTCCCTAACCTGGGTAAAGAAACAGACATCCAGATCAAGGGATTCCAAAGAATTTGACAAAAAGAAAAATTTGAAGAGACCCACACTGAGAAACATAATTAAATTGTCAAAAGTTAAACACAAAGAGAGAATCTGAAAAAACAGCAAGGGAAAAACAACTTGTTACATATTAGGGAACCTCCATAAATCATCAGTATATTTTCCAGCAGAAATTTTACAGGCCAGAAGAGAGTTCAGAGTACTAATAAGTGCACTTAACCTGGCAGAGATGTCCTTCAGAATTGAAGGAGGCATAAAGAATTTTCAAGACAAACAAAGCTAAAGGAATTCATTACCATTAGACTGGCCTTACCAGAAATTTTAAAAAGAGTTAGTTCTTTAAGATGAAACTAAAGGATGCTTATTAGTAACAAAAATATATGAAAGTATAAATCTCACTGGTAAAGATAAATATGTAGTTAAATTCAGAATGGTCTAATATTGTAATGGTGGTGGCTAAATCACTTAAAAATCTTGTATGAATGTTAAAAGGTAAAAGTATTCAAAAATACTACAACTACAATAATTTGTTACTGGATACACTTTAAAAAGATGTAAATTTTGACATCAAAACAAAATGGGAATGGGAGAGTATAAAAAAAGTAGAGCTTTGCATATGGTCAAGGGTAAATTGTTAGCTCAAAATAGATTGCTATAAATATAAGGTTGTATGTAAGCCTTATGATAATCACAAAACAAAAACTTATAGTAAATGCACAAAAGATAAACACAAGGAATGTAAGCATACCACTACAGAAAATCATAAAATTACAAAGGAAGAGAACAAGAGAAAAAAGAATAAAGGAATTACAAAACAGGCAGAAGATGACAAAACGACAATAGTAACTTCATACCTATCAATAATTATTTTAAATGTAAATGAACTAAATTCTTCAATCAAGAGACATAGTGTTGCTGCATGGTTGAAGAAAACAAGACCCAACTACATGCTGCCTCCAAGAGACTCACTTCAGATGTAAGAACACAAACACTAAAAGTGAAGGGATTGAAAAAAGATATTCCATGCAAACAGAAACCAAAAGTAAACAAGGATATTTATATAGTAAGTCCTCACTTAATGTTGTCAATAGGTTCTGTGACTTTGTGACATATAATGAAACTAATTTATAGGCTAATTGATATAAACAAGAGTTCAATTCCTGTGGCATCTCCTTAACATTATAACAAAAAGACTTTAATGAAATATGTTATTGGAGGATTTGCTATACTTATAATAAGACACAATAGACTTTAAGCCAAAGAGTCTGATAAGAGACAAAGATGATCATTATAGAACAATAAAGTGGTCTCTTCGACAAGAGGATATTACATTTGTAAGTATTTATGCACTTAATATGGGAGCACTTAAATATATAAATATTATCAGACCTGAAAGAGAAATAGACAGCAATACAATAATAGTAGGGTATTTCAATACTCAGCTTTCAACAGTGGATAGGGCATCCAGACAGAAAATCAATGGGAAACATTGAGCTTAAGCTAACATGTTAGACCAGTTTGACTTGACATTTACAAAACATGCCATCCAACAGAGGCATACACCTTCTTCACAAACACAGATAGAACATTCTCCAAAATAGATTGTATGTTAGACCACAAAACAAGACTTGTAAATTTAGCAGGGAACAAAGAGCCCTTTATAGGTGGACTGAAGGTGGTGCAGTGATAGCATTCAACTGGGCAGAAATGCTCTAAGTATCTCCTCCTCGCCATACCTTTTTCTCTCATGTCTGCTTCCTCCAGGAAACTCTTATCTTACAAAGATCTCTGATTTCCAGCCTCATTCAGAGCACTGCTTTGATATATGTTTTTCTTTTTTATTATTATTTATTTATTTTTTGATTTTGCATAGCTTGCCTAGTCAATTTTTGATTGGTTAGACTAAAAGCTGGATAACAGTCTGTTCTTTATGTATTGCTGTGCCTTTGTTTCTTTCCACCCCACATCCTTTCCATATATACCAAGTGGCCCCTGATGTGATGGTGAAGACATTGGACATATTTATTCTACCTAAAAATATTTTCACATTTGTTTAAAGTTGTTTGATCTACAATTAGAATAAGCATAGCAGTAGAAATGTCCTGGGACTCTTCCCATGATGGTGGGGAGGATTAAATATGAGTCATTCTCAAAGTTTGTTTTAAAGAAAAGGAAATGATACACAGACAGTGAAACCGGCAACAACTTTTGTTTAGGCTCTCTCTCAAAGTCATTTCCCAGTCTCTTCTATGAGTCAAACCCTAATATTTTTTGCCACCCATCTCAAAGCTACTCCTGAGAGGTATTAGGACAGGTATTTATTATCACTTATGAGGTAAGGAGGTTGGTTCCGAAAGGTCTATGTGTTGCTCAGGGTCATATAATCAGTGTTTTTCAGGGCACTGATACTGACTGCAGACTCTCTGTCTCAAGTCCCAAGAGTGTAATCACAAGAAATGAGAATGATTATCTAACAGGTTCATACATGAATGTATCAAAAGGTCTGCAATGACATGAGGGATTTCTCTTCTTCGTGGTCTCTTTTAGACTTAAGATATCATTACAGGGATACTGCATTGATTTTGTGATCCTCATTTTCTAAAGATCGTCAGATCCAATTTCAATCTGCTGCACATTCTTGAAGTATATCTTTATCTTTTGAGAGTTCATATAATAGGACAATAAGGTGAACATAAAAACTAATGCAAGCCTGTTTTATTTTGCTCTATTTTTAAAAGGTAAACTATTACAAAGATACAAGAGCCAATTTTTGGACCCACTGTCTGAGTTTTGGGGTCTTTAAGGTTTCTTCTCCATATCAGGTTATTTGACTTGTTTTCCCAATAACTTTAACTCTTACCACTAACATATATTCTTTAGTTCATCTGGAATACAATTTTATAAATGATATAATATAGTTATTTCCAATAGCTTCTAATACACAACTTGTACATTTATTGATTTGTGTTGTCCATTGGATAAATATCAAATTCCCACATATATATGAACCTAACCCTGAACAATGATTTTTGTTCCATAATTATACTTGTCTATTCCTTTAGGACTAGAAAACTACTTCTATTGAAGTGGCTTTGAAGCCCTAATATCTATTTGGCAAGTCCTCAGTTTTGACTTCTTTTTTCAAAATGGGTTTATTATTATTTTTATACACCATCATTTTTTATTTTTACATTTTGTTTTATATAGTTGTCAAGTTTCTCAAAAAATTCAGCTTATATGTTGACAAATATTATTCTGAAATTATAGCATAGTTTGACAGAATTAAGAGTTTTATAAAGTTAGGCAATCTTAGCTATGATGATGGAATGTATTATACCATTTATAAAATGGGAATGTTTTACTTCTTCCTAATCTTAAAGTGAATTCACTAAAGTCTTTTAGTTAAATATATGTTTTCAAACAGAGACTCATGGAGAAGGACTATAGACTAGTGATTACCAGTAGGTAGGGGATGGGGAGAAAGGGATAGGCAGACAGTTAAAGGGGGTCAAATATAGGGGAGTAGGGAGAGGGTAAAGTGGGTAAAAGGGATCAAATATATGGTAGCTGAAGGAAACTGGACTTTAGGTGGTAAACACACAATAGAATATACAGATGTCAAATTATAATGTACACCTGAAAATTATATAATTGTATTAAACAATGTTACCCCAATAAACTTAATTAAAAATAATTTTAAAAATAAAACACTATAAATAAATGAATAAATAATGTTGTCTGTAGATTTTATTATTTAAAAATTCTGTGATGTAACTAGTTTGATATATATAATTTATAGATGATCTTAATTGAACTATCCTTGACTTCCTTTAACACACCATTGATCACTTTATATTTATTTTTAATCCACTATTAGATACAGTTAGCTAATATTGTGTTCAGTAATTTTCATTCTATGTGTATATGTCAAGTCATGGTATTTGTAATGATCTTACTTATTTATTTAAATTAAAGTTTTCCTAATCTTATGAGTGAGTTGTTCTGGTTTTTCCTTCTTTCTGTCTTCTGAAACAGCTGTTATACTACAGAAGTAATGTGTTTCCTGAAAGTTGTTTCATAGACAACTAAATTTGTAACTTTCATATTATAAATTTCTGCTTATTAAAATCTACCACAGAATGAAGTAATAGTTTAAAGATTAGGAAGATAAAGAAGATGTTGCAAAATGGAATTAATATCTTTACCCTATATAGGATGCTTATGTAAATTAATGTTAAAAGAGAGAGATAACCCAATTGCAATACAAAGAGTGAATGTGAACACACAATTTTCAGAAGAGAACAAGTAAACAGCTAACAGATAAGATTTTCAACTTTGTTAGAAATTTAAAAAGTGAAAGTCAAAATAAATATGAGATATCACTTAATACCCATAAGCTTTACAAAAATTAAGCTGTGTAATTCCAAATATCAGTGGAGTTGGAGATGCACAGTCCTCATGTACTCTTGATAGTAGTGAAGCTATTGTGATTTCCTGGTGTGCCATTTAGGCAGTACTTTGTCATAAAGTATTCTCGTATCTGTGATCCAGCAATACCAATACAGTGAAATTACATAATGGGTCAATTTCTATGACGTTTACCTTAGAAGTTATGTGTGGTAGTATAAAATGGAAGACTAGTTATATGCCAAGGAGGTAGATATGAGAAATATAGTAGATTTACATGATGAAATTCTATGTAGCAGTTAGAAGCAACCAAGTAGATAGATATACACAGAGTAACATGGATGGATCTTTAAAGTGCAGAGCTGAAAGAAAAGTATAATTAAAACTAAGGCTATAGCACAATGCTTCTCATGTAAACCAAATTAATACACACAAAAAGTGCCATACTTTACAATGCTAAGTTAATTTCAAGCTTATATATTAATTATACTGGAGTGGTTATTATGAGAGAAAGTAGAATGGGAATGAAGAATAAACATAAAAGTGAATGTGTAATTTTGTTACATTGTTACATACATACACACATTCATAAAACAAAAGAGAACCTCATATCAACCTATAAGAGTGTCATGAACTGAGATATATGATCAAGCAAACCTTCTGCACCTGATATAAAACAAAATAAACTTACAAAGGTGTCTCTTAGAAAAGATTTCAGGAGATAGAAAATGGAAAATTGTCAGAAATCCAGGAGAGACTCTCCCCTTCCACATCTCTCTGTCTCTGTGCAGTGTCCTTGTTCCACTTTGTCAGTAGACCCACTTGTTTTCCTTTACAGTACACCTGGTAAGAATTTCATTTTGTACTTCTCTCACTTCTGTACATCTTCCTTCAAAAGACCAGTCTAGAGTGATTTTTAAAGAAAAAAGTGATTTACAATTAGGATTGATGAATATAGTAGATAACTCATTTTTGTTAGTATAGAAGGGCATCTATAAAAGACTGTTTTCCTTTTAAAAGAAATAAACTGACGTTATTCAATTATCAATTTGTTCTAATATATCCATAAGCTCCTGAAGAAAGCTTCTGAAAATTACATTTTATTAGTTATAAAAATTCTGTACTTCATTTCTTCTTCCCCTCTTTCATTCCCCTTTTTCTTCTTTTATTACTTTCTTCCCTTTTATCCTTTACGCTGTCTCTTCCTTTTTTTCTTCCCCACCACCTCCCTTTCCCTCTCCTTTTCCCTTGCTCTTCTTCTCCATAGCTTTAACACCAAAAAATTTTCAAAAAAGGGCTTGGGGGTTGCTTGATTGGATCACAAAGTCCATCAGTTACATTTGAGGAAAAGTTTCCAAAGTACTTTCACTTTAGTAACATAACACTATTTTCACTGTTTTCATGAATCTTTTGCTTAGGCTTCCCTTTGAATACAACATCACTAAATTGGATGTATATAGATAGTTCTGCCTTCTAAAAACTTACACTATATCCTGAAACCTAAAAGTCTATATCTCAGTTAACTGAAACTAAGCAAATTCTTCTCAACCAGTGTTTCTAAATCTCCTGATTTGAAATAAAAGTTTGAGCTAAGCATGACATCCAAGTAGAAATATGGGCAACAAAGTTCCCACAGTGCTTATTATTTCACGGCCTTCCTTGAAGAAATGAACAAAAACCAAGGGTTCTAAATGCAATGCTTTCTGGCTATTTGCTGCATTCATCTCACTTCATTGAGTACTTTAAGTGAGGAAGTCTTATGGACTTTGGAAATAATAGAGATATGATGAGCACTTTAAAATTCAGAAAGCCATTCAGAAACACCCATTATAAAATTAGGCTGTTTATTTTTATTTTCAGTCTATTAGACTTGGTATATTTCACTTTAGAACTGCATTTCATTGAGACCACAGGGTAGGGTGAAAGGAATTTTAAGCCACCAGCATAGTATCTGAAAAGGATTTACTTTCTCCTCTGCCCACTCCACATCCACAAAATTAAATAAAGGGTCATTTACATGTTTGTTTCACAAAGATAAGGAATTGTTCACTGGCTGAGTCTTTATCCCTCTGCCTCGAGATTCTCTTAGTGGGTATTTAAAAATTTAAGTTCAGTTTTCTGTAAATGGCATTATTAAATCACAGAAAAAGCTTTTTTTCAAGAGCTTGTTGGGTAGCTCTAAAGACAGCCTTAGGGCTCTTTCTGTGAGCTCCAGAAAAGATGTGGTGAGAGGTTTCACAGCTAGTTGCTTTTTCTGTTTAACATCGACACCATTGTTTTTTAAACTAAATTTGTTTAGTTACGCATGTATGTATTTGCTCTAAAGGAGATTCTGTCATATTGAAAATCCACCCAAATGCCTTCTGTTTCATCTGATCATTTGAGGTATAGCTTCGAGTTATAGCTTCTTATCTCTATTGATAAGAGAATAAAATTTTTAGTGCTCCTCTATGAAGATTCAAACCAAAGCTACTTCCAAGTAACTGGGTTCTCAGAATCAACTCTATCAAAAGTCATCATTAAAGAACTCCTCGTCAATTGTCATAAGGTGCAATTCTGATATTAATAGCAACCTCCCCTTTTTAAAAAAAAAAATCTAACCCATAGTCTCTCTGCTCCCTCTGTTAAACCCTCAAGCAGAGTCTCCCTTTTCAGGCCAAGTTCATTCTTGCGTCTGAGCTTTTATTTTTTGCTGTACCACTTTTTCTTTTGCCCTGTCCTGATTTCTCAACTGAGAAAAATCTTACACTTTTCTCAAAATCAAATTTTAAATCTTTAAAAACAAAGTCACTTTAAAAACAAACAAACAGTAAATCTAAACAAAGCAACCAACTATCCAAACTTCCCTGATTACTCTGGCCAAACTGGATTATTCTACTACATGGGAGTCTTAAAATATGGCATTTATATAATTCTTTCCCTTGTTCTCTGGTTATTTTCTTTGTGAACACATTCTGTATGCTATTAAGGACAGGGAATCTGTTGACCAATGCTGTGTGTGTGTGTGTGTGTGTGTGTGTGTGTGTGTGTGTGTGTGTGTGTGTGTGTTAAACTTTCTTACTACCTAAAAAAAGCTGGACAAGCAAAGGACATTTAATAAATACCTTAATTACCTTTTAACTCAGTATGTGGCTACTTGGTGTGGCTACATTGCCTTAGTTAGACTATTTACCTCATAATTAACTCTTATTTCTTAGAAATTCAAATATCTGGGTTATAAAGCAGGGACTGATCAGCTTATATCAAATGTATCCCTGTGGATAGCTCTTCTTTGCATTTTCTTTCCATCTAGTCTGGTGTAATTTAAAGAATAATAGTATTTTTACTGTGAGCTATTTCACACACACACACACACACACACACACACACACACACACACACACACACACCAGAATAGAAAAATAATTATTGAGGCTTTATTATCCAGCTTTACCAAAAAAAATTAAACATTTAGAACATGCCAAGCATTCTTCCATGAATTTTTACACATACTGACTCATCAAATTCTGAGAACACCCCTCTGATATAATACTATTATTACCATTCTCATTTTCCAATTGAGCATGAACTTATTAAGTACTTTTTATAAAGTCACACAGATTGTGGTAAGCACAGGGCAAATCTGAACCAAAGCATTCTGGTTCAGAACCTGTGCATATAATTTTCATCCTATACTAACTTTTTACCTTGCCTTTCCTTTAAATTCTAACATCATGACACATTTGCGTCAGACTTTTAAAAATAACATTCTCTCTGTAAACACCTTCCCAATCCTATTCCACTGACTTTCTCCCCTGTGATGACAATGAATATTAATTCAACTTTATCAATTCCATGTGTTTTTGTGCTTTTACTTGTTGATTTGTATTTACTTTTTGTATTTTTATTTGCAAACTATTATTTTTGAAAGATTTTAAATTTTATTTAAATATGTATCATTTGACAATTGTGCCTTGACTTTACTCAATGTATGTTTTAAGATCCATCTCCACTGGCATGTATACCCTTAGTTCCTCATTTTAACCACTGTCTCATGCCCCATGGTAAATACACCATGAATTTTATGCTCAGGGACATTTGTATTGTTTACAGACATTTGCAATAAGAAACAGTGCTACAATGAACATTCTTATACATGTCTCCTTCAGTTCATGTGCTTGCCTTATTTTAAGGACTAAAATTAGGAGTAAAATTGCAATGGTGCAGGGTATGAGATTTGGTTAAGTGGCTTTCCAAGTTGGCTGTACCAGCTTGTATGTCCACTAGACCAACTATGGAGAATATCTGTTTCTCTACTTCATTGTTAACATTGGTGTTCTTAGATTTCTTATTTTTGTTTAATCTCATAAGTGTGAAATTGTTTCATTATTTAATATTTACATTTCATGACTAGCTGTTGAAGCTGAAATTCTTTTCATAAGACATATATTAGTTTTTTCCTCTATTAAATACCACCTAACTTCTCTGCTTATTTGTCTTTTTATTAATTTGTAGAAGTGATTTATAGATTATTGAGACTAAATTTTGATTTATGTTTAAGCAAATTAAAAACTATTTAAATATCTTCTGCTTACCTGCTTTTAACTTCGCATTCGGTTTCTTCTATAATACATGTATATAAAATTACATGTGGTCAAATTTATCAATTGTTTTTGTTATGGTGTATACAATTCAATGAGTTTTAATATATTCACATATTTGTATAACCATCACCAGTCAATTTCAAAATATTTTCATCACCTCAAACCCTATGCCATTTAGCTACTAACTCATTTTATGCCTCAACTACCCATCACTAAAAAACCACTAATAAGCTTTCTATCTCTATAGATCCCTATTTTGGGCTTTCAGATGAATTGAACGATGTAATAGGTGGTCTTTCGTGACTGGCTTCTCTCACTTAGTATAAATGTTTTCAAGGTTCATCTACATCATAGCACGTATCAGGACTTCATTTAATCTTATAGTCAAGTAATATTCTATTGTATGGATATCTTCATCCATTTGTCCATTGATGGACATTTGGGTTGCTTTCACATTTTAGCTACTATGAATACTGCTATACATATTCATGTATAATTTTATATGTGGACATGTTTTCATTTCTCTTGGGTACGTATCTAGTAGTGGAATTTCTGGGTCATTTGCTAACTGTGTTTAATGGTTCAAAGAACTACCAAGTTGTTTGCCAAAGTGACTGCACCATTTTTTTTCCTTCAGCATATGGGGAATCTGATTTCTTTATATCTAAACCAGCTCTTGTTTGGATTCCAGCAGTCCTAGGTGCATGACTCTGATAATTAATCTTTTTACGTGCTTTTGACCATTTATAAATCTTGCTTGGAGAAATGTCTATCCAGATCCTCTCCCTTTTTAAAATTGGGTTGTTTGATTATTACTGAGTTGTAAGAGTTTTTTTTTTTTTTCTGTAAATTCTGGATACAAATTCCTCATCAAGTATATGCGTCACTTTTGTGACAGTCTCTTTTGATGCACAAAAGTTTTTTATTTTGATGAAGTTCAGTTTATTTTGTTCTTGTTACTGCTCGTGCTTTTGGTGTCATATCTAAGAAGCCTTTGCAAAATTCAGTCATGAAGCTTTTCTCCTGTTTTCTTCTAAGAGTTTTATAGTTAGCTCTTACATTTTGGTCTTTCATCTATTTTGAATTAATTTTTGTATGTAGTGTGAGAAAAGAATTCAACTTTATTCTTTTCTATGTGGCTAGTGAGTTATCCCAGCACCATTAATGTATTATGGTATATAATTCTCTTTGTATGTTGCTGGATTTGGTTTGCTAAGTTTTTAATGAGGATTTTGTGTTTATAAGAGATATTGGTTTGTGATTTTATTTTTTGTGTGTGATGCTTTTGGTTTTAGTATCAGAGTAATACTAACCTTGTAGGATAAGTTGGAAAGAATTCTCTCCACTTTACTTTTTGAAAGAGAATGTGAAGAAATGACATTAATTCTTTAGATGTTTGGTGTGAATATATTGGTGAAGCCATCTGGGTCTGAGTTTTGTTTTTGTTTTTGTGGGAGGCAGGTAAGTTTTTGATTATTGCTTTAATCTCTTGATTGTTATAAGTCTGTTCAGATTGTCTATTTCTTCTTGAGTCAGTTTTGGTAGTCTGTCTTTTTAGAAATTTGTCCAATTCATTTCATTTGTTGGCATTCAATTGTTAATAGTGGTTCTTTATAATCCTTTTTTTTTATAATGTCGATAGTAATGCCTTCTCTTTCATTTCTAATTCTAATAATTTGACTCTTCTCTCTTGTGTTTGGCAATCTAGTTAAGTATTTGTAAACTTGTTGATCTTTTCAAAAAAACAGTTTTGGTTACATCAATGTTTTTTTCTAATTTTTATGTCATTAATTTCTGCTATAATATTTATTATTTCTCTCCTGCTTTCTTTGGGTTCAATTTGAAATCTCTCTCTCTCTCTCTCTCTCTCTCTCTCTCTCTCTCTCTCTCTCTCTTTTAGTGTCTAAAGGGGGAAGATTAGTTTATTCATTTGATATATTTTTTCTCTATATAGGCATTTATAGCTATATGTTTCTCTCTAAGCATGGTATTAACTGCATCCTCTAGTTGTGGTGCCATGTGTCATTTTCATTCATCGAAGTATTTTCGGATTTTTCTTTTGATTTTTTTCTTTAACTCATTGGTCTTTTAGAAGTGTATTATTTAATTTCTACATTTTGTGAATTTCCCAATTTTTTTCTGCTATTTATTGCTAATTTCATTGTCGGGAGCCGTTCTTATCAAGGCTCTCATACCTGAGATCTAGGCAACTTCGCCTTGGGACAGAATCTGCCTCACCCTGTGCTATCTGATAGGATAAACAGCATAAAGTCAGTTGCCCTGACATGCCCTGACTTGCCCTGGGCCCCTTGAGCCATTTGCCTAAACTAATCTGACCTTGCAGCCCCCTCCTCTCCAGGGACCCTTCTGCATTTTTGGGTCATATAAGGAAATGGAATGTTCTGCGGTTCGATATCCAAGGCAACCGTGATTATGCAAATCCTCCCCTTTATATACTCCACCCCTACCTACAATAAACGAGGCTTGATCAGAACTTTGTCTTGCCTCTATTTCTTTGTGTCTCCTGTCCTACCTTCATCCTCCACAGGATCCTCCTCGCCCCGTGTTGTTCTGCCCTGCGGGTCGGGGCATTTTATTCCACTGTGGATAGAGGACATACATTGTATATGTCTATACTTTTAAATTTGCTGAGGTTTGTTTTATTGCCTAGCTTATGGTTTGTCCCGGAGAATGTGCTATGTGCATTTGGAAAGGCCATATATTCTGTTGTTGTTAGGTTTAGTGTTCTATAGGTGTCTATTAGGTCTAGTTGGTTTACAGTGTTGTTCAAGTTTTCTATTTTCTTGTCAACTTTCTGTATCTTGTCTTGATTACTGAAAACCTGGTATTAAAATCTCCAACTATTGTTGTATAAATATCTCTCTTTTCATTTGTCAATTTTTGCTTTATGTATTTTGGTACCCTGTTATTAGACAGCATGTATGTTTATATTTGTTATAGCTTTTTGATGGATTGACTCTTGTCACTATAAAATGTCTCTTTATTTCTAGTAATAGCTTTTCATTTTAAAGTGTATATATTTTTTAATATCAGCATAGCCATTTGCCTTTTCAGTCATTATTTCTAATATTTTTTCTGCTCCTTTCTCTCTCTCCATCCGATACTCCCATTATATATATGTTGGTGTGCTGAATGATGTTCCACATTTCTCTGATACACTCTTTTTCTTTCATTCTTTCTCTCCATTTTTTTTCCAGCTTGTATAATCTCTGTCAATGTATCTTCAAGATTATTTATTCTTTTTTTCTGCCGGTTCATATCTACTATTGATCCCTTCTAGTGAAGTCTAAAATTTCTCTTTAATTTTTTTTTAAAAAATTCTATCTCTTCATTGATATTATCTATTTTGCTTCTTTATTATGTTTGTTTTTAATTCTGTGAACATTTTTATAATGGCTGTTTTCAAGTCTTTTTCTTATAAATTCAATATCTGATCTGTCTCATAAGCAGTTTCAATTGTCTTCATTTTTTCCCCCATATATAGGTCATACTTTTCTATTTCTTTACACATCTCATTTTTTTTTTTTTTGGAAGCTAACATTTTAGATAACATATTGTAGCAATTCTCAGTACTGTCTCCCCCACCACTCTGGGTTGTCATGTTATATGCTTGCTTATTTGTTCAGCAACTCGTTAAATTATTTTAGTGTTATTTCCTTTACTCCCCCTCTCCAGCGTTTAGCCTTTGATGTTCCCCAGAAATGCATAGGTTTGTATATGCCAACAGTCACCCAGGAATAACAGTGGCATTGGTAGTACTTTCTTCCTCTTTTTCCCAGACGTTTAGCTGTTGAACTCCACTGATTGCTAAATGATAACCCTATTGCATTTAATAATGCCCTGGGGTAGAAATTGCTCTAAAAACATTCAAATGAATGAATGTCTCCTATAAAGGAATAGCTTCTGAGTTCAATTTTGTTCTTATCTTTGTTTGTGAGGCTCTTCCCAGTTGTATTAGGCCACAATTTTCTTCTGCAAACTACTTGGAGTATAGTTTAGCATGTGTCTTTAACTCCTTCCAGTTGCCTTTCACCACTACATCTACTGTTCTTGAGAGGTCCTTTAGGCTTGAACTTTTTAACTCTAGTTTGCAAAAGAAGACAGAACATTAGGAAAAGATGAAGAGCTATCTGTTTTATGGACCGTATCTCTCCCCAGGTAAAAAAACTCAGAGCCAAGATGATAGATCTGAAAATATGGAAGATGGCAAGTTTTTCTCTTAGGTCACTTCAATTCTAAGAACAAAGAACTGTGTGGAGAGGGGGCAGAAATCGGGGTTTTTCTCTCAGCTTGTCTCTCCTGGTGTGGAACCATGACCTCATGAGCCAGAGGAAAAAGTTATGATCTCAGTGGAACCTTCATTCCACAGTGAAGGCCAGGCAAAAGAAAGGAATTCTTACTTCTCAATTTCACTCACTTGGGACTTAGCCTCAGAAACTTGGGAAGATGTGAAAAATTCTGACATCCTGCTCCTCCTGAGAAGAAAGCTCTCCCTCTAGATGTTTGGGGTAGAGAACGCCCTGAGTTTTTGGCAACACCAGTCTGGAATGGAATCTCCACCTCACTGTACTGGGAATGGGGGACAATACAACACACTCTGATTTTTCTTATCAATTTTTTATAGATATTCTTGAATAGAGGCTTATTCATATGCCATTCACTTTTAGGACAATTTCCAGAGGCTTTACATTTTTTAAAGTAGTTTTCACCAGTTTCATTGGGAAGCTGACCAGAATAATTCCTCATGCTACCACACTGGAGGTTGCTCTCCTAGCCTATTTTACTATTTGTGTTTTATAAATTTTCTAGATATTTTAGAGTTTGAGTTGCAGAGTATTTAAAAGTCAAAATAAATGTTTAACACTATTTTCAGATATACAGACCTTTGAGTGAATTGACTACATTGATGATCAGTCCATTAAATCAAACTACTTTCACTGAATTTGCCTCTTTAAGAAAACCACATTTTCCCAACTAGCCAGTTATCTTATGTCATGTTGCATAATGTATTTCCATGATATTTTGATAATATCTCATTTTTCTAGTAAGTATTCATCCAGTAAGTTGTCTTCTGAATACATCTGAGAAATAAGAAATAATCAAAATTGGTGTTAAGCAGTCAAAAGAGATGCCATAAAATTATTGTAATAAATATTGTCATTTTTCATTGACAATATTTTATATACAATATGTCAGACACTCACTGCTATTTTATAAAAAAATTTACCAAATGGTTTCCCAGTGCAAAGATAGGAGGCACATTAAAGGGAGTAGAGGTACTAGAGAAGGCACACGGATAGAAATGACGAACAAAAGTAGGTTAAAAATTATAAAGCACAAATAAAAGTCTAAACAGAGTGTCATCTATATATTAAAATTTCCTGAGTACATCACAGAATTAATTAAAACATAATGAGTGATTGACTTTGAGTGATTAAAAAACATTTTTTTATACTCTAAGGAAATGAGGATACTTTAGAAATATTTCCGTCAAAAATACTTAAAATGAGACATGTTAGTGTTTAAAGGGGAGCTTCAGTTGTACGGGAGAGAAGCAAGAAGAGTTCATTTTTCTGTAATAGAGGAGACATGAAGCCCTTCTATAATGGAACAGCCATGGAGTACTTGTTTCAGAACATATCAGTTAGTCTCCTGAACAGATGCTAGATGAATATTTGTGCAATGAGTTAATTAATGAATCAACCAATTAATTAATTTAACAACTATTAAGATCTTTGGAGTCTAACAGGATTGACTTTATGGTAGACCTTGATATTCACAAAGAATGCAACACATGAAGATAGCATATGTCATGGAACTATGCAGGTCATAAATCTCAGCCATCACCAATATTGTCACTCCAAGCTTTAATGCTTTCAAAAGTTTTTGGCTAAATGCTTTAACTTTTTTCCTGATTTTTAAAAACATCTATTGTCAACACAGTTTTCTTTTTTATTAGGACTTTTATTTTTCTTCTTTTTCTTTTCATACCAAGAAAAGCTTGTCATAGTGTAACAAATAGGGACCAACTGAGCTTTGAGGTAACTGGCTAATTCTAGCCCCTGTGGATGTAACCTCCTCTCATAAAAATCTCATCTGAGTTTGAGATTTTTGAGCAAGGAGGTGGAGTGTACCTGGGTTCAGATATTAGGGACACCAAAATGCGAAGGTGGTAAGATAGCATTCAGAGAGAACACAAGGGTAGAGACCAAACCAATGGTCCTAACAACTAGCCTACTCTCTTAAGGTCAGGCAGAGAGGCAGAGAGACAGCTGGAAACAGTGCAAGAAGTGAGGGAGAATACAGGGAGGCTCAACAGGAGAGAGCTGAGCAATTTCTTGAGAAACAACAGTTTGAATCAAACTTTATTTCCTATGTGCCTGTGGCTGTATCCAGGTTTACCCTTACCATTTGTGAGGCTAGGGCAAGAATAAATACGGAGACCTACATGTGATATGTCTAATATTTAAAAGTCAGAAAGCAAGATAACACATTGTTAAATAATGTCTTGTGTCTTCCTGCTTTGAGAAATAGACCTTCATAATGACCCAAAAACCCAAGTTTGAATTTAGAGTTCTTCAGTTCCTGGTAGTTCTACAGAAGGTGGTATAGGGAAGACAAGACTACAGCTCATGGCTCTGACCAGCACCCCCTACACACATTTCTCTCTCCCCATCTCTCCTCCTCTTTCCCCTTCTCTCCCATCCTCCCTCTCACTTTCTCTCAATCTCCTTTTCTCACTCCTACTGTATCCTGCATTACTAGGAGTCCAACTATACTTGTGGGGACATCTCAATGCATACAGCTAAGCTTCATCTACATTCCATACCAATAGTGTTCCCTTGGCCATTCCTCGGGCCTGGAGGTGCACATGTTAGCTGGATGGTAAAATCAGAATCCTAGTAACTGAAGCATCCAATCAAAGGGGAGCTGGCAGCCTCAGCCTCACAAACTGCTCTCCCTGAGATGAAAAGCATGAGCTGAGAGAGCTAGAAAAGGACCTTATAAAGCCCAGAGTGAGGCAAGGGCTCTCTCTCCCATACCTAAGAGTAGTACTGGCTACTAATTGTTAATCCAAATTACATTAGGGTCCTTAATCCTTCATATCTTTCCAAGTGCATTCCTATTGACTTAGGTTGGATACCTCAACTTTGTGCAGATTTAAAGAGAGGATAACTAGAAAAATATTAACAGAATGGTAAATATTTCTCCCTTTTTTATTTAAACTTGTTCCTTGGAGAATTATTAGGATTCATGGAAAACTTTAACTTCTCTTGATTTTCTATGTATCATCTTTCCAAACATCTCTTACCAGCAATTTTATTTTATTTTATTATTTTATTTAATTTACAAGTTGCAAAAACTATAGCATAATTGTTTATAGAAAGGTCTTTGAATGCAAGAGCTGTCTTATTCGCCTTTTTTAGTTTCATCTTATGCTCAGGGCCTTGCAGAATAGATATTCAGTAAATATCTGTTGAATATTGTGGCAACTGTGAGCCAGAGACCAACAAAAGATGTAAAGGTTGCCAAAAATTAACACAACAAAATGAGAACAAGGATGTAGTTTTGTATTTTCTTGTTTGTGTGTAAGAGAGTGGCTGCTAGGAATAAACTGAAACATTAAATTATTTATTGTCTGTGAGTTTCACTTTTTGGAAGGAAACATGCTTGGTGCATTGAGAATAGTTTGGAATGGATATCAGGGTGAAGATGGCTGGTCATCAGAAACATAAAGGCATGCACAGAGGGGCTGTTCCATAATTAGACCATGTTCATGTGTAGACGTGAACTAAAGGGGACAGCTGTCAGTTAGTATGGGCCTCTCTTTTATAGGGAAGTGAGAATGAGGAAGGTCAGTTCTTCCCTGGAAAAGCAGGGACATAAGGTATCATTTTGAATGTGAACTCTTTTGCAGCTTAATTAGAGAGCACTTTCTAACTGTCTAGCACTCACAAGAGTTATGCTTAGGATTGATTGTTGTTATTCAGAAAAAAGAAATCCAGTGTAGACCCCATCTAGTGAGAGCTGATTTATGAAGAAAATTGAATCTAGACCTTGAAGGTTAAGTAAAATTTAGTGAGGTAGTGGAAAAGTGAAGGAATAGTCCAAGTTGAGAGAGTACATGATATAAGAATGAGGTTCATGTATTTCAGGTGTAAGAGAGAGCTAAGAGACTAATCTGCCTAGAGCAGAGGGTGTTATAGAATGAATATATATATATATATATATATATATATATATATATATATATATATATATATGGAAGGTATTCAAATTATATCATGAAAGCTCAGGGTTTGAAGTAAGTATTTAAATAGAACACATCTCATTCTAAAAGCCTAATGGATCTGGATGGCTATTCTCGTTTAAAGGGTAAACACTTACATAGTATTTCTTAAGCATTTAACAAATGCTAAGTCATTTACACCTCATAACAACCCTATAAGGACTTTCATAATCCTCCTGTTACTAATGAGGAAACAGAAATGCAGAGAAATTAAGTCATCAGCCTTACAAGTGCTGCCTTGCACACTAGAAGGTGTGTACGCAGTCCTCACATTTTCCCTTGCTTGCTGGCTGGTACCTGAAATCCTTGCACTTGTACCTCATTTCTTATACTTTAAAGTCAAACTGATTCCTCTAGGGGGCTGCAAATTCCACTAGGTAAAGTAGTAGCACTCAATTCTAAGTGTCATAGATCAGGGCAGAAGAAGGTGTAGGAAAACACTAAAACTCTAATAAAGAGAGAAGGATGTGGATGGACAAGTCTAAAGTGACACAGACTAACTTAGCTTACCTCATATCTTCACCAGGCATTGACCTGGGTACAGGAAATCAGAAGTGATTATAGCTTTCAAATGCCAGAGGAGCCTAATAAAAGCGATAGTTTAGGAAAATTGATGAATTTGTGCATTTCATGATGAAGCAGGGCTTTAGGTACAGTAGACTTGGATTAGCCAAGTTAGGGCTGCATTCTTCATGAAAGTCAGGCAAAGGTGACTGGAAACCATGGGATGTGATTTACTACCTAATATAGGGGTTAATCGAACTCGAACTGGATCAACAATAAGAAAAACGATACTGAATCAATACATCTTGAGCAAGCCTGTATAGGTACTTCTCTTACATAGACTCTCTGATCTGATCCTACTGTCTTCACAGCCATGTAAATGGATAGTATTATTTCTCAACAGAACTCTACACTTCTCTCTAGGTTGAAAGCTGCCTATTCAAGTCACACTGTAAACAGGTGGTGGGAACACCAAACTAAACAAACAAAAAAAATTTCTTAACTAGCTTAGCATAACACTTGATTCTAATACAGTATTATTAAATGTTCATGGATCATTTTAAATGTTCCAATTCATTTGGAAATCCAGAGGATTTTTTTCTGCCTATTTCCAATTAGTCCTTGATATTTCCCTCACACTTCTTCCTCCTCTGTGTCCTATTGTCCACCAAAGTTCTATTTTACTGATTGTAAATATTGAAAATTCTGTTTTTGTTGGTCTTTAAGTCATGCCTTTCCAAATAACCCAGCAGCCCCAAATGAAGGGCTTTTACGTTTCCAAAGTACCTTTTAGATCTCAGATAGTGCCCTTGGCATTAGTCTATGTGTAAGATAAAAAAAAAAAATCATAGATAAAACTTATTCCATGTAGGTTTCTTGTTTGACTTCTTAGCTGCAAATTCTATTCTAAAACAGACTTCTGAACGTTTGATTTCTTACCCCTTATCACAAGGAACATCAATACTATAAAAGGGTCATGGTCCATGAACATAAGGCTCTAAGCCTCCCCACACATGCCCCAATATAATGATTACAGAGCCTGTGTTTCTCATAAAATTGTGAACTGGCCCTTAACCTGGACAAAAAAAAAATCACTGCTATAGGAGAAAGGTTGGGTAGCATTTTCTGCCTGCCCACCTTCCCTAAGCTTGCCCCAGTCATGCCACCTCAAATGAGGAAATGGAAGTAGAAAAACAAGACCAAGGAGCCTTCACATCCTGCATACAATCTGCCTAAAGTGTCTGGATGAAGTAACCTTTAAGTTTCTTTTTGCAGCACTGACTGCTTATTAACAAAAAGAGCTAGTTGACTGCAGATCATGTTTCCCCAGGAATTTTGCAGAGGGAGACTAAGCTAATAATTGCTGGGGCATCTTTATGCAGATTGTTATGTGCACAAAATGTTTTGCTGCGTTTCTATTTTTAAATTAGTTAAAAATCAATTGGCTAACCATTTCATCACAACTAAAAGTTACCAGAAATATGGTCGAAAAGAAATTTCCTTTTTGAAGTTGAGAGGGCATATATTCTGAATAGAGTTAATTGGCTTATTTCCTCACATTAAGAATAAACACAAAATAATGTCTACAATTTAGCTTTAGTTTCTAAATTTCATCTAACTGATGGCAAAACTATTTTACAAGCTAGGGAAGATATGCCACATTTGGTACACTAAACTATTATTATTAAGAGTTGCAATTGTTACAACTAACATGAATATTAGTTCTACCCAATGACACCAAGAGTTTTCCCTCAGCAGTTAGATTGCTTCTCATTGTTTCTCAGAATTAATAGTATTTTCAAAGAAATAAATACATTTACAATTTTTTTTTTTAAGCTTACAGCTAGAATGACTGCTTTGGGGGTGAGGGGCAAAGTTTTGAAAGACTCCTTATCTCATGCAAACATCTGGTGGTTTTAGCTTAGATTTGAAGTGCAGTTGACCTTAATATGATAACACTCTCAAAGTTAAACACTATTCTTCATTTAACTACTAAAATTTGAACCTTTAATTCTCTAGAAAAGTCATAATTCAAAGAGATATGATGTTTTATGCTCAAAAAAGAAGTCCCACATCACAGTTAAACAGGTCATTTTTCTTAGGAGCTGCTGTAAGTCTATAACCTGCTCACATGCACTGTGATTTCAAGAGAGAAAGACTTTTTATGGTGGGACATTTTGAAAGACCACTACCCCAGGAAACATACTTTGGCAAACATTGACTTCATGTGATTTTTTCTTTCTTTTTTATAAGAAGAAAAGTGGTGAGTGAGAAAAGGGTGAGAAGAAGACATGCAGAATGTCAGAGAAATGCACCAAAAAGGGTTAGTGGAGAGCTTGGGTAGCTAATTTCACTTGTTTTATATTTTTGCCCTGAACCAGTTCTGCAATTAGGCCCAAAACGTTATCCACAAAGGCCACTTCTTATTATCAGGGCTCATGTGAACCAGAACCATGAATACTTTTTACAGAGACTCTTTGATTTGTAGTAAAGGAAGCAGTGAGGTGTGGGCCAGATTCCATTTCCCTGCACTCATAAGCTATTTCCCTAAGGCCTGCAAGAGCAACTCATAGCTGGCTGCCAGATTTGGACCATTTAAAATATTATTGCATTGTCCACCATAATGATAGTAATAACCTTGTAATGAGTGTGCGTAGAGCTAGGCCTGGCACAAAACTCGAAAGGAGCCACACTCTTTGCCTGTGCATAGTGAATACCAAGGAAGCCTTCCAGTCCCCACTGAGGGGCAGTCACTGTTGAAAAAGTAGGTGATCACTTTCTTTCTGATGTTCTGGCCTCTGGCCATGAATATTGAGAGCTTTTATTCTTCAAGGCTACCCATGTCCTTCTCTAGAAGCCTTTAATGGTTATAGTAAGTATACTACTTTGTAACCTACGTGACCTAAAATAATGTCAGTTGTCCATTCCATAAAATATTCCTTAAAAAAGATCAGATTGAACACTTAATATTGATGTAAGAGCTTCAGCTAATTCCACTGAATATAGAAATCATCTACAGATTTTTTTCTCCACATATAGAGAGATTTCCATCAGTCATCTAAACTTTGCATCTGGCAGTCACACCTCAACAGTTATTTTCTCAATTTTGAACCTCTTCTTACTCTTATAAATTGGCAAGCAGACAACATATTGATCATTCTCATTTTAGACCAGCATAAAGTAATACCTAGTTTAAAAAAAGTTGGAGAGAATGAAAATAAAAGAAATATGGAAAGGAAACAGTAGGACAGAAACATAAAATAGTATGAGTGACTTTGGAGAAAGAGAAGCTGATATTAAGCTGATGTCTACAAATGATGCTATTCTTTGATATGATAGCTTTTAAAATAATTAAATGAAATAATAAGAGATGTAGAACAGCTATGGATAAGTTAATTGTCTCTATTTGAATTTCGTAGGCAGGATTTCCACACCGAGTATCTTATAATACTATGTCACTGGGAACACTGTCGTACAGTTATGGTGATCCTTTATCCAGTCACCAAGTAATACCAGGAAAGATTTGAGCTATTACAGTAAAAGTTAACCAAACCATTGTATTACTCTTTAAAAAAATTAAAATTGTTGTTATTTCGTTGCAGAATTGAAGAATTGACTGAAAAAAGATGTGACTGTAAAATCAGTTTCTTGGACATTTTCCTAGGTCTCCAACTTTGTTTCAGAATGCCACGCTTGTTCAGAAATACTCTGCACCTTAGAGATGAAAATCAGAATTTGAACTATTTGCAGTGTCTGTTTTCAAATGCATGGTGTATGAAAGCCCTGAATTCCTGGAACCTTCTCACCCAGTTTGGTCCATTAAAAAGAGGTGTGTACCAGATCCCAGCACTTGCGCAGTGTGCCAAAAGCCTAGATCTTAATGCTATGAAAAAATTACGAGTGGTCCTGAAAATGACATAATTTCGCAGGTTTAAAAATGTCTATTTTCCTTCCCAATCTTTGCTGGATGATTCATCAGTGTCTGCTGTCAATAATTTACCCTGGCTGATTGAGTTCATAAAAGCCTACTTTGTGAAGAAAGGACATTTGTGTTACAAATGAGAGATAGACTAAGTCATACTGCGGAGGGACTATGTAATAAGCAGATTTTTTCTTCATTCATTGCCTTGCTGATCCACAGCATTATTTCATCTGGGAGCTGCAGTATGTGACCAGTTATCCAATGCAAATCTGCTTTCTGGACTTTTTGCTGGTGTGTTTTTGCTGTGTTCCATCCTGATAATAGGAGGGTCACACACTACAACAACATGACACACCCAGAGTGAAGGAGAAGTATCTAAAGTAATGCTCATCTTCCATCAATCCCCCACACCCTTTATTTATTCACAAGCTTAGGCGATTCCCCAAACAGGGGAAAAATGGATTGAATGGATACAAATCAAAAGCTTTTTTTTTTTTTTTTTTTTTTTTTGAAGACTGATTTTTCACCTTTCTCCCCAGGAAAGAATAGTAAGGAAGCTGTCTCTCACTATTTTTTTAACACGGCATACCAACTTCCCAGTGCTTCGGAGGATCTTGCTTGTCCTCCTGGATGCTTTAGGAAGTACTCTTTTTCAGCTCACCTAGAGTTGATCTCATTAATAAAAGAATGACTTTACAGAAAAGAGTTTCTAAAATTATACCGTAACTCAGAATTGCAAGTTAGCTTTTTCAGCCTGAAGATAAATTTCTCAAGCATTAAGCTTACTTTATCAAGCATTACACCTGACATTCTCTCATAAATTTTGCATATATTTTAACTTATTTTAATATCATGTGGACTTGTTTTATAATATCCTTATGCCATTACTAAACTTGAATCTTCTCAGTTATATATTAGTTGTAGGAGTATGTAACCCTTCCAAACTATCACTCGACTTAAAATAACATTGGCTAAGTTTTCTTTTGAGTTTGTTTACATGTTGCTTATTTATCATGCAGCTGACATCTTACTTTTACGAAAATGCAAATATATTTTGACAAGGTTGCTATTAGAAACAATTTTTAAATACCTTGTGTCACAATCCTGGGTATGATCAACATCATAATTTTGTTGGATAGATTGGTTTCAGAAGGTTTCAGAAGGTAGCAGATAGCATTGTTTATAGAGGTCAGGGGTACTCAAGCTGGGGCAGAAATGTCACAGATGTCACTTTGTGAAGACACATAGAGCAACGTGAATAGAGATGAGTCTTCAACTAGCTACATTTTCTAGGGGCATACCTTTATCTAGCCTCACAACGCAGGCGTTAGCCCTAGCACTAAATCTGCACATAGACCTTGATCAACTGTTATTACTGAATTGGCAGGTTAATCAACAAATGACCAATCTAGTGAGAAAGCTTAAATCTGAGTGTTGGACTGAGTCAACTAGCCTCCTCAATCCAAACAGCAAGTTTGTTCAGAAAGACAAAAGGCAGAAAGTAAGATATTTGTACAATAATTTTGTTTAAGGGATACATAACAGGTTCTATAATGAACAGATATGGTCAGTTTGGTGCTTATAGATTAATAAAACTCAAGATAATTAAAGAACAATACTGGCATATTGAGATTATCTTACAAAGGGTTAAAACCAAAGAGCTCAAAAAGTGTGGTCCATATACATGTGACCTCATTAAAAACAATGTCACAATGGCTATTATCAAAAAGACAACAAAAAATAAGGCTGGTGAGGATGTAGAGCTAAAGGAACCTTGTGCACTGTTGGTGGGATTGTAAACTTGTGCACCCACTGTGGAAAACAGTATGGACATTCCTTAAAAAATTAAAAATAGAACTATCAGATGACCCAGCACACCATTTCTGGGTATTTATCCAGAGAAACCCAAAACTACTTCCAAGGGACATGTGCACCCCAATGGTCACTGCAGAATTATTTACAATAGCTAAGATATGGAAGCAACCTAGGAGACCATAGATAGATGAATGCTAAAGAGGATGTGGTCCATAATTACAATGGAATATTACTCGGCCATAAAAAAAAATGAAATCTTGCCATTGCGACAACAAGAATGGACCTAGAAGGTATTATGCTAAGTGAAATGTCAGACAGAGAAAAACAAATACTGTATGGTTTCACTGATATGTGGAATCTAAAAAAAAAAATAAAATAAATGAACAAACAAAACAAAAACAAACTCATATATATAGAGAGCAAACTGATAGTTGCCAGGTTAGAGGGGTGTAGGGGTGGGCAAAAAGGGTAAAGTGTATTAAGTACAGACTGCCAATTATAAAATTAGTCACAGGGATGTAAAGTATAGTATAGGGAACATAGGCAATAGTATTGTAATAACTATGTATGGTGCCAGGTGGATACTAGACTTATAAGGGTGATCAGTTAATAATATATATAAATGTCTAATCATTATGTTGTACAACTGAAACTATAATATAATACCATGTGTCAACTATAATTAAAGATAAAATTAAAATATAAATAATGAAACTTAAGGGATTTGAGTTAAAAAAAAAAAAAACTGTTAATAAGAACACTACCAAGCACTGAGTATGTATCAGGCACAGTTTTAAGGGCTTTACATTATTTTATTTCATTTCATTCTTCCAACAGCACATAAGCTAGGCAGGAATAGGATGAGAGAGAGATGAATATACAAATATAAGTGATACCAGAAATCTCAGTAAAATAAATAATAATGTAATGAAATGTTTTATAAAATTAAAATGCAAATAACCTATGAAGAACAAAATATCAAAATTTTAAATAAAGGTAAGCTATTGTTTGTTATTTTATGACTGCATTATTGTGCAATGGGAACAGTAATTTCTAATTAGCCCAAGGTTCCAGAGCTGTGGGGCCGTTGTGTCCTTTGCTGAGCGGGTTTCTGAGGGTTGCAAATGGTGAGCTAACAGACTGGATGACGTGGAGCTTTAAATATCATCATGCTTTTTTTGATTATGGTTCATTAACTTTTTCTTTTTCCACTTACTTGGTTCAAAATATAGAATAATATTTTATAAATACATATGGAGGCACATGAGTTTTATTGTTTTGTTTCAGGCTTGAATATGACTTGGTGTCACACATATCTCCAATATGATTTGGAGACAGATATTCTTTTTAAAATGAAGACTCTGAAGTTCCAGAGAAGTTAATAAAATTGTGCAAGCTTGCACAGCTAGGAAGTGTCAAAGTCCAGTTTTGAAACCAAGTAGTCCAGCTCCCAAGTTTACTCTGTTGATCACTGTGTTCTTTCGGGTGTCACAACACTCAATTAACCAGAAAATTCAAGTATCTAGCACACTTTACTCTCTGAGCACTCCAATTAATATGGTGCTGCTCAACTATATCCTCAGTATTTTTGTTTTTAACATAAATTGTTCTAAGAAAGAAAGAAGATCATTTATAAATAGTATCTTATATATCTACTAATATTACTGTGAGGTAAGTGTGAATATTGTGTCTGAGGGTATTGCCATTAAATAAATATTTAAATAGATGGTTTTTCAAAATGAAGACCACAAGTAATCTGCCTGTGAGAATGCAAAAGAAGCATTAAGAAACACTTTCTTGGTCAGACATAGATAGGTCTCTTTGAGAGCTGTAATCTCTGAGACCCAAACGTTAGGCAGTTGTTTATATAGTACTTCATTTATCTTAAAGGCTGACAAAAGCATGTATGTGGACATGCAGATTTCTTTTCCTCTGACATAAGACTCATATTTATTTTGCTTCAGCTAGCTGGTTCTCCTTGAGCCCTAAGAAAAAAACAGTTTACTTTGAGCCATGAACTGATAAGTCTAACAGTTTCTTTTACTTTGTCTTAGTAAGTGGATAGGTTCTAAGCAAAAGAAGAGTATCATGTATCATGTTAGTGATACATACATACATATATATCTATAGTGATGCTGATGAAGAGGAAAACGATGATGCTACTGTACCTCAGAAAATTCAAGCATGGTTCATAGTGACGAGGAAGAACACCATGCCAGCAGCTCTGGGAATTCATCTCTAAGCCTCCCTTAACTATATTGCAAATCACTAAAAGAGGAAATGAGGTACTTGCCTACTCTTTTCTTCATCTTTTTTTTTTTTATTTTGCTGCTTTGTGTTTAAAATTAAAAATTAATTCTCTCTATAGCTACTGTCATTATTCAATTGACTCATTTATTCATTTACACAGTCAATGAAATCCTTTGAGACCTTGTATATACCAGACAATACTGAGTACTGAAGAAACAAAGATAAAAATGCATGGTTTCTGCCCTCAGGAAGCTTATAATTGAGTTGGCAAGCAGGTAAGCTGACTGGTATTTATAATGACAATGATGTGTGTATGCATAAAAGGCATTGGGGTTACAACACAGCCTAAGGAATGTCTGCTGGGAACATTAGGGAAATCTTCCAAAAGGAAACTGCAGCAGGTCATAGAGTAATGTTGTGTTCAATGCTGTTTTGTTATAACATCCATAAGATGCTAAAGAAACTTAATTCTTATTTATATTAATTTGCTTATGGTAAAATTAGTTTCATTATACATCATTTCGCTTACAGTTGAAAAACCTATGGATGACATGAGGACTTACTGTACATTTAAACCCGGACTTAAAATAATAAATAGAAGTCTTTCAACTGAGTAATGATAGGCCTTCTACATTAATGCAAAAACACAGAGGCCAGAGAAGACATGACATGTTTCTCGAATAAGTAATTCAGTGTTTCAAGTGACAGAGGAAGATCTAGAAAGGAGATAGCAGCACTAGACAGAAACTAGACCCTAACAGGTATGCAATGTTGGTATTCAATAGATTTTAGCTTTTACCCTAAAGGAAACAGGCAATAATTGAAAAGTTATGCCAGGAGAGTAATATGATCAGATCTAAATGGTGAAAGACCACTGGATGTTATACAGAGCATAAATCAGAGTGATAAATATAAATGTTAATGTTCCAGTCTTCCCACCCCACCCCCATTTTTTTCTTTTACTAGAACTTCCATCTTCTTCCTTACAATAAGGCTTTGTAATTAATGAATGTGAATTTTGGCATTTCAAAATTGATACATCTGCTATAATTTAATATATTAAAACATCTGCTTGCAAATCATGGCTCTGATAATCTTACAGACATTTGCAAATTATAATCTACTTTGCCATAGGCAGATCAATTCAGTAAAATGAAGCTCATTTTGGATGTATCAAGAAAAAATATGATTACACTGCCAAAAAGGCCAGCTATGTGCATTAATGATCACAGAGAGGGGAATATGTGCTTGTTGCTGCAAATATGACTATCTTCTAGTGTGTTCATAATTATATTAGGACTCCACATTGGCATTCATATTCTCAAAAAGAAAAAGCTTATTTTTAGGCAGAAGTAGTCAAAATGTAGTAAATAACCCTTCCTCCAACCAGCAATTAGTTCTGTTTGTCAACTACCTGAATCATCTTATAGTACTTTAGTGCAAGTTTGGTAGTTTTCAACATTCTTATTATAATATGTTCAAAGCATGAATTTTTATGATTAACATATAGTTTAGTTTAGGTGAAATAGCAAAGCAAAGACAATTCATTTCTAGTCTGGTCATTATAGAATTTTACTCAAAAGAAAAATGTATCTTCTTTTTTCAGGGCAGTGCTATTCTAGGAGTCTGTGCTGAAATAAAATCCTAATACAAAGCCTGTCTGAAAATGCTGAAGCCAGAAGAATTTGGCATAAATAAGACATGGAGTTAACTGACATGAGATATTGCATTTATTGCATTGTTGGCGAGGACAAAACTGGGTCACTATTGTCACAGGTGAAAAGTGTTTTCAAAGTCTGCTCTGGTGCTTGTTAGATAAGGCACTGCCTTAGTCTGAATAACCTGAGCAAGATTTATACACATCACTGAAAGGGACTCGTGTTTACAGTGCATCCTTACTCAGCAGGATTAACAGTGCGAGGGCAGTGTGAGACACACCAAGCAGGGAAACCTCAAACAGCCTTCGGGGGAGTGCTAGGAGGCTGCTTCTAAGGAAGCAGATTTTCTGAATCTACTCTTGGACTTTGGCAGGTAGCAAACTTCTTACAGTGAATAGACCCCAAGCTGCTGTTATGACTTTAATAGGAAACTTACTTCAGCTGGGGGAACTTTCTAGCTCACAGTAATTCAATTAAATAAACCACAGTTCTGCTGCCATCCTCTCGAGAAAGGGTAAGATGGTTTGCAAAAGATCACAGAATTGAATGATTGTTCTTGGTGTGGAGTTTTGAAGCTGCACCAATGGCCACAATCATAATGAAAGAATGCCTTGATGGAAAGTTGAGATTTTTATCTCTGCTTAGTGTATGTTTTCACTGCACAGAGATCTTCTCCTGCATGCTCTCACTCAGGGAAAATTCAACTCGTGCCTGTGCTCCTAGGGACTGAGCTATTTTCAAGTCCCTTTATGATCTATGCAGAAATTATCTCTACTTCCAAACCACCAAATGTAGTGTGTGGGTATAGTGGCTGCTTTCCAGTGAGCTGAAAAGCTCTCATGACTTGGCATACGGTCCTTCCCTGGGCCCTTCAGTAATGGCATTTTACTTAATACAATATGCCCCTAACTGAGTTTTAGTGATTTCAAATGAATTTAGTCTCCTTATCAATATCCTCTATTTGGTGGTGTACTTGCTCTTCAGTGTTCTGTGCCAATAAATCCAGCACAAGTGCTGCCTCCTTCTCTCTCAATTGTTTGGCCTCTCCCCTATGAAAGCAAAACACCAGGCAGCAGAAAAGGAAACTCTCAAAAAACTTGTTTGTATCATAAATGTAAATATCAATAAACTCAAAGTTGACAAGGACATGCTCTCAATAGATTGGGTCACATTGTTGGCTGTTTTACAAGTGAGATGCTGGAACACTAGGAAACCCAAGTAGCTCGCTTGCAGTACTAAAAGGACATCTCAAAATTTGAATATAGAATAATTGTTGACCAGTTTAGAAACAGAACTCAATGAGTCCCATCACAGGATGAGGCAGCACAATTCAAGGAAGAATGTAAGTCTTTTCAGGGGTATCTGTGGACTCTACCTGACATGTACATAAATATCAGAATCAGATTGTGATTGATAAAAGGTATTCTAGTATTTTCCAAATTAGAAGTCTCTTATGAAAACTTTCCTGCTCTGTATTTTGTTTTGTCTTAATTTGACTTTTTTTTTTAAGTATGCTTTTCTCTCTTTTTAAAAATAACCTTTTTATTTTGTGGTGACTGTAACGTGCAGCTGTAAGAAATAACGTAAGGTGACCATGTGTACTCCTAACTCAGCTCTTCCAAATGCTAATATCTTACAAAACTATAGTACAATATTATAACCAGGATATTGACACTGATTTAGTCAAGATGCAGATGTTCCCATCAACAGAAGGATCCCTCATATTGCCCTTTTATAGTTATACTCACTTTATTCCATCCTGACCCCTTCTTAGGCCCTAGAAATCATTAATCTTTTTCCATTTCTCTGATTTTGCCATTTCAGAATGTTATATGTGTTGGGTTGTTTCATTCAGAATCATTCTCTGGAGATTCATTCAAGTATGTGTTAATAGTTCTTTTTTCTTGCTAACCAGTATTCCACAGTATGGGTGTACCACAGTTTGTTTCAACATTCACCTGATGAAGGACATAAAGGATTTGTTTAACATGGGGCTATTACAAATAACACTGCTATAAACATTTCTTTACAAATTTCTGTGTGAACATATGTTTTTATCTCTCTGGGATGAATTTCCAGAAGTGTAATTGCTTGGTTATATGGTAGTTGCATGTTTAGTTTTTATAAGAAACTGCTAAACTATTTTTCATGGTAGCTATACTATTATACAGTCTTACCAGCACAGTATGAATAGTCTAACTTCTTCGCATTCTCTCTAACATTTGCTGTTGTCATTATTTTTTATTTTAGCTACTCTGATAATTGTAAAGCAATATCTCATTAAAGTTTAATTTGCATTTTCCTAATGGCTAATGATGTTGACATCTTTTTGTGTGTTTGTTTGCCATCTATATATTATCTTCTGTTTTTTTTTTAATTTTCTAATAGATTTTTTAAATGTGTAACTTTGAGAGTTTTAAATATTCTAGATATTAGTTCTTTGTCAGATAGGTGGTTTGCAAATATTTTTTGTCTGTAGCTTGTCTTTTCATTCTTTTAACAGGGTCTTGCACAAGGAAAAGTTTTATTTTTTATAAAGTATAATTAATTGATTTTTGCTAATGTGGATAGTGATTTTTTTGTCAAGTCAAAAAACTCTTTGTTTATTCCTATATCCTGAAGATTTTCTATTTTTTTCTAAAATTTTATAATTTTACACAAGTTCTGTGATACAATTTCAGTTATGTTTTATATGAGGCATGAGACATGGGTTAAGGCTCACTTTTTAATAATAATTGTCTAGTTGCCCCCTCACCGTTTGTTGAAAAGGCTGTCTTGCCTCTACTGAGGGCTTTTGTACCATTGTGAAGAATAGGTGGGACTTAAGGTTTCCAGTGCATTATATCATATAAAAAGCTTAGAAGTCACCACTCTGTCCTAACAAATCTGAAAAAGCTTAAAATTTGTAACTATCCTTAGATTCATCAGAAAACAGAGGTTGCATGGGAAATTGTTGTCCCCAAATTGGAGAGATACACTAGTGAGTATAGAGAATCACAACTTATCAGAGCAGAAATTCGTGAGCAGAAACGTCTATGGGAACCAGTGCCATAATAAACAAAACTAAACTGTAATTAACAAATTGCTGGAAGCTCGGTGTGGGCAACTCTGAGAGTCCAAAACCCCAGGAAGGCCTAGTAATGGGGGCCCTCTCATGACGAGAGCTCTACAAGGTCCTCACAGTAAATATCAGAGAAACATCTTCTCAAGCTTTCAGAAGAGTGAGGGAAAAGAAACCATTTAAAAATATACAGAGCATTCTGTTCTTCTTAACAAAGCCCACCCTGTGGAGAAACTATTTTCTCAGAGACTATTTTGGTTTTATCCAAGCCTACCTGACCAGGGAAAGGAAAATACCCAACTCCAAGCTCTCTCAACCTTTCTGTGTGAATACCAAATCCAGCCTCTTCTAGCCTATATCACATAAGGAGGGGAAAACTTAAAAGTACTGTCAAAATTCACAGTCCAGGGACACAGAATCACCAAAGGACTGATACTTAATTATAGGACTATAGAATGCTTTCTCTGCTCACCTTACCACTAAATTACTTAAAGCATAAGCAGTTTATATCACTCAGTACATCATATTCACCTTTTAATGAAAATCTACAAAGCATACAAAAAGGCAAAAAAAAAAATGCAGTTTGAAGAGCTGAACAAGCATTGGAACTAGAGTCAGATATGGCAGAAATGTTGGAATGATCAGACCAGGGATTTTTTTAAAACTATAATTAACTTGCTAGAGACTTTCATTGGAAAAGTGGACAACATGCAAGAACAGATGGATAATATAAACAGAGAGATGGAATTTCTAAGGAAGAATTAAAAAATACTAGAGGTAAAAAAACCCATCGTAATAGAAACAAACAATGTCTTTAATGCACTCATTAGCAGACAGAACATGACTGTGGAAAGAATCTGAATTTGAAGATATAACAATAGAAACTTTCAGACTGTGGGGAAATGGTGATGTTGGAGAACCCAGTTTCCCACCAAAGTCAACTATTGAACAGCTATCTATGAACAAAACAGCTCTGGGAATCTTCTAGATTCTACTTAAGTTTTAGCAACACCACGAAACAAAATGAGAATAATTACAGAATACATTAATACAATATTATGGTGATATGTTAACTACTTAACTCTGGTATAAAAGTTAAAAGAAAGAAGTATTAGAAACAGCTATAGCTTCAACAATTTGTTAATGGATACACAATGTAAAAAGATGTAACTGGTGGCATGAAAAACATAATGAGGGAATAAAAGGATAAAATTTTTATGTGAGATTGAAGTTAAGTTGTTATTAATATAAAATAAGAGTGATATGTGTGTGTATTTGTTTTATGTAGACTCATTGGAAACAAAGCAGAAACTTAAATAGAAATTTACAAGGAAGTTTGCAAGAAAAGAAGAAAAATAGAGCTATAAAATTGCCAGAGAGCAATTAATAAGATGGCATTAGTCAGTCCTTAACTATCAATAATTACTCTAAATGTTAATGGATTGAATTCTTAAAACAAAAGTTATAGAGTAGCTGGATGAGTTTTAAAAAAAGGACAGTTACATACTACCTACAAGAGGCTCACTTTAGCTTTCAGAACACATAGGCTCAAAGTAAAGAGACAGTAAATGATATTTCATGGAAGTGGAAACCAAAAGAGAGTGGAGGTAGCTATACTTATGTGAGACAAAATGGACTTTAAGCGAAAAACTGTTAACAAGACACACTTGGTCATTATATAAGTGGGTCAATTCATCAAGAAGATATAACATTTATAAAGATATATGCACCCAGCATTGGAACATCTAAATACATTAAGCACATACTAATGGGTATGAAGGAGAAATAAACAATATAATAATAGTAGGAGATTTCAATATCCCTTTCAACAATTGATAGTTCATTCAGACAGAAAATTAACAAGGAAACCTTGGACTTGAACTATATTTAAGATCATATAGACTAAGAGATACATACAGAACATTTCATACAACAGCAACAGAATACCCAATCTTCGCAGACTACACACAACATCCTCAAGGATTTAAATAGTGGGGGAGGTTTAATGTGCAGGGACAGGGCATATATGAGAATGCTCTGTTCTTTCCATTCAATGTTTCTATGAACTTAAAACTGCTTTAGAAAACAAAATTTATTATTTTTTACATTTATTTTTATTTTTTAAAACAATTTTTATTTTTAATTACAGTTTACATACAATATTATGCTAGTTTCAGGGGGTAAAACATAATGATTAGATATTTATATAACTTACGAGGTGATCACCCCAATAAATCTAGGACCCATTTGACCCATACATAGTTATTATATTATTGACTATATTCTCTATGCTATACTTTACATTCCCATAACTATTTTGTAACTACCAATTGTATTTTTTAATTCTTTCTCCTTTTTACAAAAAACAAAAAAACAAAAACAAACAAAAACAGTTGAGTATATGTGTGTGGGTCTATTTCTTATTATCATTGTAGTCCATTTGTCTATGTTTATCCTTCTGCCAATACATACATCTTGATTACTGTAGCTATATAATAGGTCTTCCAATCAGGCAGAAAAATTCTTTTATTGTATATATTTTTAATTGTTTTAGCTGCTCTAGTTATATGATTTCTTTCTGGGCTCCATGGTTTCTGATGGTAAACCCTGTCCTACGAGTATTTTTTCTATGTAAGTAGGTATCATTTTTATCTTGATACTTTCAAGTTTTTCTGTTGTCTTTAGTTTTCAGAAGTTTCATTAGCATGGGATTTTGATGCGAATTCCCTTAGGTTTATCCTATGTGGGGTTTGCTTAGCTTTTGAAATCCGCTGGTATACAGCTTTTGCCAAATTTGCAAAATGTTCAACTATTATTTTTTAAAAAGATTTTAGATCCACCTTTTCTCCTCTCTTTCTGGGACTCTGATGACATAAATGTCAGACAGTCTTTTATTATAGTCTTGTGGGTCACTAAAGCTTAGTTTATTTTAGTTTATTTTCTCTGTTCAGATTGAGTTATTTTTATTGTACTATCATTAGGTTCATTGATTCCTCTGTTCCTTTAATTCTGTCATTGAATCCATCATTCTTTGTTTTTTAAATTTATTTCAGGAATCATATTTTCTTTAAAATTTTCTCCCAGATTTTCTTTATGTCCTATATTTTTTGCCAAGACTTTCTGGTTTTTTAATGTGCTTTTATTTTTTTATTGTTGTTGTTTCATTTGTGTTTGTAATTGCTCACTGAAACATTTTAAGATGATTGCTTTAAAATCTTTGTCAAATAATTCTAAAATCTGTCACCTCTGTGTTATCGTTCATTGTCTTTTTTTCATTAAATTTGATATCTTCTAGATTCTTTATACAATAATGAACTTTTCTACTGAATCTTTGACATTTGGTTATTATATTCTGAGAATTGACATTTTATTTAAATCTTCTCTTTTAGCTGACTTCCTCTGGCACTGCTCCAGCAGGAGAATGGGAGTGTCACCTCATTACTGCCAGGTTTGGATAGACATCCAAGTTCCCCACTTGCCTTTCTTTGATACCCAAAGTGGGCAGTAACATTTATAACTGCTGAATATCAGTAGAAGTTCTGGATCTCCAGTAGGTCTTCATTGATACCTTCCTGGCTGAGAGGAGTTGAAGTGCCTCCTTACTGCTTCCCACTGATACAGGGCAGGTATGGCGGGGAGAGAACTCATTATTGCTGGAAGAAAGTCATGAGTTTCCATATCTGCTATGACACCTCTCCATTGGGGAAATGAGGAGTGGTTGGAAATCTCCTAACTTCCAAGTAAGTGTAGGATTCCAGGCCCTGTAGTCTCTACGTTTTTGGGGGAGTGGGGAACGTTGTTAATACTCAGCAGAGATAAAAGTCTGAGCTCTCAACTTGGCTATTGCTGGCATGGGTGGGATGGGGCCATGGTTTATTGTCTTTCTTCTTCCTTGAGAGTCTTCTTATGTTTGTTATGTTCGTTGTATATATATTGTCCAGGATTTAGCTGTATTTAGTGAGAAGTGGGAAGATAATTTTATTATGAAACTGAAGTCCTCCTATGGGTGATGCTTTAATATCATCCCAAGGTCTGGATTTAAGTATGACTTTCCATATTTGAATTAAAGCCTATTTTCAAAACAGTATATCTTTCCCTCTGGTTCTTATGTGATATTTGAATCTTTAAAACATTGAGTTAAACATTTCTCTTTTTTTGTCATGCAAACCATGTATCAGCTACTTTTGGAAATGGTAATAATTCAACCACTAAAAGCTACTCATATTTGAGGACTATTCAATTTATCAGTTAATTTGTTCTGTGGGAGATCTTGGAACAAAGGAATCACACATCTGAGTTTAGGTTACAGGAAGAGGACTAGAAGCTTTCATGGGAAGAACCCTAATGGCAAGTAGTAGAGCACTTGGGGCAAATGCAAGGACACTGGACATCTGAGAGACAATGTGCAGAGATTGGGAGGGGGATGGAGAAAGGAGTCTCTTTTGTCACTAACTTCAAGTGGGCTCTTCGCGCTACTACATTTTCTTAGACCATTCATTTTTCTACTCTCTAGGTGACTATTTCAGACATCTCACTTTGTAAATCTATACTTTCTTTCTCTCATCTTCAACTGATAAGCATATATCCCATTTTACTGAGAAATTATAAGAGAATATTCACTAATTTCTATAGCATGTCTATCCATCTACTTGTTGACTGAATATTAAATGATTAATATATAGAGAAGGAGACACTAAAAGAATGGCAGAAACAATGAACTCGGTTTATGATAGGATATACCTGGAACCTCCATGATCTTACCCACCTCTGCTAAACAGTTTGGAACTAGAGCATCTAAGTATTAAATAGGCCTAGCTAATGAGGCATTCTTTTAAATGTAGAAATTATAGTACTCAAGAAACCCAAATGAATTTTTTAACTTGACTTTAAAAATATAATTAGGAGCAACTTAACAATAAAAAATGTAAATATTTTACAAATATTTTTCTGTTTTTTTAACTCCTTGCCTTTGGAGGTAGAGTTCAGAATAGTCCTTCACTTTGACTTAAAGGGAAAATCACCCAGAAGACTTTACTTTATTAAGAAATCCTTTATGTAGTATCTTTTTTTAGTTAGTGAATGCCTTTGCTACTTAGAAAACATGCTGAAGAGAGAACACGCATTCAAGGAGATTTAAACTTTCAAAGAGATTTGCTCACAAGAACAGTTAAAAAGTTTTAAAGAATGAAAGTTAAAAAAATAAGAAAGTAGTACCTCCAAAAAATTATAAATCATTTTATTGAGGAATTATAATAACTCTGATTTTTGGAGGCTCTCATTTTACTGGAAATTTTCAGGAGAAAAAAAAAGTTTGATTAATTGGCTCACTTTTATTAAGTGACACATTTAAAAATCCAGAGCTTTATCAATTCTCAAGTAATTCTTCTCTCCTGTTTTTATCACCATTAAAAATCTCAAGCATAATATTTACTTTTCCAAAGGTAATTACATCTTAAAATTACTGTTTTGACTTATAGACCTCAATACTCCACTCAAATTATTATTTTTATTTCTAAAATATTCTGCAGCCTTTTAAGAAAAAAATCATTTGAATCATCTTTTTCTTTAACATTTTTTTTAAAAGTTAACATGCATGCTAGATCTTATTATTTATGAGAATTTTTTTCTATTCTGTCATGTTTATTCTTTGGCTTTATAGTTTTGAAATTGGGTCTTAATTAAAACAAAATAGCGAGATCAGAGACCAGTGAGTAGTTCTAAGGAAGCTCTACTTCTTATATGTCTTAAATATTTACTTGCTAAAGACAACATAGAGATTTAGATACACTGGACCAGCAGCAGTGTTTCCTACAGGAAGAAGAATGCTGGTCATTGGACACCTCTTCCTTGCTCTATTTAAGTCTGTCACATCTATATCCTTTCGGCAGTTTTTAAAGATGTCGGTGACTTTCTCCACCTTGACATTTATTACCTACTCTATTGACATTTATTCTCTTGGTCTTTTTCTTATCTCTCAGCTTTGTGTGGTCTTCATCTTGTCTTCAGGCTGTTTTTCTTTCCTCCTTTTAAAAAAATTATTTTTGTGCAAGGAGAATCCATCCTGCTTTCTCCATGTTTCTCTGTTTTAATATTTAAATATATTTATTATTGTTTTGAATAGTTAATGTATTGTCATGGTTCAAAGATCAAAATGTCACAAGGTATATACTGACATTATTTCCTTATATTTTGTCCTTATCGTCCTATTTTTCCTTAGCACCATATATGACCACCTTCATTAGTTTTATGTTTCTAGTGTTGCTTTTTTTTACTTGCAAGTAAATAAAATATATATTCTACTTTTCCAAATGTTTTTACACAAGTTTACATACTTTATGCAGCATTCTGCACTATGTGTTTTTAACTTAACTATATATCCTGGTGACCTTTCATATTACTACAGCTTTTCAATGACTACATAACATTTTATTCTATTAATATAGACTAGTTTATTCAATGATTTTCCTGCTGATGAATGCCTAGTTTGTTTCAAATCTATTGTTACTACAAATATCACTATAATTGATAGCATATGTCATTGTGGGCATGTAATGGTGAGCCTATGATGTAATTTCTTGGAAGAGAAATGGTTGGACCAGTGGCTTTTTTCTCTTTTCCTACCATAACTCCTACTTATCACACTTTATAAAGCTACAGGCTTCAACTTATCTTTGTTATCATCTCATATTTATATCTGGTACCCAAGAGTTTGCCCAAAGTTTTCTCTCAAATTATCAGCTACTTTCTAGACATTGCTTCTTCAATATTCTACTGCACTTCAAATTTGTCATGTATCAAATTGAATTCATCCTTTTTCCTTTTTCATTATCAAAACTGGTTCTTCTTTTGTTGTTCTTTTACATAAAAATGGTTTCATATATATATAAGTTTTATCTCTTCTTCTTCCTTGCCTTTCCTTAAACACAAACTTTGGTTATTTGGTCAAATGTCTCATTTTCTCTGAAAATATTTCTTTATTTTCATTTTGGTACAGCATGAAAACTGGGAGGTAAGTCATTTCTTAGACTCTTCATACCCCACCCTTTCTTTATCCAGACCTTAGCTAGACAGCAGTGGAATAAATCAGGCTACTGCTTCAAAAGGCAATAAAAGCTAAAACGTGATGACTTCACATTTAGTAAATGAGACATCTTTCTGTTAACAGGAGTTTAAAATGAAGATTCATAAAACACAAATTTCTCACTCATAGATCTTACTCAGTTAAATAACCAGTATTAAATTAAACTTTCTGCCTTTTCATTTTATTTTGGCCTTTGTCATCTGTTAACTTTAAAACATTTAATTAACTTTTGGTCATACATTTAGTGGCCAATACATTATTTTACTGGTATAAAACGCTATAAAATAAATAATTGGTATGCAATTAAGTGGATGATTTAAACCATAGAGCTGCCAAGTACATTTAGTTTTCATTGGAAATTTTAAATTTTCAAGGACATTTTTTATTCTGGCCACTCAATAGAATTTTTCCTATTTTATTCTGTTTTACTTATTTAGTTCCAAATAACTAAACTTGACTTTTTAAAAAATTCTATTAACTTTTAACAAAATTAACTAAGTTTTTTAATAAGGCAGAGCCTTCATCCAGCATCAAAAGTTATCTAAAGCTTAGTGAAAAAAGATATCACCCAGCATCATCTTACTAATTTTATCTCTTCAGATAGTCCCCCAACATTTGTCATTTTGTAGAAGTCTCATCATCTATCACTGTTCTCCTTCATTACTTTCTCTTTGAAGAGTTAATTTTTTTAAATGTCTAGAAGTAAAACTAAAATATAAATATCTAATACAATATATAGAATAAGTTATTCCTCAATAAACCTTTCTGATATACTGATCTCCAGAAGAGAACATGAAAATAATACATATAATGATCAAACAGAGAGGTTTAGACAACATTCAAGAATATTATAGTCAGTTTGTAAATATTTAAGATAACATCAGCCATCTTGATTTGAATTCTGGGAACAGAGAGCAACTATAATGAAAGAGGCTACTATTTTTTTTTAATGTAATGGGTGCTGGCTTATGATTCCAAAATATATAATTCTGATTGTAATAAGACCTCCACAAGAAACAAATATGTCAGCAATATATTTAAAAACAACTCCCTGTTTATTATTGGATATCAGAGGAACTAATTAGTTATCAATAATAACAATTGAAGATCATGTGTTTCCAGCAATTTTGACAATATAGTAATATAATAAGAGATCTGAAATATTATCTGCATGTGGAAATGTGGAATGTTTACCCAAATTAAAAATACTTAAGTTTAATTCTTTTCATTTAAAAAAATAAACAAAATCTGAGTTCTGCCACTTGGTAAAATGAATTATGTAAAAGGGCACATACATGATAGACACAGACACATACTGATTTACATGATTTTTTTTTTAGGTTAACCAGTTTCCGCTTAAAGATATATTAAGTCATACCTTATATAAAGGTACTGATGCCTCTACTACAACCAAGGTGTAAACAACCACAAGATTGTATATTAAATGCTTAATAAAAATATTCTAGATCAATTTTTATGTAGCCTAGTTACATGAAAGAAGAGCACCACTACAATTTTAACATGACAACGCTATAGCAAACAGGTCATAATATGCTTGAGTTACTACTCTAAGCAATAGATGTAGAGTATTATGAAAATATATGCTTTCTTAAGTGCTGTGAATTATATGGAATAATTCTGAATCTCTCTTTTACTGAACTAATGAAACAGTGTTTTTTAACCACATTTTCTATAATCAGAATGTGGAATATGAATATAGAAATACAGATTCAGAGTACACACTGCGCCATTTGGGAGAGAGAATGATGTTTTAGACAGTGTTCCGTTTAATGGAGAAAGAAGCTCAATTTGACAATTCAAGAACATTTCTAATTTGGTAGAGGACCTAAAACATGGTTTGGAAGAATTTAGAATCACACTGGACATGGAATGCAATTTAAATTGAATTTGTAATCTGTTTAGTGTGTGTGAAATTAAGCTACAATGTATAAATTCTAGAGGACTTGATCTTTTGAACAACATCCTATTCTTTGTGTACCTCCCTGTTAATCTGGGAAGACATGAAGCAGAATATTTTCTAATAGGTACTAATTTTTTCGTGCACCCATTGAAATAGCTGCAAAAAAGTACATGATTAAAAAATATGTGCTAATTGTAGAAAAATGTGGAAAATAATAGAAAATGGAAATAATACAAATTATCTATAAATGTATTCTCCAGATAAAACAAAAACATTTATACATACCTGCAAATACCTGCAAATACATAAATAACATGCACACATATACACAACAGTTTTTACAAAAATCAGCTCAAACATATAATTTTTCTACAATTTATATACAGCATGTAGTTTTTCCCTTAGTATGATAGGAACCCATCACTCTCTAATATTTACATCTATTGTATCTCTTTGATGAAAATACTATATAATAATGTGCTACTGTGTATCTCTTAGCAACTCCACTTTTGAAGTTTGATATCAGCTTGATGGGATCATTTTGCCACAGCAATGCAACAAACTCCACAAAACAGGGTATGAATTATTTTACTGCTTTTCAAGACTTAATGAAACAATGGAGAGAATATTAATAATTCAGATTTACTTTAAAAATGTATCATATCTTTAGTGCTTATGTTACAAATAGTGTTAAACATTGAAGAAATAATTCTTCCACTATTCAAGAAATCAATCATTCTATCTAGCAAAGATGTTGCTCATCATAATGAATGAACGACTTCCTGACTTTTGTCCTTTTTGCTTTTCTTTTTTCACTTTTGTCTTACTCATTAATATCAAATTCAAATATCAAGCAATATTCATGTGAAAACTACATTCAGAGAACCAGCTGGTTGTTAAACATTTGTAAGCACACTACTGCCCACCTCCCACACTCCACACCCTCACCATCACTGAATTTTAATAATTCTAAAAATTATTTACTCCTTGGCAAATTAAAAGTAGTATGTCATTGCTGAGCAATCTTTAAAATATATTTATTGACTTTTAATTTCTTTGTGTGTGCAAATTATTTGCTTCTATTATTGGTCTATATTCTTTTGGGGTTATAATGCTTATTTAATTAATTTGTAAGAGCTATTTAAATACAGAGGATAATGACTCTTTCTTAATATTTGATGAAAATAAATTTCTACCAGTTTACTCTGTTAATTAGCGTTTATATGTTTCTTATAACAAAGTTTCTGCCTTTTGAATGTGAAAAAAGAATTCTCTTACTCAACAGTAGTTAAATATTCATCTATCTTCTCTTATGTCCTGTAGTACTCATTATTATGTTTAATTTCTCAGTATATCTAGGATTTATTTTGATATGCATATTTCCCCCTAATTTCCATTTTTCTCATCCCATTTATTGAATAAGCAATTCTTTATTATTCTGTGATGTTTCCTTTTTTTATTAGGTAATTCTTATTTTGACAAGGATCAGTTTTAGGATTATGAGGTTCTGTTTTAGCACAAATGAAAATGTTACCCTAGAATATGCTAGGGCAAGACTCAGCTTTCTCCCACTATGTTCTTAGTGATTCCTTCTCGTTTCTCTTTCTAATAGTAATATAAATTTTTTTTTATTAGTTAACTAATCTATCTATCCATTGGGACTCAAATGAATTATTCTTTAAATATAATTGATTAGCATCTTTGCAATATTCAGGTTATTCTAAGATAATGATGAATAAATCTTTTTAAATTAGTCAAGTTTTCCCCTTTTACAGCAACTACCAACACAATTATTGACTGAGTGTTCACCATGTGGCAGCCACCAAGAATAGCAACCAAAAAAACAGTACCCTGCTCTCATCAGTCTTTTATTCCCCCAGGGGGCAGAAATTAGAAATTTTTTAATAATCATATATCAGGTACTGCTAAAAAAAACAAGGCAAGGGGCTAAAAAATGATTGTAGGAAAAGGAATTTTATTTAAGTATTATTTTTGTATACCTATATACATAAGCATATGCATACATGTAAATATATAAATGTATACATACATGTACATGTACATATTTGTCTTTGTGGGAAGAAGCTTCCTAATATCACTTCCATTGGTGTTATGGGGAAAAGAGGTGGATCTTCTTATGTGTGTTTATCTTTTATCTGGCCATTTTTTATATAATAAATGTTTTTATATAATAAATGTTTTTCTATTTCAAAAAGATCACATCTATGAAACAGAAACATAATTTATGTTCTACTATTAATTACACTCCTATTTCTGTTTCTAATCCTTTTGCATTGCCTATAATCAGAAAAGCATAGGTAGTAATAGCAGTCATGGTCAGGGCTTTTTTTTCTCAACTAAACTTTTAAGTATTATATCTGTTGTCAGTTTCAGAAAGAGGTTCTTAGTTAAAGGCATTTACACTCTATTCTGCTATGGTACCATAGTTGCCTTCCAAAGAAACATTATGATTTTGTAGTTCAGTTATTGAAATAATTATTTTGATAAAAAATCAGTAGTTAGTGGCTATATAATTTTCAGATTTTAAATTAATGTTTTTACCCTGAAGAATTATTAATAATAGTTTATATACTTATAAATATATGCTTATTAGCATTATTGAGAAAATCTTGACTTTGATTACATCTGTTATTTGTTCCACTAAAATTACTTTATTTTTCTATTGCTTCAGTAATGTATGTCTTACACATTTCCCTCACCTTTATTATCTTTACCACTCACTATTTCAGGAACAAAGTTTATAGCCACTAAAAATTCATTATTGAGAGTAGGAATTTACCTTTCCTTTCTGACTACCTCTCTCCTTCCTTCCTTCCTTCCTTTCTTCCTTTTTTCCTTCCTTCCTTTCTTCTTTCCTTCCTTCCTTCCTTCCTTCCTTCCTTCCTTCCTTCCTTCCTTCCTTCCTTCCTTCCTTCCTTCCTTCCTTCCTTCCTTCCTGTCTTCTCTCTCTTTGCCTTTCTTCCTCTTAATATAGTGCTGTTTTTCTCTGGTTGCTTATTTAATTCCT